>JALBWW010000062.1:0-539530 GCA_023212625.1 Styphnolobium japonicum
GAGTCTTTAAACACCGTAAGGGCATGGCAAACATCTATTGACTCTCCCAAACACCATCCGACTCGTGTGTTCCATGAAAACACCTACTACTTGGCCTAGAAGTTCTTATAAACCGAGAAGGAACAAATGGGCTCTCAAATCTTAAACCAAGATAACTAGACTCGCAAACTCGTGAGGGCATGGCAAACATCTATTGACTCTCCCAAACACCATCCGACTCATGTGTTCCATGAAAAACACCTACTACTTGGCCTAGAAGTTCTTATAAATCGAGAAGGAACAAATGGGCACTCAAATCTTAAACCAAGTTAACCCGAGTCTTCAAACTCGTGGAGGGCATCGCAAACATCTAATAACTATCCCAAACACCATCGACTGATGTGTTTCATGATAAATACTACTTGGCCTAGAAGTTCATATAAACCGAGAAGGAACAAATGGGCTCTCAAATCTTAAACCAAGATAACTTGAGTCTTCGAACTCTCGTGAGGCATGGCAAACATCTATTGACTCTCCCAAACACCATCTAACTCATGTGGTTTCATGAAAACACCTACTACTTGGCCTAGATGTTCTTATAAACCGAGATGGAACAAATGGGCTTACAACTCTTAAACCAAGATAACTTGAGTCTTTAAACACCGTAAGCGGCATGGCAAACATCTATTAACTCTCCCCAAACACCATCCGACCGATGTGTTTCATGAAAACACCTACTTCTTGGCCTAGAAGTTCTTATAAACCGAGAAGGAACAAAATGGGCTTACAACTCTTAAACCAAGATAACTTCGGGCCTTTAAAATCCTGAGGGCAAGGCAAACATCTATTAACTCACCCGAACACCATCTGACTCATGTGTTTCATGAAAGCACCTACTACTTGGCCTAGAAGTTCTTATAAACCGAGAAGGAACAAATGGGCTTACAACTCTGAAACCAAGATAACTTGAGTCTTCAAACTCTGTGAGGGCATGGCAAACATCTATTGACTCTCCCAATACCTATCTGACTCATGTGTTTCATGAAAACACCTACTACTTGGCCTAGAAGTTCTTATAAACCGAGAAGGAACAAATGGACTTACAACTCTTAAACCAAGATAACTTGATTCTTCAAACTCTGTGAGGGCATGGCAAACATCTATTGACTCTCCCAAACACCATCTGACTCATGTGTTCCATGAAAAACACCTACTACTTGGCCTAGAAGTTCTTATAAACCAAGAAGGAACAAATGGGCTCTCAAATCTTAAACCAAGATAACTAGAGTCTTCAAACTCTGTGAGGGCATGGCAAACATCTATTAACTCTCCCAAACACCATCTGACTCATGTGTTCCATGAAAAACACCTACTACTTGGCCTAGAAGTTCTTATAAACCGAGAAGGAACAAATGGGCTTACAACTCTTAAACCAAGATAACTTCAGTCTTTAAAAACCTGAGGGCAAGGCAAACATCTATTAACTCTCCCAAACACCATCTAACTCAAGTGTTTCATGAAAACACCTACTACTTGGCCTAGAATTTCTTATAAACCGAGAAGGAACAAATGGGCTCTCAAATCTTAAACCAAGATAATTTGAGTCTTCAAACTCTGTGAGGGCATGGCAAACATCTATTGACTCTCCCAAACACCATCTAACTCATGTGTTTCATAAAAACACCTACTACTTGGCCTAGAAGTTCTTATAAACCGAGATGGATCAAATGGGCTTACAACTCTTAAACCAAGATAACTTCAGGTCTTTAAACACCGTAAGGGCATGGCAAACATCTATTAACTCACCCGAACACCATCTCCGACTCATGTGTTTCATGAAAACACTAATTACTTGGCCTAGAAGTTCTTATAAACCGAGAAGGAACAAACGGGCTTACAACTCTTAAACCAAGATAGCTTGATGCTTCAAACTCGTGAGGGCATGGCAAACATCTATTGACTCTCCCCAAACACCATCTGACCGATGTGTTTCATGAAAACACCTAGTACTTGGCCTAGAAGTTCTTATAAACCGAGAAGGAACAAATGGGCTCTCAAAACTTAAACCAACATAACTTGAGTCTTTAAACACCGTGATGGCATGGCAAACATCTATTAGCTCTCCCAAACACCATCTCCTGATCGATGTGTTTCCATGAAAACACTACTACTTGGCCTAGAAGTTCATATAAACCGAGAAGGAACAAATGAGCTCTCAAATCTTAAACCAAGATAACTCTGAGTCTTCAAACTCGTGAGGGCATGGCAAACATCTATTAACTCTCCCAAACACCATCCTGACCGATGTGTTTCTGAAAACACCTACTACTTGGCCTAGAAGTTCTTATAAACCGAGAAGGAACAAATGGGCTTTCAACTCTTAAACCAAGATAACTTCGATTCTTCAAACTCGTGAGGGCATGTCAAACATCTATTGACTCTCCCAAACACCATCCGACTCATGTGTTCCATGAAAACACCTACTACTTGGCCTAGAAGTTCTTATAAACCGAGGAGGAACAAATGGGCTCTCAAATCTTAAACCAAGATAACTTGAGTCTTCAAACTCGTGAGTGGCATGGCAAACATCTATTGACTTCTCCCAAACACCATCTAACTCATGTGTTTCATGAAAACACCTACTACTTGGCCTAGAAGTTCTTATAAACCGAGATGGAACAAATGGGCTTACAACTCTTAAACCAAGATAACTTGAGTCTTTAAACACCGTAGGCGGCATGGCAAACATCTATTGACTCTCCCAAACACCATCTAACTCATGTGTTTCATGAATTCACCTACTACTTGGCCTAGAAGTTCTTATAACCCGAGAAGGAACAAATGGGCACTCAAATCTTAAAACCAAGATAACTTCGAGTCTTCAAACTCCTCGTGAGGGCAATGGCAAACATCTATCGACTCTCCCAAACACCATCCGACTAATGTGTTCCATGAAAACACCCTACTACTTGGGCCTAGAAGTTCTTATAAATTGAGAAGGAACAAATGGGCACTCAAATCTTAAAACCAAGATAACTTGATGCTTCAAACACCGTGAGGGCATGGCAAACATCTATTGACTCTCCCAAACACCTCTCGACTCATGTGTTCCATGAAAACATCTACTACTTGGCCTAGAAGTTCTTATAAATCGAGAAGGAACAAATGGGCACTCAAATCTTAAACCAAGATAACTTCTGAGTATTCAAACTCGTGAGGGCATGGCAAACATCTAATAACTCTCCCAAACACCATCTCGACCGATGTGTTTCATCAAAACAACTTCTACTTGGCCTAGAAGTTCATATAAAACCGAGAAGGAACAAATGGGCTCTCAAATCTTAAACCAAGATAACTTGAGTCTTCAAACTCGTGAGGGCATGGCAAACATCTATTGACTCTCCCAAACACCATCCGACTCATGTGTTCCATTAAACCTCCTACTACTTGGCCTAGAAGTTCTTTTAAATCGAGAAGGAACAAATGGGCACTCAAATCTTAAACCAAGATAACTTGAGTTTTTCAAACTCGTGAGGGCATGGCAAACATCTAATAACTCTCCCAAACACCATCTCGACTGATGTGTTTCATCAAAACAAGCTACTACTTGGCCTAGAAGTTCATATAAACCGAGAAGGAACAAATGGGCTCTCAAATCTTAAACCAAGATAACTTCGAGTCTTCAAACTCGTGAGGGCATGGCAAACATCTATTAACTCTCCCAAACACCATCCGACCGATGTGTTTCAAAACACCTACTACTTGGCCTAGAAGTTCTTATAAACCGAGAAGGAACAAATGGGCTTACAACTCTTAAACCAAGATAACTTGATTCTTCAAACTCTGTGAGGGCATGTCAAACATCTATTGACTCTCCCAAACACCATCTGACTCATGTGTTCCATGAAAACACCTACTACTTGGCCTAGAAGTTCTTATAAACCGAGAAGGAAGAAATGGGCTCTCAAATCTTAAACCAAGATAACTTGAGTCTTCAAACTCGTGTGAGGGCATGGCAAACATCTATTGACTTTCCCAAACACCATCTAACTCAATGTGTTTCATGAAAACACCTACTACTTGGCCTAGAAGTTCTTATAAACCGAGATGGAACAAATGGGCTTACAACTCTTAAACCAAGATAACTTGAGTCTTTAAACACCGTAAGGGCATGGCAAACATCTATTGACTCTCCCAAACACCATCTGACTCAGGTGTTCCATGAAAACACCTACTACTTGGCCTAGAAGTTCTTATAAACCGAGAAGGAACAAATGGGCTCTCAAATCTTAAACCAAGATAACTAGACTCTTGCAAACTCGTGAGGGCATGGCAAACATCTATTGACTCTCCCAAACACCATCTGACTCATGTGTTCCATGAAAACACCTACTACTTGGCCTAGAAGTTCTTATAAATCGAGAAGGAACAAATGGGCACTCAAATCTTAAACCAAGTTAACCTGAGTCTTCAAACTCGTGGAGGGCATCGCAAACATCTAATAACTATCCCAAACACCATCTCGACCGATGTGTTTCTTGATAACAACTACTACTTGGCCTAGAAGTTCATATAAACCGAGAAGGAACAAATGGGCTCTCAAATCTTAAACCAAGATAACTTGAGTCTTCGAACTCGTGAGGGCATGGCAAACATCTATTGACTCTCCCAAACACCATCTAACTCATGTGTTTCATGAAAACACCTACTACTTGGCCTAGATGTTCTTATAAACCGAGATGGAACAAAATGGGCTTACAACTCTTAAACCAAGATAACTTGAGTCTTTAAACACCGTAAGGGCATGGCAAACATCTATTAACTCTCCCAAACACCATCTGACTGATGTGTTTCATGAAAACACCTACTTCTTGGCCTAGAAGTTCTTATAAACCGAGAAGGAACAAATGGGCTTACAACTCTGAAACCAAGATAACTTCAGTCTTTTAAAATCCTCGAGGGCAAGGCAAACATCTATTAACTCACCCGAACACCATCTCGACTCATGTGTTTCATGAAAGCACCTACTACTTGGCCTAGAAGTTCTTATAAACCGAGAAGGAACAAATGGGCTTACAACTCAAAACCAAGATAACTCGAGTCTTCAAACTCGTGAGGGCATGGCAAACATCTATTGACTCTCCCAATACCTATCTCGACTCATGTGTTTCATGAAAACACCTACTACTTGGCCTAGGAAGTTCTTATAAACCGAGAAGGAACAAATGGACTTACAACTCTTAAACCAAGATAACTTGATTCTTCAAACTCTGTGAGGGCATGGCAAACATCTATTGACTCTCCCAAACACCATCTAACTCATGTGTTTCCTGAAAACACCTAGTACTTGGCCTAGAAGTTCTTATAAACCGAGAAGGAACAAATGGGCTCTCAAATCTTAAACCAAGATAACTAGAGTCTTCAAACTCGCGTGAGTGGCATGGCAAACATCTATTAACTCTCTCCAAACACCATCCAATCACGTGTGTTTCATGAAAACACCTACTACTTGGCCTAGAAGTTCTTATAAACCGAGAAGGAACAAATAGGCTTACAACTCTTAAACCAAGATAACTTCAGTCTTTAAAAACCTGAGGGCAATGCAAACATCTATTAACTCTCCCAAACACCATCTAACTCATGTGTTTCATGAAAACACCTACTACTTGGCCTAGAAGTTCTTATAAACCGAGATAGAACAAATGGGCTTACAACTCTTAAACCAAGATAACTTGAGTCTTTAAACACCGTAGGGGCATGGCAAACATCTATTGACTCTCCCAAACACCATCTAACTCATGTGTTTCATGAAAACACCTACTACTTGGCCTAGAAGTTCTTATAAACCGAGATGGAACAAATGGGCTTACAACTCTTAAACCAAGATAACTTGAGTCTTTAAACACCGTAAGGGCATGGCAAACATCTATTAACTCTCCCAAACACCATCTGACTGATGTGTTTCATGAAAGCACCTACTACTTGGCCTAGAAGTTCTTATAAACCGAGAAAGAACAAATGGCCTTACAACTCTTAAACCAAGATAACTTGATTCTTCAAACTCTGTGAGGGCATGGCAAACATCTATTAACTCTCCCAAACACCATCTGACTGATGTGTTACATGAAAACACCTACTACTTGGCCTAGAAGTTCTTATAAACCGAGAAGGAACAATTGAGCTCTCAAATATTAAACCAAGATAACTTGAGTCTTTAAACACCGTAAGGGCATGGCAAACATCTATTAACTCTCCCAAACACCATCTAACTCATGTGTTTCATGAAAACACCTACTACTTGGCCTAGAAGTTCTTATAAACCGAGAAGGAACAAATGGGCTCTCAAATCTTAATCCAAGATAACTTGAGTCTTCAAACTCTGTGAGGGCATGGCAAACATCTATTAACTCTCCCAAACACCATCTGACTGATGTGTTTCATGAAAACACCTACTACTTGGCCTAGAAGTTCTTATAAACCGAGAAGGAACAAATGGGCTTACAACTCTTATACCAAGATAACTTGATTCTTCAAACTCTGTGAGGGCATGGCAAACATCTATTGACTCTCCCGAGCACCATCTGACTGATGTGTTTCATGAAAACACCTACTACTTGGCCTAGAAGTTCTTATAAACCGAGATGGAACAAATGGGCTTACAACTGTTAAACCAAGATAACTTGAGTCTTTAAACTCCGTAAGGGCATGGCAAACATCTATTAACTCACCCGAACACCATCTGACTCATGTGTTTCATGAAAACACCTACTGCTTGGCCTAGAAGTTCTTATAAACCGAGAAGGAACAAATGGGCGTACAACTCTTAAACCAAGATATCTTGTTTGTTCAAACTCTGGTAGGGCATGGCAAACATCTATTGACTCTCCCAAACACCATCTGACTCATGTGTTCCATGAAAACACCTACTACTTGGCCTAGAAGTTCTTATAAACCGAGAAGGAACAAATGGGCTCTCAAATCTTAAACCACGATAACTAGAGTCTACAAACTCTGTGAGGGCGTGGCAAACATCTATTAACTCTCCCAAACACCATCCGATCGATGTGTTTCATGAAAACACCTACTACTTGGCCTAGAAGTTCTTATAAACCGAGAAGGAACAAATAGGCTTACAACTCTTAAACCAAGATAACTTCAGTCTTTAAAAACCTGAGGGCAATTCAAACATCTATTAACTCTCCCAAACGCCATCTAACTCATGTGTTTCATGAAAACACCTACTACTTGGCCTAGAAGTTCTTATAAACCGAGATAGAACAAATGGGCTTACAACTCTTAAACCAAGATAACTTGAGTCTTGAAACACCGTAAGGGCATGGCAAACATCTATTGACTCTCCCAAACACCATCTATCTCATGTGTTTCATGAAAACACCTACTACTTGGCCTAGAAGTTCTTATAAACCGAGATGGAACAAATGGGCTTACAACTCTTAAACCAAGATAACTTGATGCTTCAAACTCTGTGAGGGCATGGCAATCATCTACTGACTCTCCCAAACACCATCTGACTCATGTGTTCCATGAAAACACCTACTACTTGGCCTAGAAGTTCTTATAAATCGAGAAGGAACAAATGGGTACTCAAATCTTAAACCAAGATAACTTGAGTCTTCAAACTCTGTGAGGGCATGGCAAACATCTAATAACTCTCCCAAACACCATCTGACTGATGTGTTTCATGATAACAGCTACTACTTAGCCTAGAAGTTCATATAAACCGAGAAGGAACAAATGGGCTCTCAAATCTTAAACCAAGATAACTTGAGTCTTCAAACTCTGTGAGGGCATGGCAAACATCTATTAACTCTCCTAAACACCATCTGACTGATGTGTTTCCTGAAAACACCTACTACTTGGCCTAGAAGTTCTTATAAACCGAGAAGGAACAAATGGGCACTCAAATCTTAAACCAAGATAACTTCAGTCTTCAAACTCTGTGAGGGCATGGCAAACATCTATTGACTCTCCCAAACACCATCTAACTCATGTGTTTCATGAAAACACCTACTACTTGGCCTAGAAGTTCTTATAAACCGAGATGGAACAAATGGGCTTACAACTCTTAAACCAAGATAACTTGAGTCTTTAAACACCGTATGGGCATGGCAAACATCTATTAACTCTCCCAAACACCATCTGACTGATGTGTTTCATGAAAACACCTACTACTTGACCTAGAAGTTCTTATAAACCGAGAAGGAACAAATGGGCTCTCAAATCTTAATCCAAGATAACTTGAGTCTTCAAACTCTGTGAGGGCATGGCAAACATCTATTAACTCTCCCAAACACCATCTGACTGATGTGTTTCATGAAAACACCTACTACTTGGCCTAGAAGTTCTTATAAACCGAGAAGGAACAAATGGGCTCTCAAATCTTAAACCAAGATAACTTGAGTCTTTAAATACAGTAAGGGCATGGCAAACATCTACTAACTCTCCCAAACAGCATCTGACTGATGTGTTTCATGAAAACACCTACTACTTGGCCTAGAAGTTCTTATAAACCGAGAAGGAACAAATGGGCTTACAACTCTTAAACCAAGATAACTTGATTCTTCAAACTCTGTGAGGGCATGGCAAACATCTATTGACTCTCCCAAACACCATCTGACTGATGTGTTTCATGAAAACACCTACTACTTGGCCTAGAAGTTCTTATAAACCGAAATGGAACAAATGGGCTTACAACTCTTAAACCAAGATAACTTGAGTCTTTAAACACCGTATGGGCATGGCAAACATCTATTAACTCTCCCAAACACCATCTGACTGATGTGTTTCATGAAAACACCTACTACTTGACCTAGAAGTTCTTATAAACCGAGAAGGAACAAATGGGCTCTCAAATCTTAATCCAAGATAACTTGAGTCTTCAAACTCTGTGAGGGCATGGCAAACATCTATTAACTCTCCCAAACACCATCTGACTGATGTGTTTCATGAAAACACCTACTACTTGGCCTAGAAGTTCTTATAAACCGAGAAGGAACAAATGGGCTCTCAAATCTTAAACCAAGATAACTTGAGTCTTTAAATACAGTAAGGGCATGGCAAACATCTACTAACTCTCCCAAACACCATCTGACTGATGTGTTTCATGAAAACACCTACTACTTGGCTAGAAGTTCTTATAAACCGAGAAGGAACAAATGGGCTTACAACTCTTAAACCAAGATAACTTGATTCTTCAAACTCTGTGAGGGCATGGCAAACATCTATAGACTCTCCCAAACACCATCTGACTGATGTGTTTCCTGAAAAAACCTACTACTTGGCCTAGAAGTTCTTATAAACCGAGAAGGAACAAATGGGCACTCAAATCTTAAACCAAGATAACTTGAGTCTTCAAACTCTGTGAGGGCATGGCAAACAGCTATTGACTCTCCCAAACACCATCTAACTCAAGTGTTTCATGAAAACACCTACTAGTTGGCCTAGAAGTTCTTATAAACAGAGATGGAACAAATGGGCTTACAACTCTTAAACCAAGATAACTTTAGTCTTTAAACAACGTAAGGGCATGGCAAACATCTATTAACTAACCCGAGCACCATCTGACTCATGTGTTTCATGAAAACACCTACTACTTGACCTAGAAGTTCTTATAAACCGAGAAGGAACAAATGGGCACTCAAATCTTAAACCAAGATAACTTGAGTCTTCAAACTCTGTGAGGGCATGGCAAAGATCTAATAACTCTCCCTAACACCATCTGACTGATGTGTTTCATGAAAACAGCTACTACTTGGCCTAGATGTTCATATAAACCGAGAAGGAACAAATGGGCTCTCAAATCTTACACCAACATAACTTGAGTCTTCAAACTCTGTGAGGGCATGGCGAACATCTATTAACTCTCCCAAACACCATCTGACTGATGTGTTTCCTGAAAAAACCTACTACTTGGCCTAGAAGTTCTTATAAACCGAGAAGGAACAAATGGGCTCTCAAATCTTAAACCAAGATAACTTGAGTCTTCAAACTCTGTGAGGGCATGGCAAATATCTATTGACTCTCCCAAACACCATCTAACTCATGTGTTTCATGAAAAGACCTACTACTTGGCCTAAAGTTCTTATAAACCGTGAAGGAACAAATGGGCTTACAACTCTTAAACCAAGATAACTTGATTCTTCAAACTCTGTGAGGGCATGGCAAACATCTATTGACTCTCCCAAACACCATCTGGCTCATGTGTTTCATGAAAACACCTACTACTTGGCCTAGAAGTTCTTATAAATCGAGAAGGAACAAATGGGCTCTCAAATCTTAAACCAAGATAACTTGAGTCTTCAAACTCTGTGAGGGATGGCAAACATCTATTGACTCTCCCAATACCTAACTGACTCATGTGTTTCATGAAATTACCTACTACTTAGCCTAGAAGTTCTTGAAATCCAAGATAAACCGAGAAGGAACTAGTGGGCTTTCAACAATTAAACCACGATAACTTGAGTCTTCAAATTCTGTGAGGGCATGGCAAACTTCTATTGGCTCTCCACAACACCATCTGACTGATGTGTTTCATGAAAACACCTACTACTTGGCCTAGAAGTTCTTATAAACCGAGAAGGAACAAATGGGCTCTCAAATCTTAAACCAAGATAACTAGAGTCTTCATACTCAGTGAGGAATGGCAAACATCTATTAACTCTCCCAAACACCATCCTGACCGATGTGTTTCATGAAAACACCTACTACTTGACCTAGAAGTTCTTATAAACCGAGAAGGAACAAATAGGCTTACAACTCTTAAACCAAGATAACTTCAGTCTTTAAAAACCTGAGGGCAAGGCAAACATCTATTAACTCTCCCAAACACCATCTAACTCATGTGTTTCATGAAAACACCTACTACTTGGCCTAGAAGTTCTTATAAACCGAGATGGAACAAATGGGCGACAACTCATAAAACCAAGATAACTTGAGTCTTTAAACACCGTAAGGACATGGCAAACATCTATTGACTCACCCAAAAACCATCTAACTCATGTGTTTCATGAAAAACACCTACTACTTGGCCTAGAAGTTCTTATAAATCGAGAAGGAACAAATAGGCTCTCAAATCTTAAACCAAGAAAACTTGAGTCTTAAAACTCTGTGACGGCATGGCGAACATCTATTAACTCTCCCAAACACCATCTGACTGATGTGTTTCCTGAAAAAACCTACTACTTGGCCTAGAAGTTCTTATAAACCGAGAAGGAACAAATGGGCACTCAAATCTTAAACCAAGATAACTTGAGTCTTCAAACTCTGTGAGGGCATGGCAAACAGCTATTGACTCTCCCAAACACCATCTAACTCAAGTGTTTCATGAAAACACCTACTACTTGGCCTAGAAGTTCTTATAAACAGAGATGGAACAAATGGGCTTACAACTCATAAACCAAGATAACTTGAGTCTTTAAACAACGTAAGGGCATGGCAAACATCTATTAACTCACCCGAACACCATCTGACTCATGTGTTTCATGAAAACATCTACTACTTGGCCTAGAAGTTCTTATAAACCGAGAAGGAACAAATGGGCTTAAAACTCTTAAACCAAGATAACTTGATTCTTCAAACTCTGTGAGGGCATGGCAAACATCTATTGACTCTCCCAAACACCATCTGACTGATGTGTTTCATGAAAACACCTACTACTTGGCCTAGAAGTTCTTATAAACCGAGAAGGAACAAATAGGCTCTCAAATCTTAAACCAAGATAACTTGAGTCTTAAAACTCTGTGACGGCATGGCGAACATCTATTAACTCTCCCAAACACCATCTGACTGATGTGTTTCCTGAAAAAACCTACTACTTGGCCTAGAAGTTCTTATAAACCGAGAAGGAACAAATGGGCACTCAAATCTTAAACCAAGATAACTTGAGTCTTCAAACTCTGTGAGGGCATGGCAAACAGCTATTGACTCTCCCAAACACCATCTAACTCAAGTGTTTCATGAAAACACCTACTACTTGGCCTAGAAGTTCTTATAAACAGAGATGGAACAAATGGGCTTACAACTCTTAAACCAAGATAAGTTGAGTCTTTAAACAACGTAAGGGCATGGCAAACATCTATTAACTCACCCGAACACCATCTGACTCATGTGTTTCATGAAAACACCTACTACTTGACCTAGAAGTTCTTATAAACCGAGAAGGAACAAATGGGCTCTCAAATCTTAAACCAAGATAACTTGAGTCTTCAAACTCTGTGAGGGCATGGCAAACATCTAATAACTCTCCCAAACACCATCTGACTGATGTGTTTCATGAAAACAGCTACTACTTGGCCTAGAAGTTCATATAATCCGAGAAGGAACAAATGGGCTCTCAAATCTTACACCAACACAACTTGAGTCTTCAAACTCTGTGAGGGCATGGCGAACATCTATTAACTCTCCCAAACACCATCTGACTGATGTGTTTCCTGAAAAAACCTACTACTTGGCGTAGAAGTTCTTATAAACCGAGAAGGAACAAATGGGCACTCAAATCTTAAACCAAGATAACTTGAGTCTTCAAACTCTGTGAGGGCATGGCAAATATCTATTGACTCTCCCAAACACCATCTAACTCATGTGTTTCATGAAAAGACCTACTACTTGGCCTAAAGTTCTTATAAACCGTGAAGGAACAAATGGGCTTACAACTCTTAAACCAAGATAACTTGATTCTTCAAACTCTGTGAGGGCATGGCAAACATCTATTGACTCTCCCAAACACCATCTGGCTCATGTGTTTCATGAAAACACCTACTACTTGGCCTAGAAGTTCTTATAAATCGAGAAGGAACAAATGGGCTCTCAAATCTTAAACCAAGATAACTTGAGTCTTCAAACTCTGTGAGGGCATGGCAAACATCTATTGACTCTCCCAATACCTATCTGACTCATGTGTTTCATGAAAATACCTACTACTTAGCCTAGAAGTTCTTGAAATCCAAGATAAACCGAGAAGGAACTAGTGGGCTTTCAACAATTAAACCACGATAACTTGAGTCTTCAAAATCTGTGAGGGCATGGCAAACTTCTATTGGCTCTCCACAACACCATCTGACTGATGTGTTTCATGAAAACACCTACTACTTGGCCTAGAAGTTCTTATAAACCGAGAAGGAACAAATGGGCTCTCAAATCTTAAACCAAGATAACTAGAGTCTTCAAACTCTGTGAGGGCATGGCAAACATCTATTAACTCTCCCAAACACCATCTGACTGATGTGTTTCATGAAAACACCTACTACTTGACCTAGAAGTTCTTATAAACCGAGAAGGAACAAATAGGCTTACAACTCTTAAACCAAGATAACTTCAGTCTTTAAAAACCTGAGGGCAAGGCAAACATCTATTAACTCTCCCAAACACCATCTAACTCATGTGTTTCATGAAAACACCTACTACTTGGCCTAGAAGTTCTTATAAACCGAGATGGAACAAATGGGCTACAACTCTTAAACCAAGATAACTTGAGTCTTTAAACACCGTAAGGACATGGCAAACATCTATTGACTCACCCAAAAACCATCTAACTCAAGTGTTTCATGAAAACACCTACTACTTGGCCTAGAAGTTCTTATAAACAGAGATGGAACAAATGGGCTTACAACTCTTAAACCAAGATAACTTGAGTCTTTAAACAACGTAAGGGCATGGCAAACATCTATTAACTCACCCGAACACCATCTGACTCATGTGTTTCATGAAAACACCTACTACTTGGCCTAGAAGTTCTTATAAACCGAGAAGGAACAAATGGGCTTAAAACTCTTAAACCAAGATAACTTGATTCTTCAAACTCTGTGAGGGCAAGGCAAACATCTATTGACTCTCCCAAACACCATCTGACTGATGTGTTTCATGAAAACAGCTACTACTTGGCCTAGAAGTTCTTATAAACCGAGAAGGAAGAAATGGGCACTCAAATCTTAAACCAAGATAATTTGAGTCTTCAAACTCTGTGAGGGCATGGCAAACATCTATTGACTCTCCCAAACACCATCTAACTCATGTGTTTCATGAAAACACCTACTACTTGGCCTAGAAGTTCTTATAAACAGAGATGGAACAAATGGGCTTACAACTCTTAAACCAAGATAACTTGAGTCTTTAAACAACGTAAGGGCATGGCAAACATCTATTAACTCACCCGAACACCATCTGACTCATGTGTTTCATGAAAACACCTACTACTTGGCCTAGAAGTTCTTATAAACCGAGAAGGAACAAATGGGCTTAAAACTCTTAAACCAAGATAACTTGATTCTTCAAACTCTGTGAGGGCAAGGCAAACATCTATTGACTCTCCCAAACACCATCTGACTGATGTGTTTCATGAAAACAGCTACTACTTGGCCTAGAAGTTCTTATAAACCGAGAAGGAAGAAATGGGCACTCAAATCTTAAACCAAGATAATTTGAGTCTTCAAACTCTGTGAGGGCATGGCAAACATCTATTGACTCTCCCAAACACCATCTAACTTTTGTGTTTCATGAAAACACCTACTACTTGGCCTAAAGCTCAGATAAACCGTGAAGGAACAAATAGGCTTACAACTCTTAAACCAAGATAACTTGATTCTTCAAACTCTGTGAGGGCATGGCAAACATCTATTGACTCTCCCAAACACCATCTGGCTCATGTGTTTCATGAAAACACCTACTACTTGGCATAGAAGTTCTTATAAATCGAGAAGGAACAAATGGGCTCTCAAATCTTAAACCAAGATAACTTGAGTCTTCAAACTCTGTGAGGGCATGGGAAACATCTATTGACTCTCCCAATACCTATCTGACTCATGTGTTTCATGAAAACACCTACTACTTGGCCGAGAAGTTCTTGAAATCCAAGATAAACCAAGAAGGAACTAGTGGGCTTTCAACAATTAAACCAAGATAACTTGAGTCTTCAAATTCTGTGAGGGCATGGCAAACTACTATTGACTCTCCGAAACACCATCTGACTGATGTGTTTCATGAAAACACCTACTACTTGGCCTAGAAGTTCTTATAAACCGAGAAGGAACAAATGGGCTCTCAAATCTTAAACCAAGATAACTAGAGTCTTCAAACTCTGTGAGGGCGTGGCAAACATCTATTAACTCACCCAAACACCATCTGACTGATGTGTTTCATGAAAACACCTACTACTTGGCCTAGAAGTTCTTATAAACCGAGAAGGAACAAATAGGCTTACAACTCTTAAACCAAGATAACTTCAGTCTTTAAAAACCTGAGGGCAAGGCAAACATCTATTAACTCTCCCAAACACCATCTAACTCATGTGTTTCATGAAAACACCTACTACTTGGCCTAGAAGTTCTTGTAAATCGAGATGGAACAAATGGGCTAAAACTCTTAAACCAAGATAACTTCAGTCTTTAAACACCGTAAGGGCATGGCAAACATCTATTGACTCTCCCAAACACCATCTAACTCATGTGTTTCATGAAAACACCTACTACTTGGCCTAGAAGTTCTTATAAACCGAGATGGAACAAATGGGCTACAACTCTTAAACCAAGATAACTTGAGTCTTTAAACACCGTAAGGGCATGGCAAACATCTATTGACTCTCCCAAACACCATCTGACTCATGTGTTTCATGAAAACACCTACTAATTGGCCTAGAAGTTCTTATAAACCGAGAAGGAACAAATAGGCTCTCAAATCTTAAACCAAGATAACTTGAGTCTTAAAACTCTGTGAGGGCATGGCAAACATCTATTAACTCTCCCAAACACCATCTGACTAATGTGTTTCCTGAAAAAACCTACTACTTAGCCTAGAAGTTCTTATAAACCGAGAAGGAACAAATGGGTACTCAAATCTTAAACCAAGATAACTTGAGTCTTCAAACTCTGTGAGGGCATGGCAAACATCTAATAACTCTCCCAAACACCATCTGACTGATGTGTTTCCTGAAAACACCTACTACTTGGCCTAGAAGTTCTTATAAACAGAGATGGAACAAATGGGCTTACAACTCTTAAACCTAGATAACGTGACTCTTTAAACACCGTAAGGGCATGGCAAAAATCTATTAACTCTCCCAAACACCATCTGACTGATGTGTTTCATGAAAACACCTACAACTTGGCCTAGAAGTTCTTATAAACCGAGAAGGAACAAATGGGCTTACAACTCTTAAACCAAGATAATTTCAGTCTTTAAAAACATGAGGGCAAGGCAAACATCTATTAACTCTCCCAAACATCATCTAACTCATGTGTTTCATGAAAACACCTACTACTTGGACTAGAAGTTCTTATAAACCGAGAAGGAACAAATGGGACCTCAAATCTTAAACCAAGATAATTTGAGTCTTCAAACTCTGTGAGGGCATGGCAAACATCTATTGACTCTCCCAAACACCATCTAACTCATGTGTTTCATGAAAACACCTACTACTTGGCCTAGAAGTTCTTATTAACCAAGATGGAACAAATGGGCTTACAACTCTTAAACCAAGATAACTTCAGTCTTTAAACACCGTAAGGGCATGGCAAACATCTATTAACTCACCCGAACAACATCTGACTAATGTGGTTCATGAATACACCTACAACTTGGCCTAGAAGTTCTTATAAACCGAGAAGGAACAAATGGGCTTACAACTCTTAAACCAAGATAACTTGATTCTTCAAACTCTGTGAGGGCATGGCAAACATCTATTGACTCTCCCAAACGCCATCTGACTCATGTGTTCCATGAAAACAGCTACTAGTTGGCCTAGAAGTTCTTATAAACCGAGAAGGAACAAATGAGCTCTCAAATCTTATACCAAGATAACTAGAGTCTTCAAACTCTGTGAGGGCATGGCAAACATCAATTAACTCTCCCAAACACCATCTGACTCATGTGTTTCATGAAAACACCTACTACTTGTCCTAGAAGTTCTTATAAACCGAGAAGGAATAAATGGGCTTAAAACTCTTAAACCAAGACAACTTGATTCTTCAAACTCTGTGAGGGTATGGCAAACATCTATTGACTCTCCCAAACACCATATGTCTCATGTGTTCCATGAAAACACCTACTACTTGGCCTAGAAGTTCTTATAAATCGAGAAGGAACAAATGGGCACTCAAATCTTAAACCAAGATAACTTGATGCTTCAAACTCTGTGAGGGCATGGCAAACATCTATTGACTCTCCCAAACACCATCTGACTCATGTGTTCCATGAAAACACCTACTACTTGGCCTAGAAGTTCTTATAAATCGAGAAGGAACAAATGGGCACTCAAATCTTAAACCAAGATAACTTGAGTCTTCAAACTCTGTGAGGGCATGGCAAACATCTAATAACTCTCCCAAACACCATCTAACTGATGTGTTTCCTGAAAACACCTACTACTTGGCCTAGATGTTCTTATAAACCGAGAAGGAACAAATGGGCACACAAATCTTAAACCAAGATAACTTGAGTCTTCAAACTCAGTGAGGGCATGGCAAACATCTATTGACTCTCCCAAACACCATCTAACTCATGTGTTTCACGAAAACACCTACTACTTGGCCTAGAAGTTCTTATAAACAGAGATGGGACAAATGGGCTTACAACTCTTAAACCAAGATAACTTGAGTCTTTAAACACCGTAAGGGCATGGCAAACATCTATTAACTCTCCCAAACACCATCTGACTGATGTGTTCCATGAAAACACCTACTACTTGGCCTAGAAGTTCTTATAAACCGAGATGGAACAAATGGGCTTACAACTCTTAAACCAAGATAACTTGAGTCTTTAAACAACGTAAGGGCATGGCAAACATCTATTAACTCACCCGAACACCATCTGACTCATGTGTTTCATGAAAACACCTACTACTTGGCCTAGAAGTTCTTATAAGCCGAGAAGGAACAAATGGGCTTAAAACTCTTAAACCAAGATAACTTGATTCTTCAAACTCTGTGAGGGCATGGCAAACATCTATTAACTCTCCCAAACACCATCTGACTCATGTGTTTCATGAAAACACCTACTACTTGGCCTACAAGTTCTTGAAATCCAAGATAAACCGATAAGGAACTAGTGGGCTTTCAACAATTAAACCAAGATAACTAGAGTCTTCAAACTCTGTGAGGGCATGGCAAACATCTATTAACTCTCCCAAACACCATCTGACTCATGTGTTTCATGAAAACACCTACTACTTGGCCTAGAAGTTCTTATAAACCGAGAAGGAATAAATGGGCTTAAAACTCTTAAACCAAGATAACTTGATTCTTCAAACTCGTGAGGGTATGGCAAACATCTATTGACTCTCCCAAACACCATCTGACTCATGTGTTCCATGAAAACACCTACTACTTGGCCTAGAAGTTCTTTTAAATCGAGAAGGAACAAATGGGCACTCAAATCTTAAACCAAGATAACTTCATGCTTCAAACTCTGTGAGGGCATGGCAAACATCTATTGACTCTCCCAAACACCATCTGACTCATGTGTTTCGTGAAAACACCTACTACTTGGCCTAGAAGTTCTTATAAACCGAGAAGGAATAAATGGGCTTAAAACTCTTAAACCAAGATAACTTGATTCTTCAAACTCTGTGAGGGCATGGCAAACATCTATTGACTCTCCCAAACACCATCTGACTCATGTGTTCCATGAAAACACCTACTACTTGGCCTAGAAGTTCTTATCAATCGAGAAGGAACAAATGGGCACTCAAATCTTAAACCAAGATAACTTGATGCTTCAAACTCTGTGAGGGCATGGCAAACATCTATTGACTCTCCCAAACACCATCTGACTCATGTGTTCCATGAAAACACCTACTACTTGGCCTAGAAGTTCTTATAAATCGAGAAGGAACAAATGGGCACTCAAATCTTAAACCAAGATAACTTGAGTCTTCAAACTCTGTGAGGGCATGGCAAACATCTAATAACTCTCCCAAACACCATCTGACTGATGTGTTTCAAAACACCTACTACTTGGCCTAGATGTTCTTATAAACCGAGAAGGAACAAATGGGCACTCAAATCTTAAACCAAGATAACTTGAGTCTTCAAACTCTGTGAGGGCATGGCAAACATCTATTGACTCTCCCAAACACCATCTAACTCATGTGTTTCATGAAAACACCTACTACTTGGCCTAGAAGTTCTTATAAACAGAGATGGGACAAATGGGCTTACCACTCTTAAACCAAGATAACTTGAGTCTTTAAACACCGTAAGGGCATGGCAAACATCTATTAACTCTCCCAAACACCATCTGACTGATGTGTTCCATGAAAACACCTACTACTTGGCCTAGAAGTTCTTATAAACCGAGATGGAACAAATGGGCTTACAACTCTTAAACCAAGATAACTTGAGTCTTTAAACAACGTAAGGGCATGGCAAACATCTATTAACTCACCCGAACACCATCTGACTCATGTGTTTCATGAAAACACCTACTACTTGGCCTAGAAGTTCTTATAAACCGAGAAGGAACAAATGGGCTTAAAACTCTTAAACCAAGATAACTTGATTCTTCAAACTCTGTGAGGGCATGGCAAAAATATATAGACTATCCAAAAAACCATCTGACTCATGTGTTTCATGAAAACACCTACTACTTGGCCTACAAGTTCTTGAAATCCAAGATAAACCGATAAGGAACTAGCGGGCTTTCAACAATTAAACCAAGATAACTTGAGTCTTCTAATTCTGTGAGGGCATGGCAAACTTCTATTGACTCTCCACAAAACCATCTGTCTGATGTGTTCCATGAAAACACCTACTACTTGGCCTAGAAGTTCTTATAAACCCAGATGGAACAAATGGGCTTACAACTCTTAAACCAAGATAACTTGAGTCTTTAAACACCGTAAGGGCATGGCAAACATCTATTAACTCTCCCAAACACCATCTGACTGATGTGTTTCATGAAAACACCTACAACTTGGCCTAGAAGTTCTTATAAACCTAGATGGAACAAATGGGCTTACAACTCTTAAACCAAGATAACTTGAGTCTTTAACCACCGTAAGGGCATGGCAAACATCTATTAACTCTCCCAAACACCATCTGACTGATGTGTTTCATGAAAACACCTACTACTTGGCCTAGAAGTTCTTATAAACAGAGATGGAACAAATGGGCTTACAACTCTTAAACCAAGATAACGTGACTCTTTAAACACCGTAAGGGCATGGCAAAAATCTATTAACTCTCCCAAACACCATCTGACTGATGTGTTTCATGAAAACACCTACAACTTGGCCTAGAAGTTCTTATAAACCGAGAAGGAACAAATGGGCTTACAACTCTTAAACCAAGATAACTTCAGTCTTTAAAAACCTGAGGGCAAGGCAAACATCTATTAACTCTCCCAAACATCATCTAACTCATGTGTTTCATGAAAACACCTACTACTTGGCCTAGAAGTTCTTATAAACCGAGAAGGAACAAATGGGACCTCAAATCTTAAACCAAGATAATTTGAGTCTTCAAACTCTGTGAGGGCATGGCAAACATCTATTGACTCTCCCAAACACCATCTAACTCATGTGTTTCATGAAAACACCTACTACTTGGCCTAGAAGTTCTTATAAACCAAGATGGAACAAATGAGCTTACAACTCTTAAACCAAGATAACTTCACTCTTTAAACACCGTAAGGGCATGGCAAACATCTATTAACTCACCCGAACAACATCTGACTCATGTGGTTCATGAATACACCTACAACTTGGCCGAGAAGTTCTTATAAACCGAGAAGGAACAAATGGGCTTACAACTCTTAAACCAAGATAACTTGATTCTTCAAACTCTGTGAGGGCATGGCAAACATCTATTGACTCTCGCAAACGCCATCTGACTCATGTGTTCCATGAAAACAGCTACTATTTGGCCTAGAAGTTCTTATAAACCGAGAAGGAACAAATGAGCTCTCAAATCTTATACCAAGATAACTAGAGTCTTCAAACTATGTGAGGGCATGACAAACATCTATTAACTCTCCCAAACACCATCTGACTGATGTGTTTCATGAAAACAACTACTAGTTGGCCTAGAAGTTCTTATAAACCGAGAAGGAACAAATAGGCTTACAACTCTTAAACCAAGATAACTTCAGTCTTTAAAAACCTGAGGGCAATGCAAATATCTATTAACTCTCCCAAACACCATCTAACTCATGTGTTTCATGAAAAACCTACTACTTGGCCTAGAAGTTCTTATAAACCGAGATGGAACAAATGGGCTTACAACTCTTAAACCAAGATAACTTGAGTCTTTAAACACCGTAAGGGCATGGCAAACATCTATTGACTCTCCCAAACACCATCTAACTCATGTGTTTCATGAAAACACCTACTACTTGGCCTAGAAGTTCTTATAAACCGAGACGGAACAAATGGGATTACAACTCTTAAACCAAGATAACTTGATGCTTCAAATTCTGTGGGGGCATGGCAAACATCTATTGACTCTCCCAAACACCATCTGACTCATGTGTTCCATGAAAACACCTACTGCTTGGCCTAGAAGTTCTTATAAATCGAGAAGGAACAATTGGGCACTCAAATCTTAAACCAAGATAACCTGAGTCTTCAAACTCTGTGAGGGCATCGCAAACATCTAATAACTCTCCCAAACACCATCTGACTGATGTGTTTCATGAAAACAGCTACTACTTGGCCTAGAAGTTCATATAAACCGAGAAGGAACAAATGGGCTCTCAAATCTTAAACCAAGATAACTTGAGTCTTCAAACCCTGTGAGGGCATGGCAAACATCTATTAACTCTCCCAAACACCATGTGACTGATGTGTTTCCTGAAAACACCTACTACTTGGCCTAGAAGTTCATATAAACCGAGAAGGAACAAATGGGCACTCAAATCTTAAACCAAGATAACTTGAGTCTTCAAACTCTGTGAGGGCATGGCAAACAACTATTGACTCTCCCAAACACCATCTAACTCATGTGTTTCATGAAAACACCTAGTACTTGGGCTAGAAGTTCTTATAAACCTAGATGGAACAAATGGGCTTACAACTCTAAAACCAAGATAACTTCAGTCTTTAAACACCGTAAGGGCATGGCAAACATCTATTGACTCTCCCAAACACCATCTAACTCATGTGTTTCATGAAAACACCTACTACTTGGCCTTGAAGTTCTTATAAACCGAGATGGAACAAATGGGCTTACAACTCTTAAACCAAGATAACTTGATGCTTCAAACTCTGTGAGGGCATGGCAAACATCTATTGACTCTCCCAAACACCATCTAACTCATGTGTTTCATTAAAACACCTACTTCTTGGCCTAGAAGTTCTTATAAACCGAGATGGAACAAATGGGCTTACAACTCTTAAACCAAGATAACTTGAGTCTTTAAACACCGTAAGGGCATGGAAAACATCTATTAACTCTCCCAAACACCATCTGACTGATGTGTTTCATGAAAACACCTACTTCTTGGCCTAGAAGTTCTTATAAACCGAGAAGGAACAAATGGGCTTACAACTCTTAAACCAAGATAACTTCAGTCTTTAAAAACCTGAGGGCAAGGCAAACATCTATTAACTCACCCGAACACCATCTGACTCATGTGTCTCATGAAAGCACCTACTACTTGGCCTAGAAGTTCTTATAAACCGAGAAGGAACAAATGCGCTTACAACTCTTACACCAAGATAACTTGAGTCTTTAAACTCTGTAAGGGCATGGCAAACATCTATTTACTCTCCCAATACCTATCTGACTCATGTGTTTCACGAAAACAGCTACTACTAGGCCTAGAAGTTCTTATAAACCGAGAAGGAACTAATGGGCTTACAACTCTTAAACCAAGATAACTTGATTCTTCAAACTCTGTGAGGGCATGACAAACATCTATTGACTCTCCCAAACACCATCTGACTCATGTGTTCCATGAAAACACCTACTACTTGGCCTAGAAGTTCTTATAAACCGAGAAGGAACAAATGGGCTCTCAAATCTTAAACCAAGATAACTAGAGTCTTCAAACTCTGTGAGGGCATGGCAAACATCTATTAACTCTCCCAAACACCATCTGACTGATGTGTTTAATGAAAACACCTACTACTTGGCCAAGAAGTTCTTATAATCAGAGAAGGAACAAATAGGCTTACAACTCTTAAACCAAGATAACTTCAGTCTTTAAAAACCTGAGGGCAATGCAAACATCGATTAACTCTCCCAAACACGATCTAACTCATGTGTTTCATGAAAACACCTACTACTTGGCCTAGAAGTTCTTATAAACCGAGATGGAACAAAAGGGCTTACAACTCTTAAACCAAGATAACTTGAGTCTTTAAACACCGTAAGGGCATGGCAAACATCTATTGACTCTCCCAAACACCATCTAACTCTTGTGTTTCATGAAAACACCTACTACTTGGCCTAGAAGTTCTTATAAATCGAGAAGGAACAAATGGGCACTCAAATCTTAAACCAAGATAACTTGATGCTTCAAACTCTGTGAGGGCATGGCAAACATCTATTGACTCTCCCAAACACCATCTGACTCATGTGTTCCATGAAAACACCTACTACTTGGCCTAGAAGTTCTTATAAATCGAGAAGGAACAAATGGGTACTCAAATCTTAAACCAAGATAACTTGAGTCTTGAAACTCTGTGAGGGCATGGCAAACATCTAATAACTCTCCCAAACACCATCTGACTGATGTGTTTCCTGAAAACACCTACTACTTGGCCTAGATGTTCTTATAAACCGAGAAGGAACAAATGGGCACTCAAATCTTAAACCAAGATAACTTGAGTCTTCAAACTCTGTGAGGGCATGGCAAACATCTATTGACTCTCCCAAACACCATCTAACTCATGTGTTTCATGAAAACACCTACTACTTGGCCTAGAAGTACTTATAAACAGAGATGGGACAAATGGGCTTACCACTCTTAAACCAAGATAACTTGAGTCTTTAAACACCGTAAGGGCATGGCAAACATCTATTAACTCTCCCAAACACCATCTGACTGATGTGTTCCATGAAAACACCTACTACTTGGCCTAGAAGTTCTTATAAACCGAGATGGAACAAATGGGCTTACAACTCTTAAACCAAGATAACTTGAGTCTTTAAACAACGTAAGGGCATGGCAAACATCTATTAACTCACCCGAACACCATCTGACTCATGTGTTTCATGAAAACACCTACTACTTGGCCTAGAAGTTCTTATAAACCGAGAAGGAACAAATGGGCTTAAAACTCTTAAACCAAGATAACTTGATTCTTTAAACTCTGTGAGGGCATGGCAAACATCTATTGACTCTCCCAAACACCATCGACTCATGTGTTTCATGAAAACACCTACTACTTGGCCTACAAGTTCTTGAAATCCAAGATAAACCGATAAGGAACTAGCGGGCTTTCAAACAATTAAACCAAGATAACTTGAGTCTTCTAATTCGTGAGGGCATGGCAAACTTCTATTGACTCTCCACAAAACCATCTCGTCCCGATGTGTTCCATGAAAACACCTACTACTTGGCCTAGAAGTTCTTATAAACCCGTATGGAACAAATGGGCTTACAACTCTTAAACCAAGATAACTTGAGTCTTTAAACACCGTAAGGGCATGGCAAACATCTATTAACTCTCCCAAACACCATCTGACTGATGTGTTTCATGAAAACACCTACAACTTGGCCTAGAAGTTCTTATAAACCTAGATGGAACAAATGGGCTTACAACTCTTAAACCAAGATAACTTGAGTCTTTAACCACCGTAAGGGCATGGCAAACATCTATTAACTCTGCCAAACACCATCTGACTGATGTGTTTCATGAAAACACCTACTACTTGGCCTAGAAGTTCTTATAAACAGAGATGGAACAAATGGGCTTACAACTCTTAAACCAAGATAACGTGACTCTTTAAACACCGTAAGGGCATGGCAAAAATCTATTAACTCTCCCAAACACCATCTGACTGATGTGTTTCATGAAAACACCTACAACTTGGCCTAGAAGTTCTTATAAACCGAGAAGGAACAAATGGGCTTACAACTCTTAAACCAAGATAACTTCAGTCTTTAAAAACCTGAGGGCAAGGCAAACATCTATTAACTCTCCCAAACATCATCTAACTCATGTGTTTCATGAAAACACCTACTACTTGGCCTAGAAGTTCTTATAAACCGAGAAGGAACAAATGGGACCTCAAATCTTAAACCAAGATAATTTGAGTCTTCAAACTCTGTGAGGGCATGGCAAACATCTATTGACTCTCCCAAACACCATCTAACTCATGTGTTTCATGAAAACACCTACTACTTGGCCTAGAAGTTCTTATAAACCAAGATGGAACAAATGGGCTTACAACTCTTAAACCAAGATAACTTCAGTCTTTAAACACCGTAAGGGCATGGCAAACATCTATTAACTCACCCGAACAACATCTGACTCATGTGGTTCATGAATACACCTACAACTTGGCCGAGAAGTTCTTATAAACCGAGAAGGAACAAATGGGCTTACAACTCTTAAACCAAGATAACTTGATTCTTCAAACTCTGTGAGGGCATGGCAAACATCTATTGACTCTCGCAAACGCCATCTGACTCATGTGTTCCATGAAAACAGCTACTATTTGGCCTAGAAGTTCTTATAAACCGAGAAGGAACAAATGAGCTCTCAAATCTTATACCAAGATAACTAGAGTCTTCAAACTATGTGAGGGCATGACAAACATCTATTAACTCTCCCAAACACCATCTGACTGATGTGTTTCATGAAAACAACTACTACTTGGCCTAGAAGTTCTTATAAACCGAGAAGGAACAAATAGGCTTACAACTCTTAAACCAAGATAACTTCAGTCTTTAAAAACCTGAGGGCAATGCAAATATCTATTAACTCTCCCAAACACCATCTAACTCATGTGTTTCATGAAAAACCTACTACTTGGCCTAGAAGTTCTTATAAACCGAGATGGAACAAATGGGCTTACAACTCTTAAACCAAGATAACTTGAGTCTTTAAACACCGTAAGGGCATGGCAAACATCTATTGACTCTCCCAAACACCATCTAACTCATGTGTTTCATGAAAACACCTACTACTTGGCCTAGAAGTTCTTATAAACCGAGACGGAACAAATGGGCTTACAACTCTTAAACCAAGATAACTTGATGCTTCAAATTCTGTGGGGGCATGGCAAACATCTATTGACTCTCCCAAACACCATCTGACTCATGTGTTCCATGAAAACACCTACTGCTTGGCCTAGAAGTTCTTATAAATCGAGAAGGAACAATTGGGCACTCAAATCTTAAACCAAGATAACCTGAGTCTTCAAACTCTGTGAGGGCATCGCAAACATCTAATAACTCTCCCAAACACCATCTGACTGATGTGTTTCATGAAAACAGCTACTACTTGGCCTAGAAGTTCATATAAACCGAGAAGGAACAAATGGGCTCTCAAATCTTAAACCAAGATAACTTGAGTCTTCAAACCCTGTGAGGGCATGGCAAACATCTATTAACTCTCCCAAACACCATGTGACTGATGTGTTTCCTGAAAACACCTACTACTTGGCCTAGAAGTTCATATAAACCGAGAAGGAACAAATGGGCACTCAAATCTTAAACCAAGATAACTTGAGTCTTCAAACTCTGTGAGGGCATGGCAAACAACTATTGACTCTCCCAAACACCATCTAACTCATGTGTTTCATGAAAACACCTACTACTTGGGCTAGAAGTTCTTATAAACCTAGATGGAACAAATGGGCTTACAACTCTAAAACCAAGATAACTTCAGTCTTTAAACACCGTAAGGGCATGGCAAACATCTATTGACTCTCCCAAACACCATCTAACTCATGTGTTTCATGAAAACACCTACTACTTGGCCTTGAAGTTCTTATAAACCGAGATGGAACAAATGGGCTTACAACTCTTAAACCAAGATAACTTGATGCTTCAAACTCTGTGAGGGCATGGCAAACATCTATTGACTCTCCCAAACACCATCTAACTCATGTGTTTCATTAAAACACCTACTTCTTGGCCTAGAAGTTCTTATAAACCGAGATGGAACAAATGGGCTTACAACTCTTAAACCAAGATAACTTGAGTCTTTAAACACCGTAAGGGCATGGAAAACATCTATTAACTCTCCCAAACACCATCTGACTGATGTGTTTCATGAAAACACCTACTTCTTGGCCTAGAAGTTCTTATAAACCGAGAAGGAACAAATGGGCTTACAACTCTTAAACCAAGATAACTTCAGTCTTTAAAAACCTGAGGGCAAGGCAAACATCTATTAACTCACCCGAACACCATCTGACTCATGTGTCTCATGAAAGCACCTACTACTTGGCCTAGAAGTTCTTATAAACCGAGAAGGAACAAATGCGCTTACAACTCTTAAACCAAGATAACTTGAGTCTTCAAACTCTGTAAGGGCATGGCAAACATCTATTTACTCTCCCAATACCTATCTGACTCATGTGTTTCACGAAAACAGCTACTACTAGGCCTAGAAGTTCTTATAAACCGAGAAGGAACTAATGGGCTTACAACTCTTAAACCAAGATAACTTGATTCTTCAAACTCTGTGAGGGCATGACAAACATCTATTGACTCTCCCAAACACCATCTGACTCATGTGTTCCATGAAAACACCTACTACTTGGCCTAGAAGTTCTTATAAACCGAGAAGGAACAAATGGGCTCTCAAATCTTAAACCAAGATAACTAGAGTCTTCAAACTCTGTGAGGGCATGGCAAACATCTATTAACTCTCCCAAACACCATCTGACTGATGTGTTTAATGAAAACACCTACTACTTGGCCAAGAAGTTCTTATAATCAGAGAAGGAACAAATAGGCTTACAACTCTTAAACCAAGATAACTTCAGTCTTTAAAAACCTGAGGGCAATGCAAACATCGATTAACTCTCCCAAACACGATCTAACTCATGTGTTTCATGAAAACACCTACTACTTGGCCTAGAAGTTCTTATAAACCGAGATGGAACAAAAGGGCTTACAACTCTTAAACCAAGATAACTTGAGTCTTTAAACACCGTAAGGGCATGGCAAACATCTATTGACTCTCCCAAACACCATCTAACTCTTGTGTTTCATGAAAACACCTACTACTTGGCCTAGAAGTTCTTATAAACCGAGATGGAAGAAATGGGCTTACAACTCTTAAACCAAGATAACTTGATGCTTCAAACTCTGTGAGGGCATGGCAATCATCTACTGACTCTCCCAAACACCATCTGACTCATGTGTTCCATGAAAACACCTACTACTTGGCCTAGAAGTTCTTATAAATCGAGAAGGAACAAATGGGCACTCAAATCTTAAGCCAAGATAACCTGAGTCTTCAAACTCTGTGAGGGCATCGCAAACATCTAATAACTCTCCCAAACACCATCTGACTGATGTGTTTCATGAAAACACCTACTACTTGGCCTAGAAGTTCTTATAAACCGAGATGGAACAAATGGGCTTACAACTCTTAAACCAAGATAACTTGACTCTTTAAACACCGTAAGGGCATGGCAAACATCTATTAACTCTCCTAAACACCATCTGACTGATGTGTTTCCTGAAAACACCTACTACTTGGCCTAGAAGTTCTTATAAACCGAGAAGGAACAAATGGGCACTCAAATCTTAAACCAAGATAACTTGAGTCTTCAAACTCTGTGAGGGCATGGCAAACATCTATTGACTCTCCCAAACACCATCTGACTGATGTGTTTCATGAAAACACCTACTACTTGGCCTAGAAGTTCTAATAAACCGAGATGGAACAAATGGGCTTACAACTCTTAAACCAAGATAACTTGACTCTTTAAACACCGTAAGGGCATGGCAAACATCTATTAACTCTCCTAAACACCATCTGACTGATGTGTTTCCTGAAAACACCTACTACTTGGCCTAGAAGTTCTTATAAACCGAGAAGGAACAAATGGGCATACAACTCTTAAACCAAGATAACTTCAGTCTTTAAACACCATAAGGGCATGGCAAACATCTATTAACTCACCCGAACACCATCTGACTCATGTGTTTCATGAAAACACCTACTACTTGGCCAAGATGTTCTTATAAACCGAGAAGGAACAAATGGGCTTACAACTCTTAAACCAAGTTAACTTGATTCTTCAAACTCTGTGAGGGCATGGCAAACATCTATTGACTCTCCCAAACACCATCTGACTCATGTGTTTCATGAAAACACCTACTACTTGGTCTAGAAGTTCTTATAAATCGAGAAGGAACAAATGGGCACTCAAATCTTAAACCAAGATAACTTGAGTCTTCAAATTCTGTGAGGGCATGGCAAACAGCTATTGACTCTCCCAAACACCATCTAACTCATGTGTTTCATGAAAACACCTACTACTTGGCCTTGAAGTTCTTATAAACCGAGATGGAACAAATGGGCTTACAACTCTTAAACCAAGATAACTTGAGTCTTTAAACAACGTAAGGGCATGGCAAACATCTATTGACTCTCCCAAACACCATCTAACTCATGTGTTTCATGAAAACACCTACTACTTGGCCTTGAAGTTCTTATAAACCGAGATGGAACTAATGGGCTTACAACTCTTAAACCAAGATAACTTGAGTCTTTAAACACCGTAAGGGCATGGCAAACATCTATTAACTCTCCCAAACACCATCTGACTGATGTGTTTCATGAAAACACCTACTTCTTGGCCTAGAATTTCTTATAAACCGAGAAGGAACAAGTGGGCTCTCAAATCTTAAACCAAGATAACTAGAGTCTTAAAACTCTGTGAGGGCATGGCAAACAGCTATTAACTCTCCCAAACACCATCTGACTGATGTGTTTCATGAAAACACCAACTACTTGGCCTAGAAGTTCTTATAAACCGAGAAGGAACAAATAGGCTTACAACTCTTAAACCAAGATAACTTCAGTCTTTAAAAACCTGAGGGCGATGCAAACAGCTATTGACTCTCCCAAACACCATCTAACTCTTGTGTTTCATGAAAACACCTACTACTTGGCCTAGAAGTTCTTAGAAACCGAGATGGAACAAATGGGCTTACAACTCTTAAACCAAGATAACTTGATGCTTCAAACTCTGTGAGGGCATGGCAATCATCTACTGACTCTCCCAAACACCATCTGACTCGTGTTCCATGAAAACACCTACTACTTGGCCTAGAAGTTCTTGTAAACCGAGAAGGAACAAATGGGCACTGAAATCTTAAACCAACATAACCTGAGTCTTCAAACTCTGTGAGGGCATCGCAAACATCTAATAACTCTCCCAAACACCATCTGACTGATGTGTTTCATGAAAACACCTACTACTTGGCCTAGAAGTTCTTATAAACCGAGATGGAACAAATGGGCTTACAACTCTTAAACCAACATAACTTGAGTCTTTAAACACCGTAAGGGCATGGCAAACATCTATTAACTCTCCTAAACACCATCTGACTGACGTGTTTCCTGAAAACACCTACTACTTGGCCTAGAAGTTCTTATAAACCGAGAAGGAACGAAAGGGCACTCAAATCTTAAACCAAGATAAGTTGAGTCTTCAAACTCTGTGAGGGCATGGCAAACATCTATTGACTCTCCCAAACACCATCTAACTCATGTGTTTCATGAAAGCACCTACTACTTGGCCTAGAAGTTCTTTTAAACCGAGAAGGAACAAATGGGCTTACAACTCTTAAACCAAGATAACTTGAGTCTTTAAACACCGTAAGGGCATGGCAAACATCTATTAACTCTCCCAAACACCATCTGACTGATGTGTTTCATGAAAACACCTACTTCTTGGCCTAGAATTTCTTATAAACCGAGAAGGAACAAGTGGGCTCTCAAATCTTAAACCAAGATAACTAGAGTCTTAAAACTCTGTGAGGGCATGGCAAACAGCTATTAACTCTCCCAAACACCATCTGACTGATGTGTTTCATGAAAACACCAACTACTTGGCCTAGAAGTTCTTATAAACCGAGAAGGAACAAATAGGCTTACAACTCTTAAACCAAGATAACTTCAGTCTTTAAAAACCTGAGGGCGATGCAAACAGCTATTGACTCTCCCAAACACCATCTAACTCTTGTGTTTCATGAAAACACCTACTACTTGGCCTAGAAGTTCTTAGAAACCGAGATGGAACAAATGGGCTTACAACTCTTAAACCAAGATAACTTGATGCTTCAAACTCTGTGAGGGCATGGCAATCATCTACTGACTCTCCCAAACACCATCCGACTCGTGGTTCCATGAAAACACCTACTACTTGGCCTAGAAGTTCTTGTAAACCGAGAAGGAACAAATGGGCAATCTCAAATCTTAAAACCAACATAACCTGAGTCTTCAAACTCTGTGAGGGCATCGCAAACATCTAATAACTCTCCCAAACACCATCTGACTGATGTGTTTCATGAAAACACCTACTACTTGGCCTAGAAGTTCTTATAAACCGAGATGGAACAAATGGGCTTACAACTCTTAAACCAACATAACTTGAGTCTTTAAACACCGTAAGGGCATGGCAAACATCTATTAACTCTCCTAAACACCATCTGACTGACGTGTTTCCTGAAAACACCTACTACTTGGCCTAGAAGTTCTTATAAACCGAGAAGGAACGAAAGGGCACTCAAATCTTAAACCAAGATAAGTTGAGTCTTCAAACTCTGTGAGGGCATGGCAAACATCTATTGACTCTCCCAAACACCATCTAACTCATGTGTTTCATGAAAGCACCTACTACTTGGCCTAGAAGTTCTTTTAAACCGAGAAGGAACAAATGGGCATTCAAATCTTAAACCAAGATAACTTGAGTCTTCAAACTCTGTGAGGGCATGGCAAACATCTATTGACTCTCCCAAACACCATCTAACTCATGTGTTTCATGAAAACACCTACTACTTGGCCTAGAAGTTCTTATAAACCGAGATGGAACAAATGGGCTTACAACTCTTAAACCAAGAAAACTTGAGTCTTTAAACACCGTAAGGGCATGGCAAACATCTATTAACTCACCCGAACACCATCTGACTCATGTGTTTCATGAAAACACCTACTACTTGGCCTAGAAGTTCTTATAAACCGTGAACGAACAAATGGGCTTACAACTCTTAAACCAAGATAACTTGAGTCTTTAAACACCGTAAGGGCATAGCAAACATCTATTAACTCACCCTAACACCATCTGACTCATGTGTTTCATGAAAACACCTACCACTTGGCCTAGAAGTTCTTATAAACCGAGATGGAACAAATGGGCTTACAACTCTTAAACCAAGAAAACTTGAGTCTTTAAACACCGTAAGGGCATGGCAAACATCTATTAACTCTCCGAAACACCATCTGACTGATGTGTTTCATGAAAACACCTACTACTTGGCCTAGAAGTTCTAATAAACCGAAAAGGAACAAATGGGCTTACAACTCTTAAACCAAGATAACTTCAGTCTTTAAAAACCCGAGGGCAAGGGAATCATCTACTGACTCTCCCAAACACCATCTGACTCGTGATCCATGAAAACACCTACTACTTGGCCTAGAAGTTCATATAAACCGAGAAGGAACAAATAGGCCCTCATATCTTAAACCAAGATAATTTGAGTCTTCAAACTCTGTGAGGGCATGGCAAACATCTACTGACTCTCCCAAACACCATCTAACTCATGTGTTTCATGAAAACACCTACTACTTGGCCTAGAAGTTCTTATAAACCGAGATGGAACAAATGGGCTTACAACTCTTAAACCAAGATAACTTCAGTCTTTAAACACCGTAAGGGCATGGCAAACATCTATTAACTCTGCCAAACACCATCTGAGTCATGTGCTTCATGAAAACACCTACTACTTGGCCTAGAAGTTCTTATAAACCGAGAAGGAACAAATGGGCTTACAACTCTTAAACCAAGATAACTTGAGTCTTCAAACTCTGTGAGGGCATGGCAAACATCTATTGACTCTCCCAAACACCATCTAACTCATGTGTTTCATGAAAACACCTACTACTTGGCCTAGAAGTTCTTATAAACCGAGAAGGAACAAATGGGCTTACAACTCTTAAACCAAGATAACTTGAGTCTTTAAACACCGTAAGGGCATGGCAAACATCTATTAACTCACCCGAACACCATCTGACTCATGTGTTTCATGAAAACACCTACTACTTGGCCTAGAAGTTCTTATAAACCGAGAAGGAACAAATGGGCTTACAACTCTTAAACCAAGATAACTTGATTCTTCAAACTCTGTGAGGGCATGGCAAACATCTATTGACTCACCCAAACACCATCTGACTCATGTGTTTCATGAAAACACCTACTACTTGGCCTAGAAGTTCTTATAAATCGGGAAGGAACAAATGGGCTCTCAAATCTTAATCCAAGATAACTTGAGTCTTCAAAGTCTGTGAGGGCATGGCCAACATCTATTAACTCTCCCAAACACCATCTGACTGATGTGTTTCATGAAAACACCTACTACTTGGCCTAGAAGTTCTTATAAATCGAGAAGGAACAAATGGAAACTCAAATCTTAAACCAACATAACCTGAGTCTTCGAACTCTGTGAGGGCATCGTAAACATCTAATAACTCTCCCAAACACCATCTGACTGATGTGTTTCATGAAAACACCTACTACTTGGCCTAGAAGTTCTTATAAACCGAGATAGAACAAATGGGCTTACAACTCTTAAACCAAGATAACTTGAGTCTTTAAACACCGTAAGGGCATGGCAAACATCTATTAACTCTCCTAAACACCATCTGACTGATGTGTTTCCTGAAAACACCTACTACTTGGCCTAGAAGTTCTTATAAATCGAGAAGGAACAAATGGGCACTCAAATCATAAACCCAGATAACTTGAGTCTTTAAACACCGTAAGGGCATGGCAAACATCTATCGACTCTCCCAAACACCATCTAACTCTTGTGTTTCATGAAAACACCTACTACTTGGCCTAGAAGTTCTTAGAAACCGAGATGGAACAAATGGGCTTACAACTCTTAAACCAAGATAACTTGATGCTTCAAACTCTGTGAGGGCATGGCAATCATCTACTGACTCTCCCAAACACCATCTGACTCGTGTTCCATGAAAACACCTACTACTTGGCCTAGAAGTTCTTGTAAATCGAGAAGGAACAAATGGGCACTGAAAACTTCAACCAACATAACCTGAGTCTTAAAACTCTGTGAGGGCATCGCAAACATCTAATAACTCTCCCAAACACCATCTGACTGATGTGTTTCATGAAAACACCTACTGCTTGGCCTAGAAGTTCTTATAAACCGAGATGGAACAAATGGGCTTACAACTCTTAAACCAAGATAACTTGAGTCTTTAAACACCGTAAGGGCATGGCAAACATCTATTAACTCTCCTAAACACCATCTGACTGACGTGTTTCCTGAAAACACCTACAACTTGGCCTAGAAGTTCTTATAAACCGAGAAGGAACGAATGGGCTCTCAAATCTTAAACCAAGATAACTTGAGTCTTCAAACTCTGTGAGGGCATGGCAAACATCTATTGACTCTCCCAAACACCATCTAACTCATGTGTTTCATGAAAACACCTACTACTTGGCCTAGAAGTTCTTATAAACCGAGAAGGAACAAATGGGCTTACAACTCTTAAACCAAGATAACTTGAGTCTTCAAACATCGTGAGGGCATGGCAAACATCTATTGACTCTCCCAAACACCATCTAACTCATGTGTTTCATGAAAACACCTACTACTTGGCCTAGAAGTTCTTATAAACCGAGATGGAACAAATGGGCTTACAACTCTTAAACCAAGATAACTTGAGTCTTTAAACACCGTAAGGGCATGGCAAACATCTATTAACTCACCCGAACACCATCTGACTCATGTGTTTCATGAAAACACCTACTACTTGGCCTAGAAGTTCTTATAAACCGAGAAGGAACAAATGGGCTTACAACTCTTAAACCAAGATAACTTGATTCTTTAAACTCTGTGAGGGCATGGCAAACATCTATTGACTCTCCCAAACACCATCTGACTGATGTGTTTCATGAAAGCACCTACTACTTGGCCTAGAAGTTCTTATAAATCGAGAAGGAACAAATGGGCTCTCAAATCTTAATCCAAGATAACTTGAGTCTTCAAAGTCTGTGAGGGCATGGCCAACATCTATTAACTCTCCCAAACACCATCGGTGATGTGTTTCATGAAAACACCTACTACTTGGCCTAGAAGTTCTTATAAATCGAGAAGGAACAAATGGAAACTCAAATCTTAAACCAACATAACCTCGAGTCTTCGAACTCGTGAGGGCATCGTAAACATCTAATAACTCTCCCAAACACCATCTGACTGATGTGTTTCATGAAAACACCTACTACTTGGCCTAGAAGTTCTTATAAACCGAGATAGAACAAATGGGCTTACAACTCTTAAACCAAGATAACTTGAGTCTTTAAACACCGTAAGGGCATGGCAAACATCTATTAACTCTCCTAAACACCATCCTGACCGATGTGTTTCCCGAAAAACACCTACTACTTGGCCTAGAAGTTCTTATAAACCGAGAAGGAACAAATGGGCACTCAAATCATAAACCCAGATAACTTGAGTCTTTAAACACCGTAAGGGCATGGCAAACATCTATTGACTCTCCCAAACACCATCTAACTCTTGTGTTTCATGAAAACACCTACTACTTGGCCTAGAAGTTCTTAGAAACCGAGATGGAACAAATGGGCTTTCAACTCTTAAACCAAGATAACTTGATGCTTCAAACTCTGTGAGGGCATGGCAATCATCTACTGACTCTCCCAAACACCATCTGACTCGTGTTCCATGAAAACACCTACTACTTGGCCTAGAAGTTCTTGTAAATCGAGAAGGAACAAATGGGCAACCGAAAAACTTCAACCAACATAACCTCGAGTCTTCAAACTCGTGAGGGCATCGCAAACATCTAATAACTCTCCCAAACACCATCGACCGATGTGTTTCATGAAAACACCTACTGCTTGGCCTAGAAGTTCTTATAAACCGAGATGGAACAAATGGGCTTACAACTCTTAAACCAAGATAACTTGAGTCTTTAAACACCGTAAGGGCATGGCAAACATCTATTAACTCTCCTAAACACCATCGGACTGACGTGTTTCCTGAAAACACCTACTACTTGGCCTAGAAGTTCTTATAAACCGAGAAGGAACGAATGGGCACTCAAATCTTAAACCAAGATAACTTGAGTCTTCAAACTCTGTGAGGGCATGGCAAACATCTATTGACTCTCCTAAACACCATCTAACTCATGTGTTTCATGAAAACACCTACTACTTGGCCTAGAAGTTCTTATAAACCGAGAAGGAACAAATGGGCACTCAAATCTTAAACCAAGATAACTTGAGTCTTCAAACTCTGTGAGGGCATGGCAAACATCTATTGACTCTCCCAAACACCATCTAACTGATGAGTTTCATGAAAACACCTACTACTTGGCCTAGAAGTTCTTATAAACCGAGATGGAACAAAGGGGCTTACAACTCTTAAACCAAGATAACTTGAGTCTTTAAACACCGTAAGGGCATGGCAAACATCTATTAACTCTCCGAAACACCATCTGACTGATGTGTTTCATGAAAACACCTACAACTTGGCCTAGAAGTTCTTATAAACCGAAAAGGAACAAATGGGCTTACAACTCTTAAACCAAGATAACTTCAGTCTTTAAAAACCCGAGGGCAAGGCAATCATCTACTGACTCTCCCAAACACCATCTGACTCGTGTTCCATGAAAACACCTACTACTTGGCCTAGAAGTTCATATAAACCGAGAAGGAACAAATGGGGCCTCATATCTTAAACCAAGATAATTTGAGTCTTCAAACTCTGTGAGGGCATGGCAAACATCTACTGACTCTCCCAAACACCATCTAACTCATGTGTTTCATGAAAACACCTACTACTTGGCCTAGAAGTTCTTATAAACCGAGATGGAACAAATGGGCTTACAACTCTTAAACCAAGATAACTTCAGTCTTTAAACACCGTAAGGGCATGGCAAACATCTATTAACTCACCCGAACACCATCTGACTCATGTGTTTCATGAAAACACCTACTACTTGGCCTAGAAGTTCTTATAAACCGAGAAGGAACAAATGGGCTTACAACTCTTAAACCAAGATAACTTGATTCTTCAAACTCTGTGAGGGCATGGCAAACATCTATTGACTCACCCAAACACCATCTGACTCATGTGTTTCATGAAAACACCTACTACTTGGCCTAGAAGTTCTTATAAATCGAGAAGGAACAAATGGGCTCTCAAATCTTAATCCAAGATAACTTGAGTCTTCAAAGTCTGTGAGGGCATGGCCAACATCTATTAACTCTCCCAAACACCATCTGACTGATGTGTTTCATGAAAACACCTACTACTTGGCCTAGAAGTTCTTATAAATCGAGAAGGAACAAATGGAAACTCAAATCTTAAACCAACATAACCTGAGTCTTCGAACTCTGTGAGGGCATCGTAAACATCTAATAACTCTCCCAAACACCATCTGACTGATGTGTTTCATGAAAACACCTACTACTTGGCCTAGAAGTTCTTATAAACCGAGATAGAACAAATGGGCTTACAACTCTTAAACCAAGATAACTTGAGTCTTTAAACACCGTAAGGGCATGGCAAACATCTATTAACTCTCCTAAACACCATCTGACTGATGTGTTTCCTGAAAACACCTACTACTTGGCCTAGAAGTTCTTATAAACCGAGAAGGAACAAATGGGCACTCAAATCATAAACCCAGATAACTTGAGTCTTTAAACACCGTAAGGGCATGGCAAACATCTATTGACTCTCCCAAACACCATCTAACTCTTGTGTTTCATGAAAACACCTACTACTTGGCCTAGAAGTTCTTAGAAATCGAGATGGAACAAATGGGCTTTCAACTCTTAAACCAAGATAACTTGATGCTTCAAACTCTGTGAGGGCATGGCAATCATCTACTGACTCTCCCAAACACCATCTGACTCGTGTTCCATGAAAACACCTACTACTTGGCCTAGAAGTTCTTGTAAATCGAGAAGGAACAAATGGGCACTGAAAACTTCAACCAACATAACCTGAGTCTTCAAACTCTGTGAGGGCATCGCAAACATCTAATAACTCTCCCAAACACCATCTGACTGATGTGTTTCATGAAAACACCTACTGCTTGGCCTAGAAGTTCTTATAAACCGAGATGGAACAAATGGGCTTACAACTCTTAAACCAAGATAACTTGAGTCTTTAAACACCGTAAGGGCATGGCAAACATCTATTAACTCTCCTAAACACCATCTGACTGACGTGTTTCCTGAAAACACCTACTACTTGGCCTAGAAGTTCTTATAAACCGAGAAGGAACGAATGGGCACTCAAATCTTAAACCAAGATAACTTGAGTCTTCAAACTCTGTGAGGGCATGGCAAACATCTATTGACTCTCCTAAACACCATCTAACTCATGTGTTTCATGAAAACACCTACTACTTGGCCTAGAAGTTCTTATAAACCGAGAAGGAACAAATGGGCACTCAAATCTTAAACCAAGATAACTTGAGTCTTCAAACTCTGTGAGGGCATGGCAAACATCTATTGACTCTCCCAAACACCATCTAACTGATGAGTTTCATGAAAACACCTACTACTTGGCCTAGAAGTTCTTATAAACCGAGATGGAACAAAGGGGCTTACAACTCTTAAACCAAGATAACTTGAGTCTTTAAACACCGTAAGGGCATGGCAAACATCTATTAACTCTCCGAAACACCATCTGACTGATGTGTTTCATGAAAACACCTACAACTTGGCCTAGAAGTTCTTATAAACCGAAAAGGAACAAATGGGCTTACAACTCTTAAACCAAGATAACTTAATTCTTTAAAAACCCGAGGGCAAGGCAATCATCTACTGACTCTCCCAAACACCATCTGACTCGTGTTCCATGAAAACACCTACTACTTGGCCTAGAAGTTCATATAAACCGAGAAGGAACAAATGGGGCCTCATATCTTAAACCAAGATAATTTGAGTCTTCAAACTCTGTGAGGGCATGGCAAACATCTACTGACTCTCCCAAACACCATCTAACTCATGTGTTTCATGAAAACACCTACTACTTGGCCTAGAAGTTCTTATAAACCGAGATGGAACAAATGGGCTTACAACTCTTAAACCAAGATAACTTCAGTCTTTAAACACCGTAAGGGCATGGCAAACATCTATTAACTCACCCGAACACCATCTGACTCATGTGTTTCATGAAAACACCTACTACTTGGCCTAGAAGTTCTTATAAACCGAGAAGGAACAAATGGGCTTACAACTCTTAAACCAAGATAACTTGAGTTTTCAAACTCTGTGAGGGCATGGCAAACATCTATTGACTCTCCCAAACACCATCTAACTCATGTGTTTCATGAAAACACCTACTACTTGGCCTAGAAGTTCTTATAAACCGAGAAGGAACAAATGGGCACTCAAATCTTAAACCAAGATAACTTGAGTCTTCAAACTCTGTGAGGGCATGGCAAACATCTATTGACTCTCCCAAACACCATCTAACTGATGAGTTTCATGAAAACACCTACTACTTGGCCTAGAAGTTCTTATAAACCGAGATGGAACAAAGGGGCTTACAACTCTTAAACCAAGATAACTTGAGTCTTTAAACACCGTAAGGGCATGGCAAACATCTATTGACTCTCCCAAACACCATCTAACTCTTGTGTTTCATGAAAACACCTACTACTTGGCCTAGAAGTTCTTAGAAACCGAGATGGAACAAATGGGCTTTCAACTCTTAAACCAAGATAACTTGATGCTTCAAACTCTGTGAGGGCATGGCAATCATCTACTGACTCTCCCAAACACCATCTGACTCGTGTTCCATGAAAACACCTACTACTTGGCCTAGAAGTTCTTGTAAATCGAGAAGGAACAAATGGGCACTGAAAACTTCAACCAACATAACCTGAGTCTTCAAACTCTGTGAGGGCATCGCAAACATCTAATAACTCTCCCAAACACCATCTGACTGATGTGTTTCATGAAAACACCTACTGCTTGGCCTAGAAGTTCTTATAAACCGAGATGGAACAAATGGGCTTACAACTCTTAAACCAAGATAACTTGAGTCTTTAAACACCGTAAGGGCATGGCAAACATCTATTAACTCTCCTAAACACCATCTGACTGACGTGTTTCCTGAAAACACCTACTACTTGGCCTAGAAGTTCTTATAAACCGAGAAGGAACGAATGGGCACTCAAATCTTAAACCAAGATAACTTGAGTCTTCAAACTCTGTGAGGGCATGGCAAACATCTATTGACTCTCCTAAACACCATCTAACTCATGTGTTTCATGAAAACACCTACTACTTGGCCTAGAAGTTCTTATAAACCGAGAAGGAACAAATGGGCACTCAAATCTTAAACCAAGATAACTTGAGTCTTCAAACTCTGTGAGGGCATGGCAAACATCTATTGACTCTCCCAAACACCATCTAACTGATGAGTTTCATGAAAACACCTACTACTTGGCCTAGAAGTTCTTATAAACCGAGATGGAACAAAGGGGCTTACAACTCTTAAACCAAGATAACTTGAGTCTTTAAACACCGTAAGGGCATGGCAAACATCTATTAACTCTCCGAAACACCATCTGACTGATGTGTTTCATGAAAACACCTACAACTTGGCCTAGAAGTTCTTATAAACCGAAAAGGAACAAATGGGCTTACAACTCTTAAACCAAGATAACTTGAGCCTTTAAAAACCCGAGGGCAAGGCAATCATCTACCGACTCTCCCAAACACCATCTCTGACTCGTGTTCCATGAAAACACCTACTACTTGGCCTAGAAGTTCATATAAACCGAGAAGGAACAAATGGGGCCTCATATCTTAAACCAAGATAATTTGAGTCTTCAAACTCTGTGAGGGCATGGCAAACATCTACTGACTCTCCCAAACACCATCTAACTCATGTGTTTCATGAAAACACCTACTACTTGGCCTAGAAGTTCTTATAAACCGAGATGGAACAAATGGGCTTACAACTCTTAAACCAAGATAACTTCAGTCTTTAAACACCGTAAGGGCATGGCAAACATCTATTAACTCACCCGAACACCATCTGACTCATGTGTTTCATGAAAACACCTACTACTTGGCCTAGAAGTTCTTATAAACCGAGAAGGAACAAATGGGCTTACAACTCTTAAACCAAGATAACTTGATTCTTCAAACTCTGTGAGGGCATGGCAAACATCTATTGACTCACCCAAACACCATCTGACTCATGTGTTTCATGAAAACACCTACTACTTGGCCTAGAAGTTCTTATAAATCGAGAAGGAACAAATGGGCTCTCAAATCTTAATCCAAGATAACTTGAGTCTTCAAAGTCTGTGAGGGCATGGCCAACATCTATTAACTCTCCCAAACACCATCTGACTGATGTGTTTCATGAAAACACCTACTACTTGGCCTAGAAGTTCTTATAAATCGAGAAGGAACAAATGGAAACTCAAATCTTAAACCAACATAACCTGAGTCTTCGAACTCTGTGAGGGCATCGTAAACATCTAATAACTCTCCCAAACACCATCTGACTGATGTGTTTCATGAAAACACCTACTACTTGGCCTAGAAGTTCTTATAAACCGAGATAGAACAAATGGGCTTACAACTCTTAAACCAAGATAACTTGAGTCTTTAAACACCGTAAGGGCATGGCAAACATCTATTAACTCTCCTAAACACCATCTGACTGATGTGTTTCCTGAAAACACCTACTACTTGGCCTAGAAGTTCTTATAAACCGAGAAGGAACAAATGGGCACTCAAATCATAAACCCAGATAACTTGAGTCTTTAAACACCGTAAGGGCATGGCAAACATCTATTGACTCTCCCAAACACCATCTAACTCTTGTGTTTCATGAAAACACCTACTACTTGGCCTAGAAGTTCTTAGAAACCGAGATGGAACAAATGGGCTTTCAACTCTTAAACCAAGATAACTTGATGCTTCAAACTCTGTGAGGGCATGGCAATCATCTACTGACTCTCCCAAACACCATCTGACTCGTGTTCCATGAAAACACCTACTACTTGGCCTAGAAGTTCTTGTAAATCGAGAAGGAACAAATGGGCACTGAAAACTTCAACCAACATAACCTGAGTCTTCAAACTCTGTGAGGGCATCGCAAACATCTAATAACTCTCCCAAACACCATCTGACTGATGTGTTTCATGAAAACACCTACTGCTTGGCCTAGAAGTTCTTATAAACCGAGATGGAACAAATGGGCTTACAACTCTTAAACCAAGATAACTTGAGTCTTTAAACACCGTAAGGGCATGGCAAACATCTATTAACTCTCCTAAACACCATCTGACTGACGTGTTTCCTGAAAACACCTACTACTTGGCCTAGAAGTTCTTATAAACCGAGAAGGAACAAATGGGCTTACAACTCTTAAACCAAGATAACTTCAGTCTTTAAAAACCTGAGGGCAAGGCAAACATCTATTAACTCTCCCAAACACCATCTATCTCATGTGTTTCATGAAAACACCTACTACTTGGCCTAGAAGTTCTTATAAACCGAGAAGGAACAAATGGGCCCATAAATCTTCAACCAAGATAATTTGAGTCTTCAAACACTGTGAGGGCATGGCAAACATCTATTGACTCTCCCAAACACCATCTAACTCATGTGTTTCATGAAAACACCAACTACTTGGCCTAGAAGTTCTTATAAACCAAGATGGAACAAATGGGCTTACAACTCTTAAACGAAGATAACTTCAGTCTTTAAACACCGTAAGGGCATGACAAACATCTATTAACTCACCCGAACACCATTTAACTCATGTGTTTCATGAAAGCACCTACTACTTGGCCTAGAAGTTCTTATAAACCGAGAAGGAACAAATGGGCTTACAACTCTTAAACCAAGATAACTTGAGTCTTTAAACACCGTAAGGGCATAGCAAACATCTATTAACTCACCCCAACACCATCTGACTCATGTGTTTCATGAAAACACCTACTACTTGGCCTAGAAGTTCTTATAAACCGAGATGGAACAAATGGGCATACAACTCTTAAACCAAGATAACTTGAGTCTTTAAACACCGTAAGGGCATGGCAAACATCTATTAACTCACCCGAACACCATCTGACTCATGTGTTTCATGAAAGCACCTACTACTTGACCTAGAAGTTCTTATAAACCGAGAAGGAACAAATGGGCTTACAACTCTTAAACCAAGATACCTTGAGTCTTCAAACTCTGTGAGGGCATGGCAAACATCTATTAACTCTCCCAAACACCATCTAACTCATGTGTTTCATGAAAATACCTACTACTTGGCCTTGAAGTTCTTATAAACCGAGATGGAACAAATGGGCTTACAACTCTTAAACCAAGATAACTTGAGTCTTTAAACACCGTAAGGGCATGGCAAACATCTATTAACTCACCCGAACACCATCTGACTCATGTGTTTCATGAAAACACCTACTACTTGGCCTAGAAGTTCTTATAAACCGAGAAGGAACAAATGGGCTCTCAAATCTTAAACCAAGATAACTTGAGTCTTCAAACTCCGTAAGGGCATGGCAAACATCAATTGACTCTCCCAAACACCATCTAACTCATGTGTTTCATGAAAACACCTAATACTTGGCCTTGAAGTTCTTATAAACCGAGATGGAACAAATGGGCTTACAACTCTTAAACCAAGATAACTTGAGTCTTTAAACAACGTAAGGGCATGGCAAACATCTATTAACTCACTCGAACACCATCTGACTCATGTGTTTCATAAAAATACCTACTACTTGGCGTAGAAGTTCTTATAAACCGAGAAGGAACAAATGGGCTCTCAAATCTTAAACCAAGATAACTTCAGTCTTAAAACTCTGTGAGGGCATGGCAAACATCTATTAACTCTCCCAAACTCCATCTGTCTGATGTGTTTCCTGAAAACACCTACTACTTAGCCTAGAAGTTCTTATAAACCGAGAAGGAACAAATGGGCACTCAAATCTTAAACCAAGATAACTTGAGCCTTCAAACTCTGTGAGGGCATGGCAAACAGCTATTGACTCTCCCAAACACCATCTAACTCATGTGTTTCATGAAAACACCTACTACTTGGCCTTGAAGTTCTTATAAACCGAGATGGAACAAATGGGCTTACAACTCCTAAACCAAGATAACTTGAGTCTTTAAACAACGTAAGGGCATGGCAAACATCTATTAACTCACCCGAACACCATCTGACTCATGTGTATCATCAAAACACCTACTACTTGGCCTAGAAGTTCTTATAAACCGAGAAGGAACAAATGGGCTTAAAACTCTTAAACCAAGATAACTTGATTCTTCAAACTCTGTGAGGGCATGGCAAACATCTATTGACTCTCCCAAACACCATCTGACTCATGTGTTTCATGAAAACACCTACTACTTGGCCTAGAAGTTCTTGAAATCCAAGATAAACCGAGAAGGAACTAGTGGGCTTTCAACAATTAAACCAAGATAACTTGAGTCTTCAAATTCTGTGAGGGCATGGCAAACTTCTATTGACTCTCCACAACACCATCTGACTGATGTGTTTCATGAAAACACCTACTACTTGGCCTAGAAGTTCTTATAAACCGAGAACGATCAAATGGGCTTACAACTCTTAAACCAAGATAACTTGAGTCTTTAAACACCGTAAGGGCAAAGCAAACATCTATTAACTCACCCTAACACCATCTGACTCATGTGTTTCATGAAAACACCTACTACTTGGCCTAGAAGTTCTTATAAACCGAGAAGGAACAAATGGGCTCTCAAATCTTAAACCAAGATAACTTGAGTCTTTAAACACCGTGAGGGCATGGCAAACATCTATTAACTCTCCCAAACACCATCTGACTCATGTGTTTCATGAAAACACCTACTACTTGGCCTAGAAGTTCTTATAAACCGAGAAGGAACAAATGGGCTTACAACTCTTAAACCAAGTTAACATGATTCTTCAAACTCTGTGAGGGCATGGCAAACATCTATTGACTCTCCCAAACACCATCTGACTCATGTGTTTCATGAAAACACCTACTACTTGGTCTAGAAGTTCTTATAAATCGAGAAGGAACAAATGGGCACTCAAATCTTAAACCAAGATAACTTGAGTCTTCAAACTCTGTGAGGGCATGGCAAACAGCTATTGACTCTCCCAAACACCATCTAACTCATGTGTTTCATGAAAACACCTACTACTTGGCCTTGAAGTTCTTATAAACCGAGATGGAACAAATGGGCTTACAACTCTTAAACCAAGATAACTTGAGTCTTTAAACAACGTAAGGGCATGGCAAACATCTATTAACTCACCCGAACACCATCTGACTCATGTGTTTCATGAAAACACCTACTACTTGGCCTTGAAGTTCTTATAAACCTAGAAGGAACAAATGGGCTTACAAATCTTAAACCAAGATAACTTGAGTCTTCAAACTCTGTGAAGGCATGGCAAACATGTATTGACTCTCCCAATACCTATCTGACTTGTGTGTTTCATGAAAACACCAACTACTTGGCCTAGAAGTTCTTGAAATCCAAGATAAACCGAGAATGAACTAGTGGGCTTTCAACAATTAAACCAAGATAACTTGAGTCTTCAAATTCTGTGAGGGCATGGCAAACTTCTATTTGCTCTCCACAACACCATCTGACTGATGTGTTTCATGAAAACACCTACTACTTGGCATAGAAGTTCTTATAAACCGAGAGGAACAAATGGGCTCTCAAATCTTAAACCAAGATAACTAGAGTCTTCAAACTCTGTGAGGGCATGGCAAACATCTATTAACTCTCCCAAACACCATCTGACTGATGTGTTTCATGAAAACACCTACTACTTGGCCTAGAAGTTCTTATAAACCGAGAAGGAACAAATAGGCTTACAACTCTTAAACGAAGATAACTTCAGTCTTTAAAAACCTGAGGGCAAGGCAAACATCTATTAACTCTCCCAAACATCATCTAACTCATGTGTTTCATGAAAACACCTACTACTTGGCCTAGAAGTTCTAATAAACCGAGATGGAACAAATGGGCTTCAACTCTTAAACCAAGATAACTTGAGTCTTTAAACTCCGTATCGGCATGGCAAACATCAATTGACTCTCCCAAACACCATCTAACTCATGTGTTTCATGAAAACACCTACTACTTGGCCTTGAAGTTCTTATAAACCGAGAAGGAACAAATGGGCTTACAACTCTTAAACCAAGATAACTTGATTCTTCAAACTCTGTGAGGGCATGGCAAACATCTATTGACTCTCGCAAACACCATCTGACTCATGTGTTTCATGAAAACACCTACTACTTGGCCTAGAAGTTCTTATAAACCGAGAAAGAACAAATGGGCTCTCAAATCTTAAACCAAGATAACTTGAGTCTTAAAACTCTGTGAGGGCATGGCAAACATCTATTAACTCTCCCAAACACCATCTGTCTGATGTGTTTCCAGAAAACACCGACTACTTAGCCTAGAAGTTCTTTTAAACCGAGAAGGAACAAATGGGCACTCAAATCTTAAACCAAGATAACTTGAGTCTTCAAACTCTGTGAGGGCATGGTAAACAGCTATTGACTCTCCCAAACACCATCTAACTCATGTGTTTCATGAAAACACCTACTACTTGGCCTTGAAGTTCTTATAAACCGAGATGGAACAAATGGGCTTACAACTCCTAAACCAAGATAACTTGAGTCTTTAAACAACGTAAGGGCATGACAAACATCTATTAACTCACCCGAACACCATCTGACTCATGTGTATCATGAAAACACCTACTACTTGGCCTAGAAGTTCTTATAAACCGAGAAGGAACAAATGGGCTTAAAACTCTTAAACCAAGATAACTTGATTCTTCAAACTCTGTGAGGGCATGGCAAACATCTATTGACTCTCCCAAACACCATCTGACTCATGTGTTTCATGAAAACACCTACTACTTGGCCTAGAAGTTCTTGAAATCCAAGATAAACCGAGAAGGAACTAGTGGGCTTTCAACAATTAAACCAAGATAACTTGAGTCTTCAAATTCTGTGAGGGCATGGCAAACTTCTATTGACTCTCCACAACACCATCTGACTGATGTGTTTCATGAAAACACCTACTACTTGGCCTAGAAGTTCTTATAAACCGAGAACGAACAAATGGGCTTACAACTCTTAAACCAAGATAACTTGAGTCTTTGAACACCGTAAGGGCATAGCAAACATCTATTAACTCACCCTAACACCATCTGACTCATGTGTTTCATGAAAACACCTACTACTTGGCCTAGAGGTTCTTATAAACCGAGATGGAACAAATGGGTATACAACTCTTAAACCAAGATAACTTGAGTCTTTAAACACCATAAGGGCATGGCAAACATCTATTAACTCACCCGAACACCATCTGACTCATGTGTTTCATGAAAACACCTACTACTTGGCCTAGAAGTTCTTATAAACCGAGAAGGAACAAATGGGCTTACAACTCTTAAACCAAGATAACTTGATTCTTCAAACTCTGTGAGGGCATGGCAAACATCTATTGACTCTCGCAAACACCATCTGACTCATGTGTTTCATGAAAACACCTACTACTTGGCCTAGAAGTTCTTATAAACCGAGAAAGAACAAATGGGCTCTCAAATCTTAAACCAAGATAACTTGAGTCTTAAAACTCTGTGAGGGCATGGCAAACATCTATTAACTCTCCCAAACACCATCTGTCTGATGTGTTTCCTGAAAACACCTACTACTTAGCCTAGAAGTTCTTTTAAACCGAGAAGGAACAAATGGGCACTCAAATCTTAAACCAAGATAACTTGAGTCTTCAAACTCTGTGAGGGCATGGTAAACAGCTATTGACTCTCCCAAACACCATCTAACTCATGTGTTTCATGAAAACACCTACTACTTGGCCTTGAAGTTCTTATAAACCGAGATGGAACAAATGGGCTTACAACTCCTAAACCATGATAACTTGAGTCTTTAAACAACGTAAGGGCATGACAAACATCTATTAACTCACCCGAACACCATCTGACTCATGTGTATCATGAAAACACCTACTACTTGGCCTAGAAGTTCTTATAAACCGAGAAGGAACAAATGGGCTTAAAACTCTTAAACCAAGATAACTTGATTCTTCAAACTCTGTGAGGGCATGGCAAACATCTATTGACTCTCCCAAACACCATCTGACTCATGTGTTTCATGAAAACACCTACTACTTGGCCTAGAAGTTCTTGAAATCCAAGATAAACCGAGAAGGAACTAGTGGGCTTTCAACAATTAAACCAAGATAACTTGAGTCTTCAAATTCTGTGAGGGCATGGCAAACTTCTATTGACTCTCCACAACACCATCTGACTGATGTGTTTCATGAAAACACCTACTACTTGGCCTAGAAGTTCTTATAAACCGAGAACGAACAAATGGGCTTACAACTCTTAAACCAAGATAACTTGAGTCTTTGAACACCGTAAGGGCATAGCAAACATCTATTAACTCACCCGGACACCATCTGACACATGTGTTTCATGAAAACACCTACTACTTGGCCTAGAAGTTCTTATAAACCGAGAAGGAACAAATGTTCTCTCAAATCTTAAACCAAGATAACTTGAGTCTTTAAGCACCGTGAGGGCATGGAAAACATCTTTTGACTCTCCCAAACACCATCTAACTCATGTGTTTCATGAAAACACCTCCTACTTGGCCTAGAAGTTCTTATAAACCGAGATGGAACAAATGGGTTTACAACTCTTAAACCAAGATAACTTGAGTCTTTAAACACCGTTAGGGCATGGCAAACATCTATTAACTCACCCGAACACCATCTGACACATGTGTTTCATGAAAACACCTACTACTTGGCCTAGAAGTTCTTATAAACCGAGAAGGAACAAATGGGCTCTCAAATCTTAAACCAAGATAACTTGAGTCTTTAAGCACCGTGAGGGCATGGCAAACATCTATTAACTCTCCCAAACACCATCTGACTCATGTGTTTCATGAAAACACCTACTATTTGGGCTAGAAGTTCTTATAAACCGAGAAGGAACAAATGGGCTTACAACTCTTAAACCAAGATAACTTCAGTCTTTAAAAACCTGAGGGCAAGGCAAACATCTATTGACTCTCCCAAACACCATCTGACTCATGTGTTTTATGAAAACACCTACTACTTGGCCTAGAAGTTCTTATAAACTGAGATGGAACAAATGGGCTTACAACTCTTAAACCAAGAGAACTGGAGTCCTTAAACACCGTAATGGCATGGCAAACATCTATTGACTCTCCCAAACACCATCTAACTCATGTGTTTCATGAAAACACCTACTACTTCGCCTTGAAGTTCTTATAAACCGAGATGGAACAAATGGGCTTACAACTCTTAAACCAAGATAACTTGATTCTTCAAACTCTGTGAGGGCATGGCAAACATCTATTGACTCTCCCAATACCTATCCGACTCATGTGTTTCATGAAAACACCTACTACTTGGCCAAGAAGTTCTTATAAACAGAGAAGGAACAAATGGGCTCTCAAATCTTAAACCAAGATAACTTGAGTCTTCAAACTCTGTGAGGGCATGGCAAACATCTATTAACTCCCCGAAACACCATCTGACTGATGTGTTTCCTGAAAACACCTTCTACTTGGCCTAGAAGTTCTTATAAACCGAGAAGGAACAAATGGGCACTCAAATCTTAAACCAAGATAACTTGAGTCTTCAAACTCTTTGAGGGCATGGCAAACAGCTATAGACTCTCCCAAACACCATCTAACTCATGTGTTTCATGAAAACACCTACTACTTGGCCTTGAAATTCTTATAAACCGAGATGGAACAAATGGGCTTACAACTCTTAAACCAAGATAACTTGAGTCATTAAACAACGTAAGGGCATGGCAAACATCTATTAACTCACCCGAACACCATCTGACTCATGTGTTTCATGAAAACACCTACTACTTGGCCTAGAAGTTCTTATAAACTGTGAAGGAACAAATGGGCTTACAACTCTTAAACCAAGATAACTTGATTCTTCAAACTCTGTGAGGGCATGGCAAACATCTATTGACTCTCCCAAACACCATCTGACTCATGTGTTTCATGAAAACACCTACTACTTGGCCTAGAAGTTCTTATAAACCGAGAAGGAACAAATGGGCTCTCAAATCTTAAACCAAGATAACTTGAGTCTTCAAACTCTGTGAGGGCATGGCAAACATCTATTAACTCTCCCAAACACCATCTGACTGATGTGTTTCATGAAAACACCTACTACTTGGCCTAGAAGTTCTTATAAACCGAGAAGGAACAAATGGGCTCTCAAATCTTAAACCAAGATAACTTGAGTCTTCAAACTCTGTGAGGGAATGGCAAACATCTATTGACGCTCCCAATACCTATCTGACTCATGTGTTTCATGAAAACACCTACTACTTGGCCTAGAAGTTCTTGAAATCCAAGATAAACCGAGAAGGAACTAGTGGGCTTTCAACAATTAAACTAAGATAACTTGAGTCTTCAAATTCTGTGAGGGCATGGCAAACATCAATTAACTCTCCCAAACACCATCTGACTGATGTGTTTCATGAAAACACCTACTACTTGGCCTAGAAATTCTTATAAACCGAGAAGGAACAAATGGGCTTACAACTCTTAAACCAAGATAACTTCAGTCTTTAAAAACCTGAGGGCAAGGCAAACATCAATTAACTCTCCCAAACACGATCTAACTGATGTGTTTCATGAAAACACCTACTACTTGGCCTAGAAGTTCTTTTAAACCGAGAAGGAACAAATGGGCTCTCAAATCTTAAACCAAGATAATTTGAGTCTTCAAACTCTATGAGGGCATGGCAAACATCTATTAACTCTCCCAATCACCATCTGACTGATGTGTTTCGTGAAAACACCTACTACTTGGCCTAGAAGTTCTTGTAATACAAAATCAACCGAGAAGTAACAAAAGGGCCTACAACTCTTAGACGAAGATAACTTGAGTCTTGAAACACCATGAGGGCTTGGCAAACATCTATTGACTCTCCCAAACACCATCTGACTCATGTGTTTCATGACAAAACCTACTACTTGGCCTAGAAGTATTAATATACCGAGAAGGAACAAATGGGCTCTCAAATCATAAACCAAGATACTTAGAGTCTTCAAATTCTGTGAGGGCATGGCAAACATCTATTGACTCTCCCAAGCACATCTCACTCATGTGTTTCATGAAAACACCAACTACTAGGCCTAGAAGTTGTTATAAACTGAGAAGGAACAAATGGGCTCTCAAATATTAAACCAAGATAACTTGAGTCTTCAAACTCTGTGAGAGCATGACAAACATCTATTAACTCTCCCAAACACCATCTGACTGATGTGTTTCATGAAAACACCTACTACTTGGCCTAGAAGTTCTTATAAACCGAGAAGCAACAAATGGGCTTACAACTCTTAAACCAAGATAACTTGAGTTTTCAAACATCGTGAGGGCTTGGCAAACATCTATTGACTCTCCCAAACACCATCTGACTCATGTGTTTCATGAAAACACCTACTACTTGGCATAGAAGTTCCTATATACCGACAAGGAACAAATGGGCTCTCAAATCTTAAACCAAGATAATTTGATTCTTCAAACTCTGTGAGAGCATGGCAAACATCTATTGACTCACCTAAACACCATCTGACTCATGTGTTACAAGAAAACACCTACTACTTGGCCTAGAAGTTCTTGAAATCCAAGATAAACCGAGAAGGAACTAGTGGGCTTACAACAATTAAACCAAGCTTATTTGAGTCTTCAAACATCGTGAGGGCTTGGCAAACATCTATTGACTCTCCCAAACACCATCCTGTTTGATGAAAACACCCACTACTTGGCCTAGAAGTTCGTGTAATCCAAGATCAACAGAGAAGGTACAAATGGGCCTACAACTCTCAAACCAAGATAACCTGAGTCTTCAAACTCTGTGAGGACATGGCAAACATCTATTGACTCTCCCAAGCACCATCTCACTCATGTGTTTCACCAAAATACCTACTACTTAGCCAAGAAGTTCTTGTAATCCAAGTTAAACCGAGAAGGAACTACTGGGTTTACAAAAATTAAACCAAGATAACTTGAGTCTTCAAACTCTATGAGAGCATGGCAAACATCTATTGACTCACCCAAACACCATCTGACTCATGTGTTTCATGAAAAAACCTAATACTTGGCCTAGAAGTTCATGAAATCCAAGATAAACCGAGAAGGAACTAGTGGGCTTACAACAATTAAACCAAGATTACTTGAGTCTTCAAACATCGTGAGGGCTTGGCAAACATCTATTGACTCTCCCAAACACCATCGTGTATCATGAAAACACCTACTACTTGGCCTAGAAGTTCTTATAAACCGAGAAGGAACAAATGGGCTCACAAATCTTAAACCAAGATAACTTGAGTCTTCAAACTCTGTGAGGGCATGGCAAACCTCTATTGACTCTCACAAACACCTTCTGACTTATGTGTTTCATGAAAACGCCTACTACTTGGCCTAGAAGTTCTTGTAATCCAAGATAAACCGAGAAGGAACTAGTGGGCTTTCAACAATTAAACCAAGATAACTTGAGTCTTCAAATTCTGTGAGGGCATGGCAAACTTCTATTGACTCTCCCAAACACCATCATATTTGATGAAAACACCTACTACTTGGCCTAGAAGTTCATATAATCCAAGACTAAACGAGAAGGTACAAATGGGCCTACAACTCTTAAACCAAGATAACTTGAGTCTTCAAACTCTGTGAGGGCATGGCAAACATCTATTGACTCTCCCAAGCACCATCTAACTCATGTGTTTCATGAAAACACCTACTACTTGGCCTAGAAGTTCTTGTAATCCAAGATAAACCGAGAAGAAACTAGTGGGCTTACAACAATTAAACCAAGATAACTTGAGTCTTCAAACATCGTGAGGGCTTGGCAAACATAAATTGACTCTCCCAAACACCATCGTGTTTCATGAAAACACCTACTACTTGGCCTAGAAGTTAATATAATCCAAGATCAACCGAGAAGTAACAAAATGGCCTACAACTCTTAAACCAAGATAACTTGAGTTTTGAAACACCATGAGGGCTTGGCAAACATCTATTGACTCTCCCAAACACCATCTGACTCTTTGTTTCATGAAAACACCTACTACTTGGCCTAGAAGTTCTTATAAACCGAGAAGGAATAAATGGGCTCTCAAATCTTAAACCAAGATAACTTGAGTCTTCAAACTCTGTGAGGGCATGGCAAACATGTATTGACTCTCCCAAACACCATCTAACTCATGTGTTTCATGAAAACACCTACTACTCGGATTTGAAGTTCTCATAATCCGAGATTAACCGAGAAGGAACAAATGGGCTAACAACTCTTAAACCAAGATAACTTGAGTCTTCAAACTCTGTGAGGGCATGGCAAACATGTATTGACTCTCCCAAACACCATCTAACTCATGTGTTTTTTGAAAACGCCTACTACTTGGCCTAGAAGTTCTTGTAAACCGAGAAGGTACAAATGGGCTCACAAATCATAAACCAACATAACTTGAGTTTTCAAACTCTGTGAGGGCATGGCAAACATCTATTGACTCTCCCAATACCTATCTGACTCATGTGTTTCATGAAAACACCTACTACTTGGCCGAGAAGTTCTTGAAATCCAAGATAAACCAAGAAGGAACTAGTGGGCTTTCAACAATTAAACCAAGATAACTTGAGTCTTCAAATTCTGTGAGGGCATGGCAAACTTCTATTGACTCTCCCAAACACCATCTAACTCATGTGTTTTTTGAAAACGCCTACTACTTGGCCTAGAAGTTCTTATAAACCGAGAAGGTACAAATGGGCTCACAAATCTTAAACCAAGATAACTTGAGTCTTTAAACTCTGTGAGGGCATGGCAAACATCTATTGACTCTCCCAATACCTATCTGACTCATGTGTTTCATGAAAACACCTACTACTTGGCCTAGAAGTTCTTGAAATCCAAGATAAACCGAGAAGGAACTAGTGGGCTTACAACAATTAAAGCAAGATTACTTGAGTCTTCAAATATCGTGAGCGATTGGCAAACATCTATTGACTCTCCCAAACACCATCGTGTTTCATCAAAACACCTATTACTTGGCCTAGAAGTTCATATCATCCAAGATCAACCGGGCAGTAACAAAAGGTCCTACAACTCTTAAACCAGGATAACTTGAGTTTTGAAACACCGTGAGGGCTTGGCAAACATCTCTGACTCTCCCAAACACCATCTGACTCATGTGTTTCATGAAAACACCTACTACTTGGCCTCGAAGTTCTTATAAACCGAGAAGGAACAAATGGGCTCTCAAATCTTAAACCAAGATAACTTGAGTCTTCAAACTCTGTGAGGGCATGGCAAACCTCTATTGACTCTCCCAAACACGATCTGACTTATGTGTTTCATGAAAACGCCTACTACTTGGCCTAGAAGTTCTTGTAATCCAAGATAAACTGAGAAGGAACTAGTGGGCTTAAAACAATTAAACCAAGATAACTTGAGTCATCAAACACCGTGAGGGCTTGGTAAACATCTATTGACTCTCCCAAACATCATCATGTTTCTTGAAAACACTTACAACTAGGCCTAGAAGTTCATATAATCCAAGATCAAACGAGAAGGTACAAATGGGCCTACATCTCTTAAACCAAGATAACTTGAGTCTTCAAACTCTGTGAGGGCATGGCAAACATCTATTGACTCTCCCAAGCACCATCTGACTCATGTGTTTCATGAAAACACCTACTACTTGGCCTAGAAGTTCTTGAAATCCAAGATAAACCGAGAAGGAACTAGTGGGCTTACAACAATTAAACCAAGATAACTTGAGTATTCAAACATCGTGAGGGCTTGGCAAACATCAATTCACTCTCCCAAACACCATCTGACTTATGTGTTTCATGAAAACACCTACTACTTGGCCTAGAAGTTCTTATAAACCGAGAAGGAACTAGTGGGCTTACAACAATTAAACCAAGATTACTTGAGTCTTCAAATATCGTGAGGGGTTGTCAAACATCTATTGACTCACCCAAACACCATCGTGTTTCATCAAAACACCTACTACTTGGCCAAGAAGTTCATATCATCCAAAATCAACCGAGCAGTAACAAAAGGTCGTACAACTCTTAAACCAGGATAACTTGAGTTTTGAAACATCGTGAGGGCTTGGCAAACATCTATTGAATCTCCCAAACACCATCTGATTCATGTGTTTCATGAAAACACCTACTACTTGGCCTCGAAGTTCTTATAAACCGAGAAGGAACAAATGGGCTCTCAAATCTTAAACCATGATAACTTGAGTCTTCAAACTCTGTGAGGGCCTGGCAAACCTCTATTGACTCTCCCAAACACCATCCGACTTATGTGTTTCATGAAAACGCCTACTACTTGGCCTAGAAGTTCTTGTAATCCAAGATAAATCGAGAAGGAACTAGTGGGCTTACAACAATTAAACCAAGATAACTTAAGTCTTTAAACATCGTGAGGGCTTGGCAAACATCAATTGACTCTCCCAAACACCACCGTGTTTCATGAAAACACCTACTACTTGGCCTCGAAGTTAATATAATCCAGGATCAACCGAGAAGTAACTAAATGGCCTACAACTCTTAAACCAAGATAACTTGAGTTTTGAAACACCGTGGGAGCTTTGCAAACTTCTATTGACTTTCCCAAACACCATCTGACTCATGTGTTTCATGAAAACACCTACAACTTGGCCTAGAAGTACATATAGACCCAGAAGGAAGATATGGGCTCTCAAATCTTAAACCAAGATAACTTGAGTCTTCAAACTCTGTGAGGGTATGGCAAACATCTATTGACTCTCTCAAGCACCATCTGACTCATGTGTTTCAAGAAAACACCTACTACTTGGCCTTAACGTTCTTATAAACCGAGAAGGAACAAATGGGCTCTCAAATCTTCAACCAAGATAAATTCAGTCTTCAAACTCTTTGAGGGCATGGCAAAGATCTATTGACTCTCCCAAACATAATCTAACTCATGTGTTTTTTGAAAACACCTACTACTTGGCCTAGAAGTTCTTATAAACCGAGAAGGTACAAATGGGCTCACAAATCTTAAACCAAGATAACTTGAGTCTTCAAACTCTATGAGGGCATGGCAAACATCTATTGACTCTCCCAATACCTATCTGACTCATGTGTTTCATGAAAACACCTACTACTTGGCCTAGAAGTTCTTGAAATCTAAGATAAACCGAGAAGGAACTAGTGGGCTTTCAACAATTAAACCAAGATAACTTGAGTCTTCAAATTCTGTGAGGGCATGGCAAACTTCTATTGACTCTCCCAATACCTATCTGACTCATGTGTTTCATGAAAACACCTACTACTTGGCCTAGAAGTTTTTGAAATCCAAGATAAACCGAGAAGGAACTAGTGGGCTTTCAACAATTAAACCAAGATTACTTGAGACTTCAAATATCGTGAGGGCTTGGCAAACATCTATTGACTCACCCAAACACCATCTGACTTATGTGTTTCATGAAAACACCTACTACTTGGCCAAGAAGTACATAGAATCCAAGATCAACCGAGCAGTAACAAAAGGTCCTACAACACTTAAACCAAGATAACTTGAGTTTTGAAACATCGTGAGGGCATGCAAACATCTATTGACTCTCCGAAACACCATCTGACTCATGTGTTTCATGAAAACACCTACTACTTGGCCTCGAAGTTCTTATAAACCGAGAAGGAACAAATGAGCTCTCAAATCTTAAACCAAGATAACTTGAGTCTTCAAACTCTGTGAGGGCATGGCAAACCTCTATTGACTCTCCCAAACACCATCTGACTTATGTGTTTCATGAAAACGCCTACTACTTGGCCTAGAAGTTATTGTAATCCAAGATAAACCAAGAAGGAACTAGTGGGCTTAAAACCATTTAACCAAGATAACTTGAGTCTTCAAATACCGTGAGGGCTTGGTATCCATCTATTGACTCTCCCAAAGACCTTCATGTTTCATGAAAACACCTACTACTTGGCCTAGAATTTCATATAAAACAAGATCAAACGAGAAGGTACAAATGGGCCTACAACTCTTAAACCGAGATAACTTGAGTCTTCAAACACTGTGAGGGCATGGCAAACATCTATTGACTCTCCCAAGCACCATCTGACTCATGTGTTTCATGAAAACACCTACTATATGGCCTAGAAGTTCTTGTAATCCAAGATAAACCGAGAAGGAACTAGTGGGCTTACAACAATTAAACCTAGATAACTTGAGTCTTCAAACATCGTGAGGGCTTGGCAAACATCAATTGACTCTCCCAAACACCACTGTGTTTCATGAAAACACCTACTGCTTGGCCTAGAGGTTAATATAATCCAGGATCAACCGAGAAGTAACAAAATGGCCTACAACTCTTAAACCAAGATAACTTGAGTTTTGAAACACCGTGGGGGCTTGGCAAACATCTATTGACTCTCCCAAACACCATCTGACTCATGTGTTTCATGAAAACACCTACTACTTAGCCTAGAAGTTCTTATAAACAGAGAAGGAACAAATGGGCTCTCAAATCTTAAACCAAGATAACTTGAGTCTTCAAACTCTGTGAGGGCATGGCAAACATCTATTAACTCTCCCAAACACCATCTGACTGATGTGTTTCATGAAAACACCTACTACTTGGCCTAGAAGTTCTTATAAACCGAGAAGGAACAAATGGGCTCTCAAATCGTAAACAAAGATAACTTGAGTTTCAAACTCTGTGAGGGCATGGCAAACATCTGTTGAGTCTCCCAAGCACCATCTAACTCATGTGTTTCATGAAAACACCTACTACTCGGATATGAAGTTCTCATAATCCGAGATTAACCGAGAAGGAACAAATGGGCTAACAACTCTTAAACCAAGATAACTTGAGTCTTCAAATTCTGTGAGGGCATGGCAAACTTCTGTTGACTCTCTCAAACACCATCTAACTCATGTGTTTTTTGAACATACCTACTACTTGGCCTAGAAGTTCTTATAAACCGAGAAGGTACAAATGGGCTCACAAATCTTAAACCAAAATTAACTTGAGTCTTCAAACTCTGTGAGGGCATGACAAACATCTATTGACTCTCCCAATACCTATCTGACTCATGTGTTTCATGAAAACACCTACTACTTGGCCTAGAAGTGTTTGAAATCCAAGATAAACCGAGAAGGAACTAGTGGGCTTACAACAATTAAACCAAGATTACTTGAGACTTCAAATATCGTGAGGGCTTGGCAAACATCTATTGACTCTCCCAAACACCATCTGACTTATGTGTTTCATGAAAACACCTACTACTTGGCCAAGAAGTACATAGAATCCAAGATCAACCGAGCAGTAACAAAAGGTCCTACAACTCTTAAACCAAGATAACTTGAGTTTTGAAACATCGTGAGGGCATGGCAAACATCTATTGACTCTCCGAAACACCATCTGACTCATGTGTTTCATGAAAACACCTACAACTTGGCCTCGATGTTCTTATAAACCGAGAAGGAACAAATGGGCTCTCAAATCTTCAACCAAGATAAATTGAGTCTTCAAACTCTTTGAGGGCATGGCAAAGATCTATTGACTCTCCCAAACATAATCTAACTCATGTGTTTTTTGAAAACACCTACTACTTGGCCTAGAAGTTCTTATAAACCGAGAAGGTACAAATGGGCTCACAAATCTTAAACCAAGATAACTTGAGTCTTCAAACTCTATGAGGGCATGGCAAACATCTATTGACTCTCCCAATACCTATCTGACTCATGTGTTTCATGAAAACACCTACTACTTGGCCTAGAAGTTCTTGAAATCTAAGATAAACCGAGAAGGAACTAGTGGGCTTTCAACAATTAAACCAAGATAACTCGAGTCTTCAAATTCTGTGAGGGCATGGCAAACTTCTATTGACTCTCCCAATACCTATCTGACTCATGTGTTTCATGAAAACACCTACTACTTGGCCTAGAAGTTTTTGAAATCCAAGATAAACCGAGAAGGAACTAGTGGGCTTTCAACAATTAAACCAAGATTACTTGAGACTTCAAATATCGTGAGGGCTTGGCAAACATCTATTGACTCACCCAAACACCATCTGACTTATGTGTTTCATGAAAACACCTACTACTTGGCCAAGAAGTACATAGAATCCAAGATCAACCGAGCAGTAACAAAAGGTCCTACAACTCTTAAACCAAGATAACTTGAGTTTTGAAACATCGTGAGGGCATGCAAACATCTATTGACTCTCCGAAACACCATCTGACTCATGTGTTTCATGAAAACACCTACTACTTGGCCAAGAAGTACATAGAATCCAAGATCAACCGAGCAGTAACAAAAGGTCCTACAACTCTTAAACCAAGATAACTTGAGTTTTGAAACATCGTGAGGGCATGGCAAACATCTATTGACTCTCCGAAACACCATCTGACTCATGTGTTTCATGAAAACACCTACAACTTGGGCTCGATGTTCTTATAAACCGAGAAGGAACAAATGGGCTCTCAAATCTTCAACCAAGATAAATTGAGTCTTCAAACTCTTTGAGGGCATGGCAAAGATCTATTGACTCTCCCAAACATAATCTAACTCATGTGTTTTTTGAAAGCACCTACTACTTGGCCTAGAAGTTCTTATAAACCGAGAAGGAACAAATGGGCTCTCAAATCTTAAACCAAGATAACTTGAGTCTTCAAACTCTGTGAGGGCATGGCAAACATCTATTGACTCTCCCAATACCTATCTGACTCATGTGTTTCATGAAAACACCTACTACTTGGCCGAGAAGTTCTTGAAATCCAAGATAAACCAAGAAGGAACTAGTGGGCTTTCAACAATTAAACCAAGATAACTTGAGTCTTCAAATTCTGTGAGGGCATGGCAAACTTCTATTGACTCTCCCAATACCTATCTGACTCATGTGTTTCATGAAAACACCTACTACTTGGCCTAGAAGTTTTTGAAATCCAAGATAAACCGAGAAGGAACTAGTGGGCTTTCAACAATTAAACCAAGATTACTTGAGACTTCAAATATCGTGAGGGCTTGGCAAACATCTATTGACTCACCCAAACACCATCTGACTTATGTGTTTCATGAAAACACCTACTACTTGGCCAAGAAGTACATAGAATCCAAGATCAACCGAGCAGTAACAAAAGGTCCTACAACTCTTAAACCAAGATAACTTGAGTTTTGAAACATCGTGAGGGCATGCAAACATCTATTGACACTCCGAAACACCATCTGACTCATGTGTTTCATGAAAACACCTACTACTTGGCCTCGAAGTTCTTATAAACCGAGAAGGAACAAATGAGCTCTCAAATCTTAAACCAAGATAACTTGAGTCTTCAAACTCTGTGAGGGCATGGCAAACCTCTATTGACTCTCCCAAACACCATCTGACTTATGTGTTTCATGAAAACGCCTACTACTTGGCCTAGAAGTTATTGTAATCCAAGATAAACCAAGAAGGAACTAGTGGGCTTAAAACCATTTAACCAAGATAACTTGAGTCTTCAAATACCGTGAGGGCTTGGTATCCATCTATTGACTCTCCCAAAGACCTTCATGTTTCATGAAAACACCTACTACTTGGCCTAGAATTTCATATAAAACAAGATCAAACGAGAAGGTACAAATGGGCCTACAACTCTTAAACCGAGATAACTTGAGTCTTCAAACACTGTGAGGGCATGGCAAACATCTATTGACTCTCCCAAGCACCATCTGACTCATGTGTTTCATGAAAACACCTACTACTTGGCCTAGAAGTTCTTATAAATCGAGAAGGAACAAATGGGCACTCAAATCTTAAACCAAGATAACTTGAGTCTTCAAACTCTGTGAGGGCATGGCAAACAGCTATTGACTCTCCCAAACACCATCTAACTCATGTGTTTCATGAAAACACCTACTACTTGGCCTTGAAGTTCTTATAAACCGAGATGGAACAAATGGGCTTACAACTCTTAAACCAAGATAACTTGAGTCTTTAAACAACGTAAGGGCATGGCAAACATCTATTGACTCTCCCAAACACCATCTGACTCATGTGTTTCATGAAAACACCTACTACTTAGCCTAGAAGTTCTTATAAACAGAGAAGGAACAAATGGGCTCTCAAATCTTAAACCAAGATAACTTGAGTCTTCAAACTCTGTGAGGGCATGGCAAACATCTATTAACTCTCCCAAACACCATCTGACTGATGTGTTTCATGAAAACACCTACTACTTGGCCTAGAAGTTCTTATAAACCGAGAAGGAACAAATGGGCTCTCAAATCGTAAACAAAGATAACTTGAGTTTCAAACTCTGTGAGGGCATGGCAAACATCTGTTGAGTCTCCCAAGCACCATCTAACTCATGTGTTTCATGAAAACACCTACTACTCGGATATGAAGTTCTCATAATCCGAGATTAACCGAGAAGGAACAAATGGGCTAACAACTCTTAAACCAAGATAACTTGAGTCTTCAAATTCTGTGAGGGCATGGCAAACTTCTGTTGACTCTCTCAAACACCATCTAACTCATGTGTTTTTTGAACATACCTACTACTTGGCCTAGAAGTTCTTATAAACCGAGAAGGTACAAATGGGCTCACAAATCTTAAACCAAGATAACTTGAGTCTTCAAACTCTGTGAGGGCATGACAAACATCTATTGACTCTCCCAATACCTATCTGACTCATGTGTTTCATGAAAACACCTACTACTTGGCCTAGAAGTTTTTGAAATCCAAGATAAACCGAGAAGGAACTAGTGGGCTTACAACAATTAAACCAAGATTACTTGAGACTTCAAATATCGTGAGGGCTTGGCAAACATCTATTGACTCTCCCAAACACCATCTGACTTATGTGTTTCATGAAAACACCTACTACTTGGCCAAGAAGTACATAGAATCCAAGATCAACCGAGCAGTAACAAAAGGTCCTACAACTCTTAAACCAAGATAACTTGAGTTTTGAAACATCGTGAGGGCATGGCAAACATCTATTGACTCTCCGAAACACCATCTGACTCATGTGTTTCATGAAAACACCTACAACTTGGCCTCGATGTTCTTATAAACCGAGAAGGAACAAATGGGCTCTCAAATCTTAAACCAAGATAACTTGAGTCTTCAAACTCTGTGAGGGCATGGCAAACCTCTATTGACTCTCCCAAACACCATCTGACTTATGTGTTTCATGAAAACGCCTACTACTTGGGCTAGAAGTTCTTGTAATCCAAGATAAACTGAGAAGGAACTAGTGCGCTTAAAACAATTAAACCAAGATAACTTGAGTCATCAAACACCGTGAGGGTTTGGTAAACATCTATTGACTCTCCCAAACACCATCATGTTTCATGAAACCACCTACTACTTGGCCTAGAAGTTCATATAATCCAAGATCAAACGAGAAGGTACAAATGGGTCTACAACTCTTAAACCGAGATAACTTGAGTCTTCAAACACTGTGAGGGCATGGCAAACATCTATTGACTCTCCCAAGCACCATCTGACTCATGTGTTTCATGAAAACACCTACTACTTGGCCTAGAAGTTCTTGTAATCCTAGATAAATCGAGAAGGAACTAGTGGGCTTACAACAATTAAACCAAGATAACTTGAGTCTTCAAACATCGTGAGGGCTTGGCAAACATCAATTGACTCTCCCAAACACCACCGTGTTTCATGAAAACACCTACTACTTGGCCTAGAAGTTCATATAATCCAGGATCAACCGAGAAGTAACAAAATGGCCTACAACTCTTAATCCAAGATAACTTGAGTTTTGAAATACCGTGGGGGCTTGGCAAACATCTATTAACTCTCCCAAACACCATCTGACTCATGTGTTTCATGAAGACACCTACTACTTGGCCTAGAAGTTCATATAAACCGAGAAGGAAGATATGGGCTCTCAAATCTTAAACCAAGATAACTTGAGTCTTCAAACTCTGTGAGGGCATGGCAAACATCTATTGACTCTCCCAAGCACCATCTAACTCATGTGTTTCATGAAAACACCTACTACTCGGATATGAAGTTCTCATAATCCGAGATTAACCGAGAAGGAACAAATGGGCTAACAACTCTTAAACCAAGATAACTTGAGTCTTCAAATTCTGTGAGGGCATGGCAAACTTCTATTGACTCTCTCAAACACCATCTAACTCATGTGTTTTTTGAAAAGACCTACTACTTGGCCTAGAAGTTCTTATAAACCGAGAAGGTACAAATGGGCTCACAAATCTTAAACCAAGATAACTTGAGTCTTCAAACTCTGTGAGGGCATGGCAAACATCTATTGACTCTCCCAATACCTATCCGACTCATGTGTTTCATGAAAACACCTACCACTTGGCCTAGAAGTTCTTGAAATCCAAGATAAATCGAGAAGGAACTAGTGGGCTTTGAACAATTAAACCAAGATAACTTGAGTCTTCAAACTCTGTGAGGGCAAGGCAAACATCTATTGACTCTCCCAATAACTATCTGACTCATGTGTTTCATGAAAACACCTACTACTTGGCCAAGAAGTTCTTGAAATCCTAGATAAACCGAGAAGGAAATAGTGGGCTCTCAAATCTTAAACCAAGATAACTTGAGTCTTCAAACTCTGTGAGGGCATGGCAAACATCTATTGACTCTCCCAATACCTATCTGACTCATGTCTTTCATGAAAACACCTACTACTTGGCCAAGAAGTTCTTATAAACAGAGAAGGAACAAATGGGCTCTCAAATCTTAAACCAAGATAACTTAAGTCTTCAAACTCTGTGAGGGCATTGGAAACATCTATTGAGTCTCCCAAGCACCATCTAACTCATGTGTTTCATGAAAACACCTACTACTCGGATATGAAGTTCTCATAATCCGAGATTAACCGAGAAGGAACAAATGGGCTAACAACTCTTAAACCAAGATAACTTGAGTCTTCAAATTCTGTGAGGGCATGGCAAACTTCTATTGACTCTCTCAAACAACATCTAACTCATGTGTTTTTTGAAAAGACCTACTACTTGGCCTAGAAGTTCTTATAAACCGAGAAGGTACAAATGGGCTCACAAATCTTAAACCAAGATAACTAGAGTTTTGAAACATCGTGAGGCCATGGCAAACATCTATTGACTCTCCGAAACACCATCTGACTCATGTGTTTCATGAAAACACCTACTACTTGGCCTCGAAGTTCTTATAAACAGAGAAGGAACAAATGGGCTCTCAAATCTTAAACCAAGATAACTTGAGTCTTCAAACTCTGTGAGGGCATGGCAAACATCTATTGTGTTTCATGAAAACACCTACTACTCGGATATGAAGTTCTCATAATCCGAGATTAACCGAGAAGGAACAAATGGGCTAACAACTCTTAAACCAAGATAACTTGAGTCTTCAAATTCTGTGAGGGCATGGCAAACCTCTATTGACTCTCCCAAACACCATCTGACTTATGTGTTTCATGAAAACGCCTACTACTTGGCCTAGAAGTTATTGTAATCCAAGATACACCGAGAAGGAACTAGTGGGCTTAAAACAATTAAACCAAGATAACTTGAGTCTTCAAACACCGTGAGGGCTTGGTAAACATCTATTGACTCTCCCAAACACCATCATGTTTCATGAAAACACCTACTACTTGGCCTAGAAGTTCATATAATCCAAGATCAAATGGGAATGTACAAATGGGCCTACAACTCTTAAACCAAGATAACTTGAGTCTTCAAACTCTGTGAAGTCATGGCAAACATCTATTGACTCTCCCAAGCACCATCTGACTCATGTGTTTCATGAAAACACCTACTACTTGGCCTAGAAGTTCTTGTAATCCAAGATAAACCGAGAAGGAACTAGTGGGCTTACAACAATTAAACCAAGATAACTTGAGTCTTCAAACATCGTCAGGGCTTGGCACACATCAATTGACTCTCCCAAACACCACCGTGTTTCATGAAAACACCTACTACTTGGCCTAGAAGTTCATATAAACCGAGAAGGAAGATATGGGCTCTCAAATCTTAAACCAAGATAACTTGAGTCTTCAAACTCTGTGAGGGCATGGCAAACATCTATTGACTCTCCCAATACCTATCTGACTCATGTGTTTCATGAAAACACCTACTACTTGGCCTAGAAGTTCTTATAAACCGAGAAGGAACAAATGGGCTTACAACACTTAAACCAAGATAACTTGAGTCTTCAAACATCGTGAGGGCTTAGCAAACATCTATTGACTCTCCCAAGCACCATCTAACTCATGTGTTTCATGAAAACACCTACTACTCGGATTTGAAATTCTCATAATCCGAGATTAACCGAGAAGGAACAAATGGGCTAACAACTCTTAAACCAAGATAACTTGAGTCTTCAAATTCTGTGAGGGCATGGCAAACATCTATTGACTCTCTCAAACACCATCTAACTCATGTGTTTTTTGAAAACACCTACTACTTGGCCTAGAAGTTCTTATAAACCGAGAAGGTACAAATGGGCTCACAAATCTTAAACCTAGATAACTTGAGTCTTCAAACTCTGTGAGGGCATGGCAAACATCTATTGACTCTCCCAACACCTATCTGACTCATGTGTTTCATGAAAACACCTAGTACTTGGCCTAGAAGTTTTTGAAATCCAAGATAAACAGAGAAGGAACTAGTGGGCTTACAACAATTAAACCAAGATTACTTGAGACTTCAAATATCGTGAGGGCTTGGCAAACATCTATTGACTCTCCCAAACACCATCTGACTTATGTGTTTCATGAAAACACCTACTACTTGGCCAAGAAGTACATAGAATCCAAGATCAACCGAGCAGTAACAAAAGGTCCTACAACTCTTAAACCAAGATAACTTGAGTTTTGAAACATCGTGAGGGCATGCAAACATCTATTGACTCTCCGAAACACCATCTGACTCATGTGTTTCATGAAAACACCTACTACTTGGCCTCGAAGTTCTTATAAACCGAGAAGGAACAAATGGGCTTTCAAATCTTAAACCAAGATAACTTGAGTCTTCAAACTCTGTGAGGGCATGGCAAACATCTATTGACTCTCCCAATACCTATCTGACTCATGTGTTTCATGAAAACACCTACTACTTGGCCAAGAAGTTCTTATAAACAGAGAAGGAACAAATGGGCTCTCAAATCTTAAACCAAGATAACTTGAGTCTGCAAACTCTGTGAGGGCATGGCAAACATCTATTGACTCTCCCAAGCACCATCTAACTCATGTGTTTCATGAAAACACCTACTACTCGGATATGAAGTTCTCATAATCCGAGATTAACCGAGAAGGAACAAATGGGCTAACAACTCTGAAACCAAGATAACATGAGTCTTCAAACTCTGTGAGGGCATGACAAACATCTATTGACTCTCCCAATACCTATCTGACTCATGTGTTTCATGAAAACACCTACTACTTGGCCTAGAAGTTTTTGAAATCCAAGATAAACCGAGAAGGAACTAGTGGGCTTACAACAATTAAACCAAGATTACTTGAGACTTCAAATATCGTGAGGGCTTGGCAAACATCTATTGACTCTCCCAAACACCATCTGACTTATGTGTTTCATGAAATCACCTACTACTTGGCCTCGAAGTTCTTATAAATAGAGAAGGAACAAATGGGCTCTCAAATCTTAAACCAAGATAACTTGAGTCTTCAAACTCTGTGAGGGCATGGCAAACATCTATTGTGTTTCATGAAAACACCTACCACTCGGATATGAAGTTCTCATAATCCGAGATTAACCGAGAAGGAACAAATGGGCTAACAACTCTTAAACCAAGATAACTTGAGTCTTCAAATTCTGTGAGGGCATGGCAAACTTCTATTGACTCTCTCAAACACCATCTAACTCATGTGTTTTTTGAAAACACCTACTACTTGGCCTAGAAGTTCTTATAAACCGAGAAGGTACAAATGGGCTCACAAATCTTAAACCAAGATAACTTGAGTCTTCAAACTCTGTGAGGGCATGGCAAACCTCTATTGACTCTCCCAAACACCATCTGACTCATGTGTTTCATGAAAACACCTAGTACTTGGCCTAGAAGTTCTTGTAATCCAAGATAAACCGAGAAGGAACTAGTGGGCTTACAACAATTAAACCTAGATAACTTGAGTCTTCAAACATCGTGAGGGCTTGGCAAACATCAATTGACTCTCCCAAACACCACCGTGTTTCATGAAAACACCTACTACTTGGCCTAGAAGTTAATATAATCCAGGATCAACCGAGAAGTAACAAAATGTCCTACAACTCTTAAACCAAGATAACTTGAGTTTTGAAACACCGTGGGGGTTGGCAAACATCTATTGACTCTCCCAAACACCATCTGACTCATGTGTTTCATGAAAACACCTACTACTTGGCCTCGAAGTTCTTATAAACCGAGAAGGAACAAATGGGCTCTCAAATCTTAAACCAAGATAACTTGAGTCTTCAAACTCTGTGAGGGCATGGCAAACCTCTATTGACTCTCCCAAACACCATCTGACTTATGTGTTTCATGAAAACACCTACTACTTGGCCTAGAAGTTCATATAAACCGAGAAGGAAGATATGGGCTCTCAAATCTTAAACCAAGATAACTTGAGTCTTCAAACTCTGTGAGGGCATGGCAAACATCTATTGACTCTCCAAATACCTATCCGACTCATGTGTTTCATGAAAACACCTACTACTTGGCCAAGAAGTTCTTATAAACAGAGAAGGAACAAATGGGCTCTCAAATCTTAAACCAAGATAACTTGAGTCTTCAAACTCTGTGAGGGCATGGCAAACATCTGTTGAGTCTCCCAAGCACCATCTAACTCATGTGTTTCATGAAAACACCTACTACTCGGATATGAAGTTCTCATAATCCGAGATTAACCTTGAAGGAACAAATGGGCTAACAACTCTAAAACCAAGATAACTTGAGTCTTCAAATTCTGTGAGGGCATGGCAAACTTCGATTGACTCTCTCAAACACCATCTAACTCATGTGTTTTTTGAAAATACCTACTACTTGGCCTAGAAGTTCTTATAAACCGAGAAGGTACAAATGGGCTCACAAATCTTAAACCAAGATAGCTTGAGTCTTCAAACTCTGTGAGGGCATGGCAAACATCTATTGACTCTCCCAATACCTATCTGACTCATGTGTTTCATGAAAACACCTACTACTTGGCCGAGAAGTTCTTGAAATCCAAGATAAACCAAGAAGGAACTAGTGGGCTTTCAACAATTAAACCAAGATAACTTGAGTCTTCAAATTCTGTGAGGGCTTGGCAAACTTCTATTGACTCTCCCAAACACCATCTAACTCATGAGTTTTTTGAAAACACCTACTACTTGGCCTAGAAGTTCTTATAAACCGAGGAGGTACAAATGGGCTCACAAATCTTAAACCAAGATAACTTGAGTCTTCAAACTCTGTGAGGGCATGACAAACATCTATTGACTCTCCCAATACCTATCTGACTCATGTGTTTCATGAAAACACCTACTACTTGGCCTAGAAGTTTTTAAATCCAAGATAAACCGAGAAGGAACTAGTGGGCTTACAACAATTAAACCAAGATTACTTGAGACTTCAAATATCGTGAGGGCTTGGCAAACATCTATTGACTCTCCCAAACACCGTCTGACTTATGTGTTTCATGAAAACACCTACTACTTGGCCAAGAAGTACATAGAATCCAAGATCAACCGAGCAGTAACAAAAGGTCCTACAACTCTAAAACCAAGATAACTTGAGTTTTGAAACATCGTGAGGGCATGGCAAACATCTATTGACTCTCCGAAACACCATCTGACTCATGTGTTTCATGAAAACACCTACTACTTGGCCTCGAAGTTCTTATAAACCGAGAAGGAACAAATGGGCTCTCAAATCTTAAACCAAGATAACTTGAGTCTTCAAACACCGTGAGGGCTTGGTAAACATCTATTGACTCTCCCAAACACCATCATGTTTCATGAAAACACCTACTACTTGGCCTAGAAGTTCATATAATCCAAGACCAAACGAGAAGGTACAAATGGGCCTACAATCTTAAACCAAGATAACTTGAGTCTTCAAACACTGTGAGGGCATGGCAAACATCTATTGACTCTCCCAAGAAACATCTGACTCATATGTTTCATGAAAACACCTACTACTTGGCCTAGAAGTTCATATAAACCGGGAAGGTACAAATGGGCTCACAAATCTTAAACCAAGATAACTTGAGTCTTCAAACTCTGTGAGGGCATGGCAAACCTCTATTGACTCTCCCAAACACCATCTGACTCATCTGTTTCATGAAAACACCTACTACTTGGCCTAGAAGTTCTTGTAATCCAAGATAAACCGAGAAGGAACTAGTGGGCTTACAACAATTAAACCTAGATAACTTGAGTCTTCAAACATCGTGAGGGCTTGGCAAACATCAATTGACTCTCCCAAACACCACCGTGTTTCATGAAAACACCTACTACTTGGCCTAGAAGTTAATATAATCCAGGATCAACCGAGAAGTAACAAAATGTCCTACAACTCTTAAACCAAGATAACTTGAGTTTTGAAACACCGTGGGGGTTGGCAAACATCTATTGACTCTCCCAAACACCATCTGACTCATGTGTTTCATGAAAACACCTACTACTTGGCCTCGAAGTTCTTATAAACAGAGAAGGAACAAATGGGCTCTCAAATCTTAAACCAATATAACTTGAGTCTTCAAACTCTGTGAGGGCATGGCAAACCTCTATTGACTCTCCCAAACACCATCTGACTTATGTGTTTCATGAAAACACCTACTACTTGGCCTAGAAGTTCATATAAACCGAGAAGGAAGATATGGGCTCTCAAATCTTAAACCAAGATAACTTGAGTCTTCAAACTCTGTGAGGGCATGGCAAACATCTATTGACTCTCCCAATACCTATCCGACTCATGTGTTTCATGAAAACACCTACTACTTGGCCAAGAAGTTCTTATAAACAGAGAAGGAACAAATCGGCTCTCAAATCTTAAACCAAGATAACTTGAGTATTCAAACTCTGTGAGGGCATGGCAAACATCTGTTGAGTCTCCCAAGCACCATCTAACTCATGTGTTTCATGAAAACACCTACTACTCGGATATGAAGTTCTCATAATCCGAGATTAACCTTGAAGGAACAAATGGGCTAACAACTCTAAAACCAAGATAACTTGAGTCTTCAAATTCTGTGAGGGCATGGCAAACTTCTATTGACTCTCTCAAACACCATCTAACTCATGTGTTTTTTGAAAACACCTACTACTTGGCCTAGAAGTTCTTATAAACCGAGAAGGTACAAATGGGCTCACAAATCTTAAACCAAGATAGCTTGAGTCTTCAAACTCTGTGAGGGCATGGCAAACATCTATTGACTCTCCCAATACCTATCTGACTCATGTGTTTCATGAAAACACCTACTACTTGGCCGAGAAGTTCTTGAAATCCAAGATAAACCAAGAAGGAACTAGTGGGCTTTCAACAATTAAACCAAGATAACTTGAGTCTTCAAATTCTGTGAGGGCATGGCAAACTACTATTGACTCTCCGAAACACCATCTGACTGATGTGTTTCATGAAAACACCTACTACTTGGCCTAGAAGTTCTTATAAACCGAGAAGGAACAAATGGGCACTCAAATCTTAAACCAAGATAACTTGAGTCTTCAAACTCTGTGAGGGCATGGCAAACCTCTATTGACTCTCCCAAACACCATCTGACTTATGTGTTTCATGAAAACGCCTACTACTTGGCCTAGAAGTTATTGTAATCCAAGATAAACCAAGAAGGAACTAGTGGGCTTAAACCATTAAACCAAGATAACTTGAGTCTTCACACACTGTGAGGGCATGGCAAACATCTATTGACTCTCCCAAGCACCATCTGACTCATGTGTTTCATGAAAACACCTACTACTTGGCCTAGAAGTTCTTGTAATCCAAGATAAACCGAGAAGGAACTAGTGGGCTTACAACAATTAAACCAAGAGAACTTGAGTCTTCAAACATCGTGAGGGCTTGGCAAACATCAACTGACTCTCCCAAACACCACCGTGTTTCATGAAAACACCTACTACTTGGCCTAGAAGTTAATATAATCCAGGATCAACAGAGAAGTAACAAAATGGCCTACAACTCTTAAACCAAGATAACTTGAGTTTTGAAACACCGTGGGGGCTTGGCAACCATCTAACTCATGTGTTTCATGAAAACACCTACTACTCGGATATGAAGTTCTCATAATCCGAGATTAACCTTGAAGGAACAAATGGGCTAACAACTCTAAAACCAAGATAGCTTGAGTCTTCAAACTCTGTGAGGGCATGGCAAACATCTATTGACTCTCCCAATACCTATCTGACTCATGTGTTTCATGAAAACACCTACTACTTGGCCGAGAAGTTCTTGAAATCCAAGATAAACCAAGAAGGAACTAGTGGGCTTTCAACAATTAAACCAAGATAACTTGAGTCTTCAAATTCTGTGAGGGCATGGCAAACTTCTATTGACTCTCCCAAACACCATCTAACTCATGTGTTTTTTGAAAACACCTACTACTTGGCCTAGAAGTTCTTATAAACCGAGAAGGTACAAATGGGCTTACAAATCTTAAACCAAGATAACTTGAGTCTTCAAACTCTGTGAGGGCATGACAAACATCTATTGACTCTCCCAATACCTATCTGACTCATGTGTTTCATGAAAACACCTACTACTTGGCCTAGAAGTTTTTGAAATCCAAGATAAACCGAGAAGGAACTAGTGGGCTTACAACAATTAAACCAAGATTACTTGAGACTTCAAATATTGTGAGGGCTTGGCAAACATCTATGGACTCTCCCAAACACCATCTGACTTATGTGTTTCATGAAAACACCTACTACTTGGCCAAGAAGTACATAGAATCCAAGATCAACCGAGCAGTAACAAAAGGTCCTACAACTCTAAAACCAAGATAACTTGAGTTTTGAAACATCGTGAGGGCATGGCAAACATCTATTGACTCTCCGAAACACCATCTGACTCATGTGTTTCATGAAAACACCTACTACTTGGCCTCGAAGTTCTTATAAACCGAGAAGGAACAAATGGGCTCTCAAATCTTAAACCAAGATAACTTGAGTCTTCAAACACCGTGAGGGCTTGGTAAACATCTATTGACTCTCCCAAACACCATCATGTTTCATGAAAACACCTACTACTTGGCCTAGAAGTTCATATAATCCAAGACCAAACGAGAAGGTACAAATGGGCCTACAATCTTAAACCAAGATAACTTGAGTCTTCAAACACTGTGAGGGCATGGCAAACATCTATTGACTCTCCCAAGAACCATCTGACTCATGTGTTTCATGAAAACACCTAATACTTGGCCTAGAAGTTCTTGTAATCCAAGATAAACCGAGAAGGAACTAGTGGGCTTACAACAATTAAACCAAGATAACTTGAGTCTTCAAACATCGTGAGGGCTTGGCAAACATCAACTGACTCTCCCAAACACCACCGTGTTTCATGAAAACACCTACTACTTCGCCTAGAAGTTAATATAATCCAGGATCAACAGAGAAGTAACAAAATGGCCTACAACTCTTAAACCAAGATAACTTGAGTTTTGAAACATCGTGGGGGCTTGGCAAACATCTATTGACTCTCCCAAACACCATCTGACTCAGGTGTTTCATGAAAACACTTACTACTTGGCCTAGAAGTTCTTATAAACAGAGAAGGAACAAAGGGGCTCTCAAATCTTAAACCAAGATAACTTGAGTCTTCAAACTCTGTGAGGGCATGGCAAACATCTATTGTGTTTCATGAAAACACCTACTACTCGGATATGAAGTTCTCATAATCCGAGATTAACCGAGAAGGAACAAATGGGCTAACAACTCTTAAACCAAGATAACTTGAGTCTTCAAATTCTGTGAGGGCATGGCAAACTTCTTTTGACTCTCTCAAACACCATCTAACTCATGTGTTTTTTGAAAACACCTACTACTTGGCCTAGAAGTTCATATAAACCGAGAAGGTACAAATGGGCTCACAAATCTTAAACCAAGATAACTTGAGTCTTCAAACTCTGTGAGGGCATGGCAAACCTCTATTGACTCTCCCAAACACCATCTGACTCATGTGTTTCATGAAAACACCTACTACTTGGCCTAGAAGTTCTTGTAATCCAAGATAAACCGAGAAGGAACTAGTGGGCTTACAACAATTAAACCTAGATAACTTGAGTCTTCAAACATCGTGAGGGCTTGGCAAACATCAATTGACTCTCCCAAACACCACCGTGTTTCATGAAAACACCTACTACTTGGCCTAGAAGTTAATATAATCCAGGATCAACCAAGAAGTAACAAAATGTCCTACAACTCTTAAACCAAGATAACTTGAGTTTTGAAACACCGTGGGGGTTGGCAAACATCTATTGACTCTCCCAAACACCATCTGACTCATGTGTTTCATGAAAACACCTACTACTTGGCCTCGAAGTTCTTATAAACCGAGAAGGAACAAATGGGCTCTCAAATCTTAAACCAAGATAACTTGAGTCTTCAAACTCTGTGAGGGCATGGCAAACCTCTATTGACTCTCCCAAACACCATCTGACTTATGTGTTTCATGAAAACACCTACTACTTGGCCTAGAAGTTCATATAAACCGAGAAGGAAGATATGGGCTCTCAAATCTTAAACCAAGATAACTTGAGTCTTCAAACTCTGTGAGGGCATGGCAAACATCTATTGACTCTCCCAATACCTATCTGACTCATGTGTTTCATGAAAACACCTTCTACTTGGCCAAGAAGTTCTTATAAACAGAGAAGGAACAAATGGGCTCTCAAATCTTAAACCAAGATAACTTGAGTCTTCAAACTCTGTGAGGGCATGGCAAACATCTGTTGAGTCTCCCAAGCACCATCTAACTCATGTGTTTCATGAAAACACCTACTACTCGGATATGAAGTTCTCATAATCCGAGATTAACCTTGAAGGAACAAATGGGCTAACAACTCTAAAACCAAGATAACTTGAGTCTTCAAATTCTGTGAGGGCATGGCAAACTTCTATTGACTCTCTCAAACACCATCTAACTCATGTGTTTTTTGAAAATACCTACTACTTGGCCTAGAAGTTCTTATAAACCGAGAAGGTACAAATGGGCTCACAAATCTTAAACCAAGATAGCTTGAGTCTTCAAACTCTGTGAGGGCATGGCAAACATCTATTGACTCTCCCAATACCTATCTGACTCATGTGTTTCATGAAAACACCTACTACTTGGCCTAGAAGTTCTTGAAATCCAAGATAAACCGAGAAGGAACTAGTGGGCTTTCAACAATTAAACCAAGATAACTTGAGTCTTCAAATTCTGTGAGGGCTTGGCAAACTTCTATTGACTCTCCCAAACACCATCTAACTCATGTGTTTTTTGAAAACACCTACTACTTGGCCTAGAAGTTCTTATACACCGAGAACGTACAAATGGGCTCACAAATCTTAAACCAAGATAACTTGAGTCTTCAAACTCTGTGAGGGCATGACAAACATCTATTGACTCTACCAATACCTATCTGACTCATGTGTTTCATGAAAACACCTACTACTTGGCCTAGAAGTTTTTGAAATCCAAGATAAACCGAGAAGGAACTAGTGGGCTTACAACAATTAAACCAAGATTACTTGAGACTTCAAATATCGTGAGGGCTTGGCAAACATCTATTGACTCTCCCAAACACCATCTGACTTATGTGTTTCATGAAAACACCTACTACTTGGCCAAGAAGTACATAGAATCCAAGATCAACCGAGCAGTAACAAAAGGTCCTACAACTCTAAAACCAAGATAACTTGAGTTTTGAAACATCGTGAGGGCATGGCAAACATCTATTGACTCTCCGAAACACCATCTGACTCATGTGTTTCATGAAAACACCTACTACTTGGCCTCGAAGTTCTTATAAACCGAGAAGGAACAAATGGGTTCTCAAATCTTAAACCAAGATAACTTGAGTCTTCAAACTCTGTGAGGGCATGGCAAACCTCTATTGACTCTCCCAAACACCATCTGACTTATGTGTTTCATGAAAACGCCTACTACTTGGCCTAGAAGTTATTGTAATCCAAGATAAACCAAGAAGGAACTAGTGGGCTTAAAACCATTAAACCAAGATAACTTGAGTCTTCAAACACCGTGAGGGCTTGGTAAACATCTATTGACTCTCCCAAACACCATCATGTTTCATGAAAACACCTACTACTTGGCCTAGAAGTTCTTGTAATCCAAGATAAACCGAGAAGGAACTAGTGGGCTTACAACAATTAAACCAAGATAACTTGAGTCTTCAAACATCCTGAGGGCTTGGCAAACATCAACTGACTCTCCCAAACACCACCGTGTTTCATGAAAACACCTACTACTTGGCCTAGAAGTTAATATAATCCAGGATCAACAGAGAAGTTACAAAATGGCCTACAACTCTTAAACCAAGATAACTTGAGTTTTGAAACACCGTGGGGGCTTGGCAAACATCTATTGACTCTCCCAAACACCATCTGACTCAGGTGTTTCATGAAAACACCTACTACTTGGCCTAGAAGTTCTTATAAACAGAGAAGGAACAAAGGGGCTCTCAAATCTTAAACCAAGATAACTTGAGTCCTCAAACTCTGTGAGGGCATGGCAAACATCTATTGTGTTTCATGAAAACACCTACTACTCGGATATGAAGTTCTCATAATCCGAGATTAACCGAGAAGGAACAAATGGGCTAACAACTCTTAAACCAAGATAACTTGAGTCTTCAAATTCTGTGAGGGCATGGCAAACTTCTATTGACTCTCTCAAACACCATCTGACTTATGTGTTTCATGAAAACGCCTACTACTTGGCCTAGAAGTTATTGTAATCCAAGATAAACCAAGAAGGAACTAGTGGGCTTAAAACCATTAAACCAAGATAACTTGAGTCTTCAAACACCGTGAGGGCTTGGTAAACATCTATTGACTCTCCCAAACACCATCATGTTTCATGAAAACACCTACTACTTGGCCTAGAAGTTCATCTAATCCAAGACCAAACGAGAAGGTACAAATGGGCCTACAATCTTAAACCAAGATAACTTGAGTCTTCACACACTGTGAGGGCATGGCAAACATCTATTGACTCTCCCAAGCACCATCTGACTCATGTGTTTCATGAAAACACCTACTACTTGGCCTAGAAGTTCTTGTAATCCAAGATAAACCGAGAAGGAACTAGTGGGCTTACAACAATTAAACCAAGATAACTTGAGTCTTCAAACATCGTGAGGGCTTGGCAAACATCAACTGACTCTCCCAAACACCACCGTGTTTCATGAAAACACCTACTACTTGGCCTAGAAGTTAATATAATCCAGGATCAACAGAGAAGTAACAAAATGGCCTACAACTCTTAAACCAAGATAACTTGAGTTTTGAAACACCGTGGGGGCTTGGCAAACATCTATTGACTCTCCCAAACACCATCTGACTCAGGTGTTTCATGAAAACACCTACTACTTGGCCTAGAAGTTCTTATAAACAGAGAAGGAACAAAGGGGCTCTCAAATCTTAAACCAAGATAACTTGAGTCCTCAAACTCTGTGAGGGCATGGCAAACATCTATTGTGTTTCATGAAAACACCTACTACTCGGATATGAAGTTCTCATAATCCGAGATTAACCGAGAAGGAACAAATGGGCTAACAACTCTTAAACCAAGATAACTTGAGTCTTCAAACTCTGTGAGGGCATGGCAAACTTCTATTGACTCTCTCAAACACCATCTAACTCATGTGTTTTTTGAAAACACCTACTACTTGGCCTAGAAGTTCTTATAAACCGAGAAGGTACAAATGGGCTCACAAATCTTAAACCAAGATAACTTGAGTCTTCAAACTCTGTGAGGGCATGGCAAACATCTATTGACTCTCCCAATACCTATCTGACTCATGTGTTTCATGAAAACACCTACTACTTGGCCTAGAAGTTCTTGAAATCCAAGATAAATCGAGAAGGAACTAGTGGGCTTTCAACAATTAAACCAAGATAACTAGAGTCTTCAAACTCTGTGAGGGCATGGCAAACATCTATTGACTCTCCCAATACCTATCTGACTCATGTGTTTCATGAAAACACCTACTACTTGGCCTAGAAGTTCTTGAAATCCTAGATAAACCGAGAAGGAACTATTGGGCTTTCAACAATTAAACCAAGATAACTTGAGTCTTCAAATTCTGTGAGGGCATGGCAAACATCTATTGACTCTCCCAAACACTATCTGACTCATGTGTTTCATGAAAACACCTACTACTTGGCCTAGAAGTTCATATAAACCGAGAAGGAAGATATGGGCTCTCAAATCTTAAACCAAGATAACTTGAGTATTCAAACTCTGTGAGGGCATGGCAAACATCTATTGACTCTCCCAATACCTATCTGACTCATGTGTTTCATGAAAACACCTACTACTTGGCCTAGAAGTTCTTGAAATCCAAGATAAACCGAGAAGGAACTAGTGGGCTTTCAACAATTAAACCAAGATAACTTGAGTCTTCAAATTCTGTGAGGGCATGGCAAACTTCTATTGACTCTCCCAAACACCATCTAACTCATGTGTTTTTTGAAAACACCTACTACTTGGCCTAGAAGTTCTTATCAACCGAGAAGGTACAAATGGGCTCACAAATCTTAAACCAAGATAACTTGAGTCTTCAAACTCTGTGAGGGCATGGCAAACATCTATTGACTCTCCCAATACCTATCTGACTCATGTGTTTCATGAAAACACCGACTACATGGCCTAGAAGTTCTTGAAATCCAAGATAAACCGAGAAGGAACTAGTGGGCTTACAACAATTAAACCAAGATTGCTTGAGACTTCAAATATCGTGAGGGCTTAGCAAACATCTATTGACTCTCCCAAACACCATCTGACTTATGTGTTTCATGAAAACACCTACTACTTGGCCAAGAAGTACATAGAATCCAAGATCAACCGAGCAGTAACAAAAGGTCCTGCAACTCTTAAACCAAGATAACTAGAGTTTTGAAACATCGTGAGGGCATGGCAAACATCTATTGACTCTCCGAAAAACCATCTGACTCATGTGTTTCATGAAAACACCTACTACTTGGCCTCGAAGTTCTTATAAACCGAGAAGGAACAAATGGGCTCTCAAATCTTAAACCAAGATAACTTGAGTCTTCAAACTCTGTGAGGGCATGGCAAACCTCTATTGACTCTCCCAAACACCATCTGACTTATGTGTTTCATGAAAACGCCTACTACTTGGCCTAGAAGTTATTGTAATCCAAGATACACCGAGAAGGAACTAGTGGGCTTAAAACAATTAAACCAAGATAACTTGAGTCTTCAAACACCGTGAGGGCTTGGTAAACATCTATTGACTCTCCCAAACACCATCATGTTTCATGAAAACACCTACTACTTGGCCTAGAAGTTCATATAATCCAAGATCAAACGGGAAGGTACAAATGGGCCTACAACTCTTAAACCAAGATAACTTGAGTCTTCAAACTCTGTGACGGCATGGCAAACATCTATTGACTCTCCCAAGCACCATCTGACTCATGTGTTTCATGAAAACACCTACTACTTGGCCTAGAAGTTCTTGTAATCCAAGATAAACCGAGAAGGAACTAGTGGGCTTACAACAATTAAACCAAGATAACTTGAGTCTTCAAACATCGTGAGGGCTTGGCACACATCAATTGACTCTCCCAAACACCACCGTGTTTCATGAAAACACCTACTACTTGGCCTAGAAGTTCATATAAACCGAGAAGGAAGATATGGGCTCTCAAATCTTAAACCAAGATAACTTGAGTCTTCAAACTCTTTGAGGGCATGGCAAACATCTATTGACTCTCCCAATACCTATCTGACTCATGTGTTTCATTAAAACACCTACTACTTGGCCTAGAAGTTCTTATAAACAGAGAAGGAACAAATGGGCTCTCAAATCTTAAACCAAGATAACTTGAGTCTTCAAACTCTGTGAGGGCATGGCAAACATCTATTGACTCTCCCAAGCACCATCTAACTCATGTGTTTCATGAAAACACCTACTACTCGGATATGAAGTTCTCATAATCCGAGATTAACCGAGAAGGAACAAATGGGCTAACAACTCTTAAACCAAGATAACTTGAGTCTTCAAATTCTGTGAGGGCATGGCAAACTTCTATTGACTCTCTCAAACATCATCTAACTCATGTGTTTTTTGAAAACACCTACTACTTGGCCTAGAAGTTCTTATAAACCGAGAAGGAACAAATGGGCTCTCAAATCTTAAACCAAGATAACTTGAGTCTTCAAACTCTGTGAGGGCATGGCAAACATCTATTGACTCTCCCAATACCTATCTGACTCATGTGTTTCATGAAAACACCTTTTACTTGGCCTAGAAGTTCTTGAAATCCAAGATAAACCGAGAAGAACTAGTGGGCTTACAACAACTAAACCATGATTACTTGAGACTTCAAATATCGTGAGGGCTTGGCAAACATCTATTGACTCTCCCAAACACCATCGTGTATCATCAAAACACCTACTACTTGGCCAAGAAGTTCATAGAATCCAAGATCAACCGAGCAGTAACAAAAGGTCCTACAACTCTTAAACCAAGATAACTTGAGTTTTGAAACATCGTGAGGGCTTGGCAAACATCTATTGACTCTCCCAAACACCATCTGACTCATGTGTTTCATGAAAACACCTACTACTTGGCATAGAAGTTCCTATATACCGAGAAGGAACAAATGGGCTCTCAAATCTTAAACCAAGATAACTTGAGTCTTCAAATTCTGTGAGGGCATGGCAAACTTCTATTGACTCACCCAAACACCATCTAACTCATGTGTTTTTTGAAAACACCTACTACTTGGCCTAGAAGTTCTTATAAACCGAGAAGGTACAAATGGGCTCACAAATCTTAAACCAAGATAACTTGCGTCTTCAAACTCTGTGAGGGCATGGCAAACATCTATTGACTCTCCCAATACCTATCTGACTCATGTGTTTCATGAAAACACCTACTACTTGGCCTAGAAGTTCTTGAAATCCAAGATAAACCGAGAAGGAACTAGTGGGCTTTCAACAATTAAACCAAGATTACTTGAGAGTTCAAATATCGTGAGGGCTTGGCAAACATCTATTGACTCTCCCAAACACCATCTGACTTATGTGTTTCATGAAAACACCTACTACTTGGCCAAGAAGTACATAGAATCCAAGATCAACCGAGCAGTAACAAAAGGTCCTACAACTCTTAAACCAAGATAACTTGAGTTTTGAAACATCGTGAGGGCATGGAAAACATCTATTGACTCTCCCAAACACCATCTGACTCATGTGTTTCATGAAAACACCTACTACTTCGCCTCGAAGTTCTTATAAACCGAAAAGGAACAAATGGGCTCTCAAATCTTAAACCAAGATAACTTGAGTCTTCAAACTCTGTGAGGGCATGGCAAACCTCTATTGACTCTCCCAAACACCATCTGACTTATGTGTTTCATGAAAACGCCTACTACTTGGCCTAGATGATATTGTAATCCAAGATAAACCGAGAAGGAACTAGTGGGCTTAAAACAATTAAACCAAGATAACTTGAGTCTTCAAACACCGAGAGGGCTTGGTAAACATCTATTGACTCTCCCAAACACCATCATGTTTCATGAAAACACCTACTACTTGGCCTAGAAGTTCATATAATCCAAGATCAAACGGGAAGGTACAAATGGGCCTACAACTCTTAAACCAAGATAACTTGAGTCTTCAAACTCTGTGACGGCATGGCAAACATCTATTGACTCTGCCAAGCACCATCTGACTCATGTCTTTCATGAAAACACCTACTACTTGGCCTAGAAGTTCTTGTAATCCAAGATAAACCGAGAAGGAACTAGTGGGCTTACAACAATTAAACCAAGATAACTTGAGTCTTCAAACATCGTGAGGGCTAGGCACACATCAATTGACTCTCCCAAACACTACCGTGTTTCATGAAAACACCTACTACTTAGCCTAGAAGTTATTATAATCCAGGATCAACTGAGAAGTAACAAAATGGCCTACAACTCTTAAACCAATATAACTTGAGTTTTGAAACACCGTGGGGGCTTGGCAAACATCTATTGACTATCCCAAACAACATCTGACTCATGTGTTTCATGAAAACACCTACTACTTGGCCTAGAAGTTCATATAAACCGAGAAGGAAGATATGGGCTCTCAAATCTTAAACCAAGATAACTTGAGTCTTCAAACTCTGTGAGGGCATGGCAAACATCTATTGACTCTCCCAATACCTATCTGACTCATGTGTTTCATGAAAACACCTACTACTTGGCCTAGAAGTTCTTATAAACCGAGAAGGAACAAATGGGCACTCAAATCTTAAACCAAGATAACTTGAGTCTTCAAACTCTGTGAGGGCATGGCAAACATCTATTGACTCTCCCAAGCACCATCTAACTCACGTGTTTCATGAAAACACCTACTACTCGGATATGAAGTTCTCATAATCCGAGATTAACCGAGAAGGAACAAATGGGCTAACAACTCTTAAACCAAGATAACTTGAGTCTTCAAATTCTGTGAGGGCATGGCAAACTTCTACTGACTCTCCCAAACACCATCTAACTCATGTGTTTCATGAAAACACCTACTACTTGGCCTAGAAGTTCTTATCAACCGAGAAGGTACAAATGGGCTCACAAAACTTAAGCCAAGATAACTTGAGTCTTCAAACTCTGTGAGGGCATGGCAAACATCTATTGACTCTCCCAATACCTTTCTGACTCATGTGTTTCATGAAAACACCTACTACTTGGCCTAGAAGTTCTTGAAATCCAAGATAAACCGAGAAGGAACAAGTGGGCTTTCAACAATTAAACCAAGATAACTTGAGTCTTCAAATTCTGTGACGGCATGGTAAACATCTATTGAGTCTCCCAAACACCATCTAACTCATGTGTTTCATGAAAACACCTACTACTTGGCCTAGAAGTTCTTATAAACTGAGAAGGTACAAATGGGCTCTCAAATCTTAAACCAAGATAACTTGAGTCTTCAAACTCTGTGAGGGCATGGCAAACATCTATTGACTCTCCCAATACCTATCTGACTCATGTGTTTCATGAAAACACCTACTACTTGGCCTAGAAGTTCTTGAAATCCTAGATAAACCGAGAAGGAACTAGTGGGCTTTCAACAATTAAACCAAGATTACTTGAGTCTTCAAATATCGTGAGGGATTGGCAAACATCTATTGACTTTCCCAAACACCATCGTGTTTCATCAAAACACCTACTACTTGGCCTAGAAGTTCATATCATGCAAGATCAACCGAGCAGTAACAAAATGTCCTACAACTCTTAAACCAGGATAACTTGAGTTTTGAAACACCGTGAGGGCTTGGCAAACATCTATTGACTCTCCCAAACACCATCTGACTCATGTGTTTCATGAAAACACCTACTACTTGGCCTCGAAGTTCTTATAAACAGAGAAGGAACAAATGGGCTCTCAAATCTTAAACCAAGATAACTTGAGTCTTCAAACTCTGTGACAGCATGGCAAACCTCTATTGGCTCTCCCAAACACCATCTAACTTATGTGTTTCATGAAAACGCCTACTACTTGGCCTAGAAGTTATTGTAATCCAAGATAAACCGAGAAGGAACTAGTGGGCTTAAAACAATTAAACCAAGATAACTTGAGTCTTCAAACACCGTGAGGGCTTGGTAAACATCTATTGACTCTCCCAAACACCATCATGTTTCAAGAAAACACCTACTACTTGGCCTAGAAGTTCATATAATCCAAGATCAAACGAGAAGGTACAAATGGGCCTACAACTCTTAAACCGAGATAACTTGAGTCTTCAAACACTGTGACGGCATGGCAAACATCTATTGACCCTGCCAATACCTATCTGACTCATGTGTTTCATGAAAACACCTACTACTTGGCCTAGAAGTTCTTATAAACCGAGAAGGTACAAATGGGCTCACAAATCTTAAACCAAGATAACTTGTGTCTTCAAACTCTGTGAGGGCATGGCAAACATCTATTGACTCTCACAATACCTATCTGACTCATGTGTTTCATGAAAACACCTACTACTTGGCCTAGAAGTTCTTGATATCCCAGATAAACCGAGAAGGAACTAGTGGGCTTTCAACAATTAAACCAAGATAACTTGAGTCTTCAAATTCTGTGAGGGCATGGCAAACTTCTATTGACTCTCCCAAACAGCATCTAACTCATGTGTTTTTTGAAAACACCTACTACTTGGCCTAGAAGTTCTTATAAACCGAGAAGGTAAAAATGGGCTCACAAATCTTAAGCCAAGATAACTTGAGTCTTCAAACTCTGTGAGGGCATGGCAAACATCTATTGACTCTCCCAATACCTTTCTGACTCATGTGTTTCATGAAAACACCTACTACTTGGCCTAGAAGTTCTTGAAATCCAAGATAAACCGAGAAGGAACTAGTGGGCTTTCAACCATTAAACCAAGATAACTTGAGTCTTCAAATTCTGTGAGGGCATGGCAAACATCTATTGACTCTCCCAAACACCATCTGACTCATGTGTTTCATGAAAACGCCTACTACTTGGCCTAGAAGTTCTTATAAACTGAGAAGGTACAAATGGGCTCTCAAATCTTAAACCAAGATAACATGAGTCTTCAAACTCTGTGAGGGCATGGCAAACATCTATTGACTCTCCCAATACCTATCTGACTCATGTGTTTCATGAAAACACCTACTACTTCGCCTAGAACTTCTTGAAATCCTAGATAAACCGAGAAGGAACTAGTGGGCTTACAACAATTAAACCAAGATTACTTGAGTCTTCAAATATCGTGAGGGATTGGCAAACATCTATTGACTTTCCCAAACACCATCGTGTTTCATCAAAACACCTCCTACTTGGCCTAGAAGTTCATATCACGCAAGATCAACCGAGCAGTAACAAAAGGTCCTACAACTCTTAAACCAGGATAACTTGAGTTTTGAAACACCGTGAGGGCTTGGCAAACATCTATTGACTCTCCCAAACACCATCTGACTCATGTGTTTCATGAAAACACCTACTACTTGGCCTCGAAGTTCTTATAAACCGAGAAGGAACAAATGTGCTCTCAAATCTTAAACCAAGATAACTTGAGTCTTCAAACTCTGTGACAGCATGGCAAACCTCTATTGACTCTCCCAAACACCATCTGACTTATGTGTTTCATGAAAACGCCTACTACTTGGCCTAGAAGTTATTGTAATCCAAGATAAACCGAGAAGGAACTAGTGGGCTTAAAACAATTAAACCAAGATAACTTGAGTCCTCAAACACCATGAGGGCTTGGTAAACATCTATTGACTCTCCCAAACACCATCATGTTTCATGAAAACATCTACTACTTGGCCTAGAAGTTCATATAATCCAAGATCAAACGAGAAGGTACAAATGGGCCTACAACTCTTAAACCGAGATAACTTGAGTCTTCAAACACTGTGACGGCATGGCAAACATCTATTGACTCTGCCAAGCACCATCTGACTCATGTGTTTCATGAAAACACCTACTACTTGGCCTAGAAGTTCATATAAACCGAGAAGGAAGATATGGGCTCTCAAATCTTAAACCAAGATAACTTGAGTCTTCAAACTCTGTGAGGGCATGGCAAACATCTATTGACTCTCCCAAGCTCCATCTGACTCATGTGTTTCATGAAAACACCTACTACTTGGCCTTGAGGTGCTTATAAACCGAGAAGGAACAAATGGCTCTCAAATCTTCAACCAAGATAAATTGAGTCTTCAAACTATTTGAGGGCATGGCAAAGATCTATTGACTCTCCCAAACATAATCTAACTCATTTGTTTTTTGAAAACACCTACTACTTGGCCTAGAAGTTCTTATAAACCGAGAAGGTACAAATGGGCTCACAAATCTTAAACAAAGATAACTTGAGTCTTCAAACTCTGTGAGGGCATGGCAAACATCTATTGACTCTCCCAATACCTATCTGACTCATGTGTTTCATGAAAACACCTACTACATGGCCTAGAAGTTCTTGAAATCCAAGATAAACCGAGAAGGAACTAGTGGGCTTACAACAACTAAACCAAGATTACTTGAGACTTCAAATATCGTGAGGGCTTGGCAAACATCTATTGACTTTCCCAAACACCATCGTGTTTCATCAAAACACCTACTACTTGGCCAAGAAGTTCATAGAATCCAAGATCAACCGAGCAGTAACAAAAGGTCCTACAACTCTTAAACCAAGATAACTTGAGTTTTGAAACATCGTGAGGGCTTGGCAAACATCTATTGACTCTCCCAAACACCATCTGACTCATGTGTTTCATGAAAACACCTACTACTTGGCCTAGAAGTTCTTATAAACCGAGAAGGAACAAATGGGCTCTCAAATCTTAGACCAAGATAACTTGAGTCTTCAAACTCTGTGAGGGCATGGAAAACATCTATTGACTCTTCCAAGCACCATCTGACTCATGTGTTTCATGAAAACACCTACTACTTGGCCTTGAAGTTCTTATAAACAGAGAAGGAACAAATGGGCTCTCAAATCTTCAACCAAGTTAAATTGAGTCTTCAAACTCTTTGAGGGCATGGCAAAGATCTATTGACTCTCCCAAACATAATCTAACTCATGTGTTTTTTGAAAATACCTACTACTTGGCCTAGAAGTTCTTATAAACCGAGAAGATACAAATGGGCTCACAAATCTTAAACCAAGATAACTTGAGTCTTCAAACTCTGTGAGGGCATGGCAAACATCTATTGACTCTCCCAATACCTATCTGACTCATGTGTTTCATGAAAACACCTACTACTTGGCCTAGAAGTTCTTGAAATCCAAGATAAACCGAGCAGGAACTAGTGGGCTTACAACAATTAAACCAAGACTACTTGAGACTTCAAATAACGTGAGGCCTTGGCAAGCTTCTATTGACTCTCCTAAACACCATCCTGTTTCATCAAAACACCTACTACTTGGCCTAGAAGTTCACAGAATCCAAGATCAACCGAGCAGTAACAAAAGGTCCTACAACTCTTAAACCAAGATAACTTGAGTTTTGAAATATCGTGAGGGCTTGGCAAACATCTATTGACTCTCCCAAACACCATCTGACTCATGTGTTTCATGAAAACACCTACTACTTGGCATAGAACTTCCTATATACCGAGAAGGAACAAATGGGCTCTCAAATCTTAAACCAAGATAAATTGAGTCTTCAAACTCTTTGAGCGCATGGCAAAGATCTATTGACTCTCCCAAACACAATCTAACTCATGTGTTTTTTGAAAACACCTACTACTTGGCCTAGATGTTCTTATAAACCGAGAAGGTACAAATGGGTTCACAAATCTTAAACCAAGATAACTTGAGTCTTCAAACTCTGTGAGGGCGTGCCAAACATCTATTGACTCTCCCAATACCTATCTGACTCATGTGTTTCATGAAAACACCTACTACTTGGCCTAGAAGTTCTTGAATTCCAAGATAAACCGAGAAGGAACTAGTGGGCTTACAACAATTAAACCAAGATTACTTGAGTCTTCAAATATCGTGAGGGATTGGCAAACATCTATTGACTCTCCCAAACACCATCGTGTTTCATCAAAACACCTACTACTTGGCCTAGAAGTTCATATAATCCAAGATCAACCGAGCAGTAACAAAAGGTCCTACAACTCTTAAACCAAAATAACTTGAGTTTTGAAGCACCGTGAGGGCTTGGCAAACATCTATTGACTCTCCCAAACACCATCTGACTCATGTGTTTCATGAAAACACCTACTACTTGGCCTAGAAGTTTTTATAAACCGAGAAGGAACAAATGGGCTATCAAATCTTAAACCAAGATAACTTGAGTCTTCAAACTCTGTGAGGGCATGGCAAACCTCTATTAACCCTCCCAAACACCATCTGACTTATGTGTTTCATGAAAACGCCTACTACTTGGCCTAGAAGTTGTTGTAATCCAACATAAACCAAGAAGGGACTAGTGGGCTTAAAACAATTAAACCAAGATAACTTGAGTCTTCAAACACCGTGAGGGCTTGGTAAACATCTATTGACTTTCCCAATACCTATCTGACTCGTGTTTCATGAAAACACCTACTTCTTGGCCTAGAAGTTCTTGAAATCCAAGATAAACCAAGAAGGAACTAGTGGGCTTACAACAATTAAACCAAGATTACTTGAGTCTTCAAATATCGTGAGGGCTTGGCAAACATCTATTGACTCTCCCAAACACCATCGTGTTTCATCAAAACACCTACTACTTGGCCTAGAAGTTCATAGAATCCAAAAACAACCGAGCAGTAACAAAAGGTCCTACAACTCTTAAACCAAGATAACTTGAGTTTTGAAACATCGTGAGGGCTTGGCAAACATCTATTGACTCTCCCAAACACCATCTGACTAATGAGTTTCATCAAAACACCTACTACTTGGCGTAGAAGTTCTTATAAACCGAGAAGGAACAAATGGGCTCTCAAATCTTAAACCAAGATAACTTGAGTCTTCAAACTCTGTGAGGGCATGGCAAACATCTATTGACTCTCGCAAACACCATCTAACTCATGTGTTTCATGAAAACACCTACTACTCTAACTAGAGGTTCTTATAGTCCGAGATTAACCGAGAAGGAACAAATGGGCTCTCAAATCTTAAACCAAGATAACTTGAGTCTTCAAACTCTGTGATGGCTTGACAAACATCTATTAACTCTCCCAAACACCATCTGACTCATGTGTTTCATGAAAACACCTACTACTTGGCCGTGAAGTTCTTATAAACCGAGAAGGAACAAATGGGCTCTCAAATCTTTAACCAAGATTAATTGAGTCTTCAAACTCTTTGAGGGCAGGGCAAAGATCTATTGACTCTCCCAAACACAATCTAACTCATGGGTTTTTTGAAAACACCTACTACTTGGCCTAGAAGTTTTAATAAACCGAGAAGGTACAAAAGGGCTCGCAAATCTTAAACCAAGATAACTTGAGCCTTCAAACTCTGTCAGTGCGTGCAAACATCTATTGACTCTCCCAAACCCCATCTAACTCATGTGTTTCATGAAAACACCTACTACTCGGACTGGAAGTTCTTATAATCCGAGATTAACCGAGATGAACAAATGGGCCTACAACTCTTAAACCAAGATAACTTGAGTCTTCAAACACCGTGAGTGGTTGGCAAATACCTATTGACTCTCCCAAACACCATCGTGTTTCATGAAAACACCTACTACTTGGCCTAGAAGTTAATATAATCCAAGATCAACCAAGAAGTAACAAAATGGCCTACAACTCTTAAACCAAGATAACCTGAGTTTTGAAACACCGTGAGGGCTTGGCAAACATCTATTGACTCTCCCAAACACCATCTAACTCATGTGTTTTTTGAAAACACCTACTACTTGGCCTAGAAGTTCTTATAAACCGAGAAGGTACAAATGGGCTCACAAATCTTATACCAAGATAACTTGAGTCTTCAAACTCTGTGAGAGCATGGCAAACATCTATTGGCTCACCCAAACACCATCTGACTCATGTGTTTCATGAAAACACCTACTACTTGGCCAAGAAGTTCTTATAAACCGAGAAGGTACAAATGGGCTCACAAATCTTATACCAAGATAACTTGAGTCTTCAAACTCAGTGAGAGCATGGCAAACATCTATTGGCTCACCCAAACACCATCTGACTCATGTGTTTCATGAAAACACCTACTACTTGGCCTAGATGTTCTTGACATCCAAGATAAACCGAGAAGGAACTAGTGGGCTTACAACAATTAAACCAAGATTACTTGAGTCTTCAAACATCGAGAGGGCTTGGCAAACATCTATTGACTCTCCCAAACACCATCGTGTTGCATGAAAACACCTACTACTTGGCCTAGAAGTTCGTATAATCCAAGATCAACAGAGAAGGTCCAAATGGGCCTACAACTCTCAAACCAAGATAACTTGAGTCTTCAAACACCGTGAGGGCTTGGTAAACATCTATTGACTTTCCCAATACCTATCTGACTCGTGTTTCATGAAAACACCTACTACTTGGCCTAGAAGTTCTTGTAATCCAAGATAAACCGAGAAGGAACTAGTGGGCTTACAACAATTAAACCAAGATTACTTGAGTCTTCAAACACCGTGAGGGCTTGGCAAACATCTATTGACTCTCCCAAACACCATCCAACTCATGTGTTTCATGAAAACACCAACTACTTGGCCAAGAAGTTCTTATAATCCAAGATCAACCGTGAAGTTACAAAAGGGCCTACAACTCTTAAACCACGATAACTTGAGACTTGAAACACCGTGAGGGCTTGGCAAACATCTATTGACTCTACCATACACCATCTGACTAATGTGTTTCAAGAAAACACCTACTACTTGGCTTAGAAATTCTTATAAACCGAGATGGAAAAAATGGGCAAACACTCTTAAACCAAGATAACTTGAGTCTTCAAACTCTGTGGGGGCCTGACAAACATCTATTAACTCTCCCAAACACCATCTAATTCATGTGTTTTTTGAAAACACCTACTACTTGGCCTAGACGTTCTTATAAACCGAGAAGGTACAAATGGGCTCACAAATCTTAAACCAAGATAACTTGAGTCTTCAAACACCGTGAGCGCTTGGTAAACATCTATTGACTCTCCCAAACACCATCATGTTTCATGAAAACACCTACTACTTGGCCTAGAAGTTCATGTAATCCTAGGTGAACCGAGAAGGTACAAATGGGCCAACAACTCTTAAACCAAGATAACTTGAGTCATCAAACTCTCTGAGGGCATGGCAAACATCTATTGACTCTCCCAAACACCATCTGACTCATGTGTTTCATGAAAATGCCTACTACTTGGCCTAGAAGTTATTGTAATCCAAGATAAACCGAGAAGGAACTAGTGGGCTTACAACAATTAAACCAAGATAACTTTAGTCTTCAAACATCGTGAGGGCTTGGAAAACATCTATTGACTGTCCCAAACACCATCGTGTTTCATGAAAATACCTACTACTTGGCCTAGAAGTTCTTATAAACCGAGAAGGAATAAATGGGCTCACAAATCTTAAACCAAGATAACTTGAGTCTTCAAACTCTGTGAGGGCATGGCAAACCTCTATTGACTCTCCCAAACATCATCTGACTCATGTGTTTCATGAAAACACCTACTACTTGGCCTAGAAGTTCTTGACATCCAAGAAAAACCGAGAAGGAACTAGTGGGCTTACAACAATTAAACAAAGATTACTTGAGTCTTCAAACACCGTGAGGGCTTGGCAAACTTCTATTGACTCTCCCAAACACCATCTGACTCATGTGTTTCATGAAAACACCTACTACTTGGCCTAGAAGTTCTTGTAATCCAAGATAAATCGAGAAGGAACTAGTGGGCTTACAACAATTAAACCAAGATAACTTTAGTCTTCAAACATCGTGAGGGCTTGGCAAACATCTATTGACTCTCCCAAACACCATCGTGTTTCATGAAAACACCTACTACTTGGCCTAGAAGTTCTTATAAACCGAGAAGGAACAAATGGGCTCTCAAATCTTAAACCAAGATAACTTGAGTCTTCAAACTCTGTGAGAGCATGGCAAACATCTATTGGCTCACCCAAACACCATCTGACTCATGTGTTTGATGAAAACACCTACTACTTGGCCTAGAAGTTCTTGACATCCAAGAAAAACCGAGAAGGAACTAGTGGGCTTACAACAATTAAACCAAGATAACTTGAGTCTTCAAACACCTTGAGGGCTTGATAAACATCTATTGACTCTCCCAAACACCATCATGTTTCATGAAAACACCTACTACTTGGCCTAGAAGTTCATATAATCCAAGATCAAATGGGAATGTACAAATGGGCCTACAACTCTTAAACTAAGATAACTTGAGTCATCAAACTCTGTGAGGGCATGGCAAACATCTATTGACTATCCCAAGCACCATCTGACTAATGTGTTTCATGAAAACACGTACTACTTGGCCTAGAAGTTCTTATAATCCAAGATAAACCGAGAAGGAACTAGTGGGCTTACAACATTTAAACCAAGATAACTTTAGTCTTCACACATCGTGAGGGCTTGGCAAACATCAATTCACTCTCCCAAACACCATCGTGTTTCATGAAAACACCTACTACTTGGCCTAGAATATCTTATAAACCAAGAAGGAACAAATGGGATCACAAATCTTAAACCAAGATAACTTGAGTCTTCAAACTCTATGAGGGCATGGCAAACCTCTATTGACTCTCCCAAACACCATCTGACTCATGTGTTTCATGAAAACACCTACTACTTGGCCTAGAAGTTGTTATAAACCGAGAAGGAACAAATGAGCTTACAACTCTTAAACCAAGATAACTTGATTCTTCAAACTCTGTGAGGGCATGGCAAACATCTATTGACTCGCCCAAACACCATCTGACTCATGCGTTTCATGAAAACACCTACTACTTGGCCTAGAAGTTCTGTTCATCCAAGATAAACCGAGAAGGAACTAGTGGGCTTACAACAATTAAACCAAGATAACTTGAGTCTTCAAACACCATGAGGGCTTGATAAACATCTATTGACTCTCCCAAACACCATCATGTTTCATGAAAACACCTACTACTTGGCCTAGAAGTTCATATAATCCAAGATCAAATGGGAATGTACAAATGGGCCTACAACTCTTAAACTAAGATAACTTGAGTCATCAAACTCTGTGAGGGCATGGCAAACATCTATTGACTATCCCAAGCACCATCTGACTAATGTGTTTCATGAAAACACGTACTACTTGGCCTAGAAGTTCTTGTAATCCAAGATAAACCGAGAAGGAACTAGTGGGCTTACAACATTTAAACCAAGATAACTTTAGTCTTCACACATCGTGAGGGCTTGGCAAACATCAATTCACTCTCCCAAACACCATCGTGTTTCATGAAAACACCTACTACTTGGCCTAGAATATCTTATAAACCAAGAAGGAACAAATGGGATCACAAATCTTAAACCAAGATAACTTGAGTCTTCAAACTCTATGAGGGCATGGCAAACCTCTATTGACTCTCCCAAACACCATCTGACTCATGTGTTTCATGAAAACACCTACTACTTGGCCTAGAAGTTGTTATAAACCGAGAAGGAACAAATGAGCTTACAACTCTTAAACCAAGATAACTTGATTCTTCAAACTCTGTGAGGGCATGGCAAACATCTATTGACTCGCCCAAACACCATCTGACTCATGCGTTTCATGAAAACACCTACTACTTGGCCTAGAAGTTCTGTTCATCCAAGATAAACCGAGAAGGAACTAGTGGGCTTACAACAATTAAACCAAGATAACTTGAGTCTTCAAACACCTTGAGGGCTTGATAAACATCTATTGACTCTCCCAAACACCATCATGTTTCATGAAAACACCTACTACTTGGCCTAGAAGTTCTTCTAAACCGAGAAGGATCAAATGGGCTCACAAATCTTAAACCAAGATAACTTGAGTCTTCAAACTCTGTGAGAGCATGGCAAACATATATTGGCTCACCAAAACATCATCTGACTCATGTGTTTCATGAAAACACCTACTACTTGGACTAGAAGTTCTTGTCAACCAAGATAAACCGACAAGGAACTAGTGGGCTTACAACAATTAAAGGAAGATTACTTGAGTCTTCAAACACCGTGAGGGCTTGGCAAACTTCTATTGACTCTCCCAAACACCATCTGACTCATGTGTTTCATGAAAACACCTACTACTTGGCCTAGAAGTTCTTGTAATCCAAGATAAACCGAGAAGGAACTAGTGGGCTTACAACAATTAAACCAAGATAACTTTAGTCTTCAAACGTCGTGAGGGCTTGGCAAACATCTATTGACTCTCCCAAACACCATCGTGTTTCATGAAAAGACCTACTACTTGGCCTAGAAGTTCTTCTAAACCGAGAAGGATCAAATGGGCTCACAAATCTTAAACCAAGATAACTTGAGTCTTCAAACTCTGTGAGAGCATGGCAAACATATATTGGCACACCAAAACACCATCTGACTCATGTGTTTGATGAAAACACCTACTACTTGGCCTAGAAGTTCTTGACATCCAAGATAAACCGAGAAGGAACTAGTGGGCTTACAACAATTAAACCAAGATAACTTGAGTCTTCAAACACCTTGAGGGCTTGATAAACATCTATTGACTCTCCCAAACACCATCATGTTTCATTAAAACACCTACTACTTGGCCTAGAAGTTCATACAATCCAAGATCAAATGGGAATGTACAAATGGGCCTACAACTCTTAAACTAAGATAACTTGAGTCATCAAACTCTGTGAGGGCATGGCAAACATCTATTGACTATCCCAAGCACCATCTGACTAATGTGTTTCATGAAAACACGTACTACTTGGCCTAGAAGTTCTTGTAATCCAAGATAAACCGAGAAGGAACTAGTGGGCTTACAACATTTAAACCAAGATAACTTTAGTCTTCACACATCGTGAGGGCTTGGCAAACATCAATTCACTCTCCCAAACACCATCGTGTTTCATGAAAACACCTACTACTTGGCCTAGAATATCTTATAAACCAAGAAGGAACAAATGGGATCACAAATCTTAAACCAAGATAACTTGAGTCTTCAAACTCTATGAGGGCATGGCAAACCTCTATTGACTCTCCCAAACACCATCTGACTCATGTGTTTCATGAAAACACCTACTACTTGGCCTAGAAGTTGTTATAAACCGAGAAGGAACAAATGGGCTTACAACTCTTAAACCAAGATAACTTGATTCTTCAAACTCTGTGAGGGCATGGCAAACATCTATTGACTCGCGCAAACACCATCTGACTCATGCGTTTCATGAAAACACCTACTACTTGGCCTAGAAGTTCGGTTCATCCAAGATAAACCGAGAAGGAACTAGTGGGCTTACAACAATTAAACCAAGATAACTTGAGTCTTCAAACACCTTGAGGGCTTGATAAACATCTATTGACTCTCCCAAACACCATCATGTTTCATGAAAACACCTACTACTTGGCCTAGAAGTTCATATAATCCAAGATCAAATGGGAATGTACAAATGGGCCTACAACTCTTAAACTAAGATAACTTGAGTCATCAAACTCTGTGAGGGCATGGCAAACATCTATTGACTATCCCAAGCACCATCTGACTAATGTGTTTCATGAAAACACGTACTACTTGGCCTAGAAGTTCTTGTAATCCAAGATAAACCGAGAAGGAACTAGTGGGCTTACAACAATTAAACCAAGATAACTTTAGTCTTCAAACATCGTGAGGGCTTGGCAAACATCTATTGACTGTCCCAAACACCATCGTGTTTCATGAAAATACCTACTACTTGGCCTAGAAGTTCTTATAAACCGAGAAGGAATAAATGGGCTCACAAATCTTAAACCAAGATAACTTGAGTCTTCAAACTCTGTGAGGGCATGGCAAACCTCTATTGACTCTCCCAAACATCATCTGACTCATGTGTTTCATGAAAACACCTACTACTTGGACTAGAAGTTCTTGTCAACCAAGATAAACCGACAAGGAACTAGTGGGCTTACAACAATTAAAGGAAGATTACTTGAGTCTTCAAACACCGTGAGGGCTTGGCAAACTTCTATTAACTCTCCCAAACACCATCTGACTCATGTGTTTCATGAAAACACCTACTACTTGGCCTAGAAGTTCTTGTAATCCAAGATAAACCGAGAAGGAACTAGTGGGCTTACAACAATTAAACCAAGATAACTTTAGTCTTCAAACGTCGTGAGGGCTTGGCAAACATCTATTGACTCTCCCAAACACCATCGTGTTTCATGAAAAGACCTACTACTTGGCCTAGAAGTTCTTCTAAACCGAGAAGGATCAAATGGGCTCACAAATCTTAAACCAAGATAACTTGAGTCTTCAAACTCTGTGAGAGCATGGCAAACATATATTGGCTCACCAAAACACCATCTGACTCATGTGTTTGATGAAAACACCTACTACTTGGCCTAGAAGTTCTTGACATCCAAGATAAACCGAGAAGGAACTAGTGGGCTTACAACAATTAAACCAAGATAACTTGAGTCTTCAAACACCTTGAGGGCTTGATAAACATCTATTGACTCTCCCAAACACCATCATGTTTCATGAAAACACCTACTACTTGGCCTAGAAGTTCATATAATCCAAGATCAAATGGGAATGTACAAATGGGCCTACAACTCTTAAACTAAGATAACTTGAGTCATCAAACTCTGTGAGGGCATGGCAAACATCTATTGACTCTCCCAAGCACCATCTGACTAATGTGTTTCATGAAAACACGTACTACTTGGCCTAGAAGTTCTTGTAATCCAAGATAAACCGAGAAGTAACTAGTGGGCTTACAACATTTAAACCAAGATAACTTTAGTCTTCACACATCGTGAGGGCTTGGCAAACATCAATTCACTCTCCCAAACACCATCGTGTTTCATGAAAACACCTACTACTTGGCCTAGAATATCTTATAAACCAAGAAGGAACAAATGGGCTCACAAATCTTAAACCAAGATAACTTGAGTCTTCAAACTCTATGAGGGCATGGCAAACCTCTATTGACTCTCCCAAACACCATCTGACTCATGTGTTTCATGAAAACACCTACTACTTGGCCTAGAAGTTGTTATAAACCGAGAAGGAACAAATGGGCTTACAACTTGACAAGAGGTTGTCGAGACCTATCAAATAAAATAACCGGTTCACAAACTAATTTGTAGTATAGAGAATGAACCGAATCGTCTCTCAAGGATCCAAAAACAAAGATTTAATTAGATCAAGATAATTAGGAAAGGGGGGTTTTGTTGTTGATTAACGAGATTAATAAAAGTAGGAGATTCAAAGTTGTAAATAAATCTAAAGAAACAACCAATCCAAGAGAATTTACCGATCTTGAGTTTAACTCATCATTGATCACAAGGAATTCACTTAATTGCTAACCATGTTCTTGGCCTTAGATCACATCAAGAAGCCCTAACATGATCCAAGAATTCTTTACTAGATAAGCATCTAGGATTTGATTAACCAAGGTTAGATAAAGTAAGCACCATCCAACATAGATTAACTTAAGATCTAGAATTTAACCAAGCTAAACAATCTATCAAAAAGCTTTAATATATTGTTTAATCTTTATGATCCTCTTTGAATACATGATAATAAAGCTATTACCACATCAATATCTAAATCAAATTAAGCAATTTAATCTAGATAAAAATCAAAAGTGGAAGAAGAAAAACTTGAATAACAATTAAGCAATATGAACAAGCAAAACAAGATCTCCAAATTAAACAACAAGATGGCTAATCCCTTGGATTGATTATGAGAGCCTAGCCTTCCATGGATGGGAAGGAAGAACTCAGAATTTAAAGAACAAAAACGAAATTGCAAAGAGAATGGAGAAGAAGAGAAAGAAAACTCTCACAAATACTTAAACTTTCTTGAAACTTACTTTTAAATTGAATGCCTCTAATACAAAGAGGTTGGGTCTATTTATACTAATCCTAGAAGCCAATTTGTACATGTACATAATCTGAATACAAGCTATAAGAATCTGAAATTTGTCAAAAATGGAAGCTTGATGCATGGTTGGTGGGTTGGTGCATGGTAGGTGGGTTGGTGTATGGTTGGTGGCTTTTAGTCAACAACTCTTATCCGACTTCTGGCTTCAAATTCATCACCTAGACGGTGTATTTTGGCTTGGATGTCTTCATCAAAGTTGTAGCCAGTTGTCTCCTTGAAAATCTCCAATTTGAATCATGTCATTTGGACTTTTAGAACTCCAGAAATGCCAAAAACACTTCACCTACCTCAAGTTAGGTTGGAAGAACGTGTTTCCAAATTCAGACCAACTTGTAGCTTCTGAAGCATGCCTAAAACGACATCTATTGACAAAATGGTCTTCATTGAAGTTGGAGATATGGGTCTTATCTTTCAAGTGACCAAGTTTCAGCCCAAGAGGAGGCCTATAACCCACTATATAGTCCAATATGTACATACTGTCCAGATGGTTCCGTGACAGCAAACCCACTCTGCATTGCAGGGATATTTTGGACCCTTAGCATTCCGATCCATCTCTTGAGTTCTTCATGAAACTTGTAGAGCATTGTCTTAGCTTTCCAAAGACACCAAGATCACCTCAATTGGATCACCGAGTCCCAAGTTATGACCTAACCAAGGAAGAAAGGTCAAAATGCATCAAAATCCGAAAATTATTCAATATTTGCATTAAAGCCCAATGAAGCCCAACAACATTAAACTCATCTAAAGTACTAATATTGGGCACAATAAACATCTAATAATCCCTAATACAAAGCTAACATAAGTGTCTCAAATTGATTGATCACAACTCTTAAACCAAGATAACTTGATTCTTCAAACTCTGTGAGGGCATGGCAAACATCTATTGACTCGCCCAAACACCATCTGACTCACGTGTTTCATGAAAACACCTACTACTTGGCCTAGAAGTTCTTGTAATCCAAGATAAACCGAGAAGGAACTAGTGGGCTTACAACAATTAAACCAAGATAACTTTAGTCTTCAAACATCGTGAGGGCTTGGCAAACATCTATTGACTCTCCCAAACACCATCGTGTTTCATGAAAACACCTACTACTTGGCCTAGAAGTTCTTATAAACCGAGAAGGAACAAATGGGCTCACAAATCTTAAACCAAGATAACTTGTGTCTTCAAACTCTGTGAGAGCATGGCAAACATCTATTGGCTCACCCAAACACCATCTGACTCATGTGTTTGATGAAAACACCTACTACTTGGCCTAGAAGTTCTTGACATCCAAGAAAAACCGAGAAGGAACTAGTGGGCTTACAACAATTAAACCAAGATAACTTGAGTCTTCAAACACCTTGAGGGCTTGATAAACATCTATTGACTCTCCCAAACACCATCATGTTTCATGAAAACACCTACTACTTGGCCTAGAAGTTCATATAATCCAAGATCAAATGGGAATGTACAAATGGGCCTACAACTCTTAAACTAAGATAACTTGAGTCATCAAACTCTGTGAGGGCATGGCAAACATCTATTGACTATCCCAAGCACCATCTGACTAATGTGTTTCATGAAAACACGTACTACTTGGCCTAGAAGTTCTTGTAATCCAAGATAAACCGAGAAGGAACTAGTGGGCTTACAACATTTAAACCAAGATAACTTTAGTCTTCACACATCGTGAGGGCTTGGCAAACATCAATTCACTCTCCCAAACACCATCGTGTTTCATGAAAACACCTACTACTTGGCCTAGAATATCTTATAAACCAAGAAGGAACAAATGGGCTCACAAATCTTAAACCAAGATAACTTGAATCTTCAAACTCTATGAGGGCATGGCAAACCTCTATTGACTCTCCCAAACACCATCTGACTCATGTGTTTCATGAAAACACCTACTACTTGGCCTAGAAGTTGTTATAAACCGAGAAGGAACAAATGGGCTTACAACTCTTAAACCAAGATAACTTGATTCTTCAAACTCTGTGAGGGCATGGCAAACATCTATTGACTCGCCCAAACACCATCTGACTCATGTGTTTCATGAAAACACCTACTACTTGGCCTAGAAGTTCTGTTCATCCAAGATAAACCGACAAGGAACTAGAGGGCTTACAACAATTAAAGGAAGATTACTTGAGTCTTCAAACACCGTGAGGGCTTGGCAAACTTCTATTGACTCTCCCAAACACCATCTGACTCATGTGTTTCATGAAAACACCTACTACTTGGCCTAGAAGTTATTGTAATCCAAGATAAACCGAGAAGGAACTAGTGGGCTTACAACAATTAAACCAAGATAACTTTAGTCTTCAAACATCGTGAGGGCTTGGCAAACATCTATTGACTGTCCCAAACACCATCGTGTTTCATGAAAATACCTACTACTTGGCCTAGAAGTTCTTATAAACCGAGAAGGAATAAATGGGCTCACAAATCTTAAACCAAGATAACTTGAGTCTTCAAACTCTGTGAGGGCATGGCAAACCTCTATTGACTCTCCCAAACATCATCTGACTCATGTGTTTCATGAAAACACCTACTACTTGGCCTAGAAGTTCTTGTCATCCAAGATAAACCGACAAGGAACTAGTGGGCTTACAACAATTAAACAAATATTACTTGAGTCTTCAAACACCGTGAGGGCTTGGCAAACTTCTATTGACTCTCCCAAACACCATCTGACTCATGTGTTTCATGAAAACACCTACTACTTGGCCTAGAAGTTCTTGTAATCCAAGATAAACCGAGAAGGAACTAGTGGGCTTACAACAATTAAACCAAGATAACTTTAGTCTTCAAACATCGTGAGGGCTTGGCAAACATCTATTGACTCTCCCAAACACCATCGTGTTTCATGAAAACACCTACTACTTGGCCTAGAAGTTCTTATAAACCGAGAAGGAACAAATGGGCTCACAAATCTTAAACCAAGATAACTTGAGTCTTCAAACTCTGTGAGAGCTTGGCAAACATCTATTGGCTCACCCAAACACCATCTGACTCATGTGTTTGATGAAAACACCTACTACTTGGCCTAGAAGTTCTTGACATCCAAGATAAACCGAGAAGGAACTAGTGGGCTTACAACAATTAAACCAAGATAACTTGAGTCTTCAAACACCTTGAGGGCTTCATAAACATCTATTGACTCTCCCAAACACCATCATGTTTCATTAAAACACCTACTACTTGGCCTAGAAGTTCATACAATCCAAGATCAAATGGGAATGTACAAATGGGCCTACAACTCTTAAACTAAGATAACTTGAGTCATCAAACTCTGTGAGGGCATGGCAAACATCTATTGACTCTCCCAAGCACCATCTGACTAATGTGTTTCATGAAAACACGTACTACTTGGCCTAGAAGTTCTTGTAATCCAAGATAAACCGAGAAGGAACTAGTGGGCTTACAACATTTAAACCAAGATAACTTTAGTCTTCACACATCGTGAGGGCTTAGCAAACGTCAATTCACTCTCCCAAACACCATCGTGTTTCATGAAAACACCTACTACTTGGCCTAGAATATCTTATAAACCAAGAAGGAACAAATGGGCTCACAAATCTTAAACCAAGATAACTTGAGTCTTCAAACTCAATGAGGGCATGGCAAACATCTATTGACTCGCCCAAACACCATCTGACTCATGTGTTTCATGAAAACACCTACTACTTGGCCTAGAAGTTCTGTTCATCCAAGATAAACCGACAAGGAACTAGTGGGCTTACAACAATTAAAGGAAGATTACTTGAGTCTTCAAACACCGTGAGGGCTTGGCAAACTTCTATTGACTCTCCCAAACACCATCTGACTCATGTGTTTCAGGAAAACACCTACTACTTGGCCTAGAAGTTGTTATAAACCGAGAAGGAACAAATGGGCTTACAACTCTTAAACCAAGATAACTTGATTCTTCAAACTCTGTGAGGGCATGGCAAACATCTATTGACTCGCCCAAACACCATCTGACTCATGTGTTTCATGAAAACACCTACTACTTGGCCTAGAAGTTCTGTTCATCCAAGATAAACCGACAAGGAACTAGTGGGCTTACAACAATTAAAGGAAGATTACTTGAGTCTTCAAACACCGTGAGGGCTTGGCAAACTTCTATTGACTCTCCCAAACACCATCTGACTCATGTGTTTCATGAAAAGACCTACTACTAGGCCTAGAAGTTCTTGACATCCAAGATAAACCGAGAAGGAACTAGTGGGCTTTCAACAATTAAACCAAGATAACTTGAGTCTTCAAACACCGTGAGGGCTTGATAAACATCTATTGACTCTCCCAAACACCATCAGGTTTAATGAAAACACCTACTACTTGGCCTAGAAGTTCATATAATCCAAGATCAAATGAGAAGGTACAAATGGGCCTACAACTCTTAAACCAAGATAACTTGAGTCATCAAACTCTGTGAGGGCACGGGAAACATCTATTGACAATCCCAAGCACCATCTGACTAATGTGTTTCATGAAAACACGTACTACTTGGCCTAGAAGTTCTTGTAATCCAAGATAAACCGAGAAGGAACTAGTGGGCTTACAACAATTAAACCAAGATAACTTTAGTCTTCAAACATCGTGAGGGCTTGCCAAACATCAATTGACAATCCCAAACACCATCGTGTTTCATGGAAACACCTACTACTTGGCCTAGAAGTTCTTATAAACCAAGAAGGAACAAATGGGCTTACAACTCTTAAACGAAGATAACTTGAGTCTTTAAACACCGTAAGGGCATGGCAAACATCTATTAACTCTCCCAAACACCATCTGACTGATGTGTTTCATGAAAACACCTACTACTTGGCCTAGAAGTTCTTATAAATCGAGAAGGAACAAATGGGCACTCAAATCTTAAACCAAGATAACTTGAGTCTTCAAACACTGTGTGGGCATGGCAAACATCTATTAACTCTCCCAAACACCATCTGACTGATGTGTTTCCTGAAAACACCTACTACTTGTCCTAGAAGTTCTTATAAACCGAGAAGGAACAAATGGGCTTACAACTCTTAAACCAAGATAACTTGAGTCTTTAAGCACCGTGAGGGCACGGCAAACATCAATTAACTCTCCCAAACACGATCTGACTCATGTGTTTAATGAAAACACCTACTACTTGGCCTAGAAGTTCTTATAAACCGAGAAGGAACAAATGGGCTTACAACTCTTAAACCAAGATAACTTCAGTCTTGAAACACCGTGAGGGCAAGGCAAAGATCTATTAACTCCCCCAAACACCATGTGACTCATGTGTTTCACGAAAAAACCTACTACTTGGCCTAGAAGTTCTTATAAACCGAGAACGAACAAATGGGCTTACAACTCTTAAACCAAGATAACTTGATTCTTCAAACTCTGTGAGGGCATGGCAAACATCTATTCACTCTCCCAAACACCATCTGACTCATGTGTTTCATGAAAACACCTACTACTTGGCCTAGAAGTTCTTATAAACCGAGATGGAACAAATGGGCTCACAAATCTTAAACCAAGATAACTTGAGTCTTCAAATTCTGTGAGGGCATGGCAAACATCTATTAACTCTCCCAAACAACATCTGACTGATGTGTTTCCTGAAAACACCTACTACTTGTCCTAGAAGTTCTTATAAACCGAGAAGGAACAAATGGGCTTACAACTCTTAAATCAAGATAACTTCAGTCTTGAAACACCGTGAGGGCAAGGCAAAGATCTATTAACTCTCCCAAAACACCATGTGACTCATGTGTTTCATGAAAACACCTACTACTTGGCCTAGAAGTTCTTATAAACCGAGAAGGAACAAATGGGCTCTCAAATCTTAAACCAAGATAACTTGAGTCTTCAAACTCTTTGAGGGCATGGTAAACATCTATTGACTCTCCCAAACACCATCTGACTCATGTGTTTCATGAAAACACCTACTACTTGGCCTAAAAGTTCTTATAAATCGAGAAGGAACAAATGGGCACTCAAATCTTTAACCAAGATAACTTGAGTCTTCAAACTCTGTGTGGGCATGGCAAACATCTATTAACTCTCCTAAACACCATCTGACTGATGTGTTTCATGAAAACACCTACTACTTGGCCTAGAAGTTCATATAAATCGATAAGGAACAAATGGGCTCTCAAATCTTAAACCAAGATAACTTGAGTCTTCAAACTCTGTGTGGGCATGGCAAACATCTATTAACTCTCCCGAACACCATCTGACTGGTGTGTTTCATGAAAACACCTACTACTTGGCCTAGAAGTTCTTATAATCCGAAAAGGAACAAATGGGCTCTCAAATCTTAAACCAAGATAACTTGAGTCTTCAAATTCTGTGAGGGCATGGCAAACATCCATTAACTCTCCCAAACACCATCTGACTGATGTGTTTCATGAAAACACCTACTACTTGGCCTAGAAATTCTTATAAACTGAGAAGGAACATATGGGTTCACAAATCTTAAACCAAGATAACTTGTGTCTTCAAATTCTGTGAGGGCATGGCAAACATCTATTAAATCTCCCAAACACCATCTGACCGATGTGTTTCCTAAAAACACCTACTACTTGGCCTAGAAGTTCTTATAAATCGAGAAGGAACAAATGGGCACTCAAATCTCAAACCAAGATAACTTGAGTCTTCAAACACTGTGTGGGCATGGCAAACATCTATTAACTCTACCAAACACCATCTGACTGATGTGTTTCCTGAAAACACCTACTACTTGTCCTAGAAGTTCTTATAAACCGAGAAGGAACAAATGGGCTTACAACTCTTAAACCAAGATAACTTCAGTCTTTAAGCACCGTGAGGGCACGGCAAAACACAATTAACTCTCCCAAACACGATCTGACTCATGTGTTTAATGAAAACACCTACTACTTGGCCTAGAAGTTCTTATAAACCGAGAAGGAACAAATGGGCTCTCAAATCTTAAACCAAGGTAACTTGAGTCTTCAAACTCTGTGAGGGCATGGCAAACATCTATTGACTCTCCCAAACACCATCTGACTCATGTGTTTCATGAAAACTCCTTCTACTTGGCCTAGAAGTTCTTATAAACCGAGAAGGAACATATGGGCTCTCAAATCTTAAACCAAGATAACTTGAGTCTTCAAACTCTGTGAGGGCAAGGCAAACATGTATTAACTCTCCCAAACACCATGTGACTCATGTGTTTCATGAAAGCACCTACTACTTGGCCTAAAAGTTCTTATAAATCGAGAAGGAACAAATGGGCACTCAAATCTTTAACCAAGATAACTTGAGTCTTCAAACTCTGTGTGGGCATGGCAAACATCTATTAACTCTCCTAAACACCATGTGACTCATGTGTTTCATGAAAACACCTACTACTTGGCCTAGAAGTTCTTATAAACCGAGATGGAACAAATGGGCTCTCAAATCTTAAACCAAGATAACTTGAGTCTTCAAACTCTGTGTGGGCATGGCAAACATCTATTAACTCTCCTAAACACCATCTGACTGATGTGTTTCATGAAAACACCTACTACTTGGCCTAGAAGTTCATATAAATCGATAAGGAACAAATGGGCTCTCAAATCTTAAACCAAGATAACTTGAGTCTTCAATCTCTGTGTGGGCATGGCAAACATCTATTAACTCTCCCAAACACCATCTGACTGGTGTGTTTCATGAAAACACCTACTACTTGGCGTAGAAGTTCTTATAAATCGATAAGGAACAAATGGGCACTCAAATCTTAATCCAAGATAACTTGAGTGTTCAAAGTCTGTATGGGCATGGCAAACATCTATTAACTCTCCCAAACACCATCTGACTGGTGTGTTTCATGAAAACACCTACTACTTGGCCTAGAAGTTCTTATAATCCGAGAAGGAACAAATGGGCTCTCAAATCTTAAACCAAGATAACTTGAGTCTTCAAATTCTGTGAGGGCATGGCAAACATCTATTAACTCTCCCAAACACCATCTGACTGATGTGTTTCATGAAAACACCTACTACTTGGCCTAGAAATTCTTATAAACCGAGAAGGAACAAATGGGCTCTCAAATCTTAAACCAAGATAACTTGAGTCTTCAAATTCTGTGAGGGCATGGCAAACATCTATTAAATCTCCCAAACACCATCTGACTGATGTGTTTCCTGAAAACACCTACTACTTGGCCTAGAAGTTCTTATAAACCGAGAAGGAACAAATGGGCTCTCAAATCTTAAACCAAGATAACTTGTGTCTTCAAATTCTGTGAGGGCATGGCAAACATCTATTAAATCTCCCAAACACCATCTGACTCATGTGTTTAGTGAAAACACCTACTACTTGGCCTAGAAGTTCTTATAATCCGAGAAGGAACAAATGGGCTCTCAAATCTTAAACCAAGATAACTTGAGTCTTTAAACACCGTGAGGGAATGGCAAACATCTATTAACTCTCCCAAACACCATATGACTCATGTGTTTAGTGAAAACACCTACTACTTGGCCTAGCAGTTCTTATGAACCGAGAAGGAACAAATGGGCTTACAACTCTTAAACCAAGATAACTTCAGTCTTGAAACACCGTGAGGGCAAGGCAAACATCTATTAACACTCCCAAACACCATGTGACTCATGTGTTTCATGAAAACACCTACTACTTGGCCTAGAAGTTCTTATAAACCGAGAAAGAACAAATGGGCTCTCAAATCTTAAACCAAGATAACTTGAGTCTTCAAACTCTGTGAGGGCATGACAAACATCTATTGACTCTCCCAAATACCATCTGACTCATGTGTTTCATGAAAACACCTACTACTTGGCCTAGAAGTTCTTATAAACCGAGAAGGAATAAATGGGCACTCAAATCTTAAACCAAGATAACTTGAGTCTTCAAACTCGGTGAAGGCATGGCAAACATCTATTAACTCTCCCAAACACCATCTGACTGATGTGTTTCATGAAAACACCTACTACTTGGCCTAGAAGTTCTTATAAACCGAGAAGGAACAAATGGGCTCTCAAATCTTAAACCAAGATAACTTGAGTCTTTAAACACCGTGAGGGTATGGCAAACATCTATTAACTCTCGCAAACACCATCTGACTCATGTGTTTAATGAAAACACCTACTACTTGGCCTAGAAGTTCTTATAAACCGAGAAGGAACAAATGGGCTTACAACTCAAAAACCAAGATAACTTCAGTCTTGAAACACCGTGAGGGCAAGGCAAACATCAATTAACTCTCCCAAACACCATGTGACTCATGTGTTTCATGAAAACACCTACTACTTGGCCTAGAAGTTCTTATAAACCGAGAAGGAACAAATGGGCTCTCAAATCTTAAACCAAGATAACTTGAGTCTTCAAACTCTGTGAGGGCATGGCAAACATCTATTGACTCTCCCAAATACCATCTGACTCATGTGTTTCATGAAAACACCTACTACTTGGCCTAGAAGTTCTTATAAACCGAGAAGGAACAAATGGGCTCTCAAATCTTAAACCAAGATAACTTGAGTCTTTAAACACCGTGAGGGTATGGCAAACATCTATTAACTCTCGCAAACACCATCTGACTCATGTGTTTAATGAAAACACCTACTACTTGGCCTAGAAGTTCTTATAAACCGAGAAGGAACAAATGGGCTTACAACTCTTAAACCAAGATAACTTCAGTCTTGAAACACCGTGAGGGCAAGGCAAACATCTATTAACACTCCCAAACACCATGTGACTCATGTGTTTCATGAAAACACCTACTACTTGGCCTAGAAGTTCTTATAAACTGAGAAGGAACAAATGGGCTCTCAAATCTTAAACCAAGATAACTTGAGTCTTCAAACTCTGTGAGGGCATGACAAACATCTATTGACTCTCCCAAATACCATCTGACTCATGTGTTTCATGAAAACACCAACTACTTGGCCTAGAAGTTCTTATAAACCGAGAAGGAATAAATGGGCACTCAAATCTTAAACCAAGATAACTTGAGTCTTCAAACTCGGTGAAGGCATGGCAAACATCTATTAACTCTCCCAAACACCATCTGACTGATGTGTTTCATGAAAACACCTACTACTTGGCCTAGAAGTTCTTATAAACCGAGAAGGAACAAATGGGCTCTCAAATCTTAAACCAAGATAACTTGAGTCTTTAAACACTGTGAGGGTATGGCAAACATCTATTAACTCTCGCAAACACCATCTGACTCATGTGTTTAATGAAAACACCTACTACTTGGCCTAGAAGTTCTTATAAACCGAGAAGGAACAAATGGGCTTACAACTCAAAAACCAAGATAACTTCAGTCTTGAAACACCGTGAGGGCAAGGCAAACATCAATTAACTCTCCCAAACACCATGTGACTCATGTGTTTCATGAAAACACCTACTACTTGGCCTAGAAGTTCTTATAAACCGAGAAGGAACAAATGGGCTCTCAAATCTTAAACCAAGATAACTTGAGTCTTCAAACTCTGTGAGGGCATGGCAAACATCTATTGACTCTCCCAAATACCATCTGACTCATGTGTTTCATGAAAACACCTACTACTTGGCCTAGAAGTTCTTATAAACCGAGAAGGAACAAATGGGCACTCAAATCTTAAACCAAGATAACTTGAGTCTTCAAACTCTGTGAGGGCATGGCAAACATCTATTAACTCTCCCAAACACCATCTGACTGATGTGTTTCATGAAAACACCTACTACTAGGCCTAGAATTCTTATAAACCGAGAAGGAACAAATGGGCTCTCAAATCTTAAACCAAGATAACTTGAGTCTTAAACACCGTGAGGGCATGGCAAACATCTATTAACTCTCCCAAACACCATCTGACTGATGTGTTTCCTGAAAACACCTACTACTTGGCCTAGAAGTTGTTATAAACCGAGAAGGAACAAATGGGCTTACAACTCTTAAACCAAGATAACTTGATTCTTCAAACTCTGTGAGGGCATGGCAAACATCTATTGACTCGCCCAAACACCATCTGACTCATGTGTTTCATGAAAACACCTACTACTTGGCCTAGAAGTTCTGTTCATCCAAGATAAACCGACAAGGAACTAGTGGGCTTACAACAATTAAAGGAAGATTACTTGAGTCTTCAAACACCGTGAGGGCTTGGCAAACTTCTATTGACTCTCCCAAACACCATCTGACTCATGTGTTTCATGAAAACACCTACTACTAGGCCTAGAAGTTCTTGTAATCCAAGATAAACCGAGAAGGAACTAGTGGGCTTACAACAATTAAACCAAGATAACTTGAGTCTTCAAACACCGTGAGGTCTTGATAAACATCTATTTACTCTCCCAAACACCATCATGTTTAATGAAAACACCTACTACTTGGCCTAGAAGTTCATATAATTCAAGATCAAATGAGAAGGTACAAATGAGCCTACAACTCTTAAACCAAGATAACTTGAGTCATCAAACTCTGTGAGGGCACGGGAAACATCTATTGACTCTCCCAAGCACCATCTGACTAATGTGTTTCATGAAAACACGTACTACTTGGCCTAGAAGTTCTTGTAATCCAAGATAAACCGAGAAGGAACTAGTGGGCTTACAACAATTAAACCAAGATAACTTTAGTCTTCAAACATCGTGAGGGCTTGCCAAACATCAATTGACTATCCCAAACACCATCGTGTTTCATGGAAACACCTACTACTTGGTCTAGAAGTTCTTATAAACCAAGAAGGAACAAATGGGCTTACAAATCTTAAACGAAGATAACTTGAGTCTTTAAACACCGTAAGGGCTTGGCAAACATCTATTAACTCTCCCAAACACCATCTGACTCATGTGTTTCATGAAAACACCTACTACTTGGCCTAGAAGTTCTTATAAATCGAGAAGGAACAAATGGGCTCTCAAATCTTAAACCAAGATAACTTGAGTCTTCAAACACTGTGTGGGCATGGCAAACATCTATTAACTCTCCCAAACACCATCTGACTGATGTGTTTCCTGAAAACACCTACTACTTGTCCTAGAAGTTCTTATAAACCGAGAAGGAACAAATGGGCATACAACTCTTAAACCAAGATAACTTGAGTCTTTAAACACCGAGAGGGCACGGCAAACATCAATTAACTCTCCCAAACACGATCTGACTCATGTGTTTAATGAAAACACCTACTACTTGGCCTAGAAGTTCTTATAAACCGAGAAGGAACAAATGGGCTAACAACTTTTAAACCAAGATAACTTCAGTCTTGAAACACCGAGAGGGCAAGGCAAAGATCTATTAACTCCCCCAAACACCATGTGACTCATGTGTTTCACGAAAACACCTACTACTTGGCCTAGAACTTCTTATAAACCGAGAACGAACAAATGGGCTTACAACTCTTAAACCAAGATAACTTGATTCTTCAAACTCTGTGAGGGCATGGCAAACATCTATTGACTCTCCCAAACACCATCTGACTCATGTGTTTCATGAAAACACCTACTACTTGGCCTAGAAGTTCTTATAAATCGACAAGGAACAAATGGGCACTCAAATCTTAAACCAAGATAACTTGAGTCTTCAAACTCTGTGTGGGCATGGCAAACATCTATTAACTCTCCCAAACACCATCTGTGTGATGTGTTTCATGAAAACACCTACTACTTGGCCTAGAAGTTCTTATAAACAGAGATGGAACAAATGGGCTCACAAATCTTAAACCAAGATAACTTGAGTCTTCAAATTCTGTGAGGGCATGGCAAACATCTATTAACTCTCCCAAACACCATCTGCTGATGTGTTTCCTGAAAACACCTACTACTTGTCCTAGAAGTTCTTATAAACCGAGAAGGAACAAATGGGCTTACAACTCTTAAACCAAGATAACTTCAGTCTTGAAACACCGTGAGGGCAAGGCAAAGATCTATTAACTCTCCCAAACACCATGTGACTCATGTGTTTCATGAAAACACCTACTACTTGGCCTAGAAGTTCTTATAACCCGAGAAGGAACAAATGGGCTCTCAAATCTTAAACCAAGATAACTTGAGTCTTCAAACTCTGTGAGGGCATGGCAAACATCTATTGACTCTCCCAAACATCATCTGACTCACGTGTTTCATGAAAACACCTACTACTTGGCCTAGAAGTTCTTATAAACCGAGAAGGAACAAATGGGCTCTCAAATCTTAAACCAAGATAACTTGAGTCTTCAAACTCTGTGAGGGCAAGGCAAACATGTATTAACTCTCCCAAACACCATGTGACTCATGTGTTTCATGAAAACACCTACTACTTGGCCTAAAAGTTCTTATAAATCGAGAAGGAACAAATGGGCACTCAAATCTTTAACCAAGATAACTTGAGTCTTCAAACTCTGTGTGGGCATGGCAAACATCTATTAACTCTCCTAAACACCATCTGACTGATGTGTTTCATGAAAACACCTACTACTTGGCCTAGAAGTTCATATAAATCGATAAGGAACAAATGGGCACTCAAATCTTAATCCAAGATAACTTGAGTGTTCAAACTCTGTATAGGCATGGCAAACATCTATTAACTCTCCCAAACACCATCTGACTCATGTGTTTAGTGAAAACACCTACTACTTGGCCTAGAAGTTCTTATAAACCGAGAAGGAACAAATGGGCTCTCAAATCTTAAACCAAGATAACTTGAGTCTTCAAACACCGTGAGGGAATGGCAAACATCTATTAACTCTCCCAAACACCATGTGACTCATGTGTTTAGTGAAAACACCTACTACTTGGCCTAGAAGTTCTTATAAACCGAGAAGGAACAAATGGGCTTACAACTCTTAAACCAAGATAACTTCAGTCTTGAAACACCGTGAGGGCAAGGCAAACATCTATTAACTCTCCCAAACACCATGTGACTCATGTGTTTCATGAAAATACCTACTACTTGGCCTAGAAGTTCTTATAAACCGAGAAGGAACAAATGGGCTCTCAAATATTAAACCAAGATAACTTGAGTCTTCAAACTCTGTGAGGGCATGGCAAACATCTATTGACTCTCCCAAATACCATCTGACTCATGTGTTTCATGAAAACACCTACTACTTGGCCTAGAAGTTCTTATAAACCGAGAAGGAACAAATGGGCACTCAAATCTTAAACCAAGATAACTTGAGTCTTCAAACTCTGTGAAGGCATGGCAAACATCTATTAACTCTCCCAAACACCATCTGACTGATGTGTTTCATGAAAACACCTACTACTTGGCCTAGAAGTTCTTATAAACCGAGAAGGAACAAATGGGCTTACAACTCTTAAACCAAGATAACTTCAGTCTTGCAACACCGTGAGGGCAAGGCAAACATCTATTAACTCTCCCAAACACCATGTGACTCATGTGTTTCATGAAAACACCTACTACTTGGCCTAGATGTTCTTATAAACCGAGAAGGAACAAATGGGCTCTCAAATCTTAAACCAAGATAACATGAGTCTTCAAACTCTGTGAGGGCAAGCCAAACATCAATTAACTCTCCCAAACACCATGTGACTCATGTGTTTCATGAAAACCCCTACTACTTGGCCTAGAAGTTCTTATAAACCGAGAAGGAACAAATGGGCACTCAAATCTTAAACCAAGATAACTTGAGTCTTCAAACTCTGTGAAGGCATGGCAAACATCTATTAACTCTCCCAAACACCATCTGACTGATGTGTTTCTTGAAAACACCTACTACTTGGCCTAGAAGTTCTTATAAACCGAGAAGGAACAAATGGGCTTACAACTCTTAAACCAAGATAACTTCAGTCTTGAAACACCGTGAGGGCAAGGCAAACATCTATTAACTCTCCCAAACACCATGTGACTCATGTGTTTCATGAAAAGACCTACTACTTGGCCTAGAAGTTCTTATAAACCGAGAAGGAACAAATGGGCTCTCAAATCTTAAACCAAGATAACTTGAGTCTTCAAACTCTGTGAGGGCATGGCAAACATCTATTGACTCTCCCAAATACCATCTGACTCATGTGTTTCATGAAAACACCTACTACTTGGCCTAGAAGTTCTTATAAACCGAGAAGGAACAAATGGGCACTCAAATCTTAAACCAAGATAACTTGAGTCTTCAAACTCTGTGAAGGCATGGCAAACATTTATTAACTCTCCCAAACACCATCTGACTGATGTGTTTCATGAAAACACCTACTACTTGGCCTAGAAGTTCTTATAAACCGAGAAGGAACAAATGGGCTTACAACTCTTAAACCAAGATAACTTCAGTCTTGAAACACCGTGAGGGCAAGGCAAACATCTATTAACTCTCCCAAACACCATGTGACTCATGTGTTTCATGAAAACACCTACTACTTGGTCTAAAAGTTCTTATAAATCGAGAAGGAACAAATGGGCACTCAAATCTTTAACCAAGATAACTTGAGTCTTCAAACTCTGTGTGGGCATGGCAAACATCTATTAACTCTCCTAAACACCATCTGACTGATGTGTTTCATGAAAACACCTACTTCTTGGCCTAGAAGTTCTTATACACCAAGAAGGAACAAATGGGCTTACAACTCAAAAACCAAGATAACTTCAGTCTTGAAACACCGTGAGGGCAAGGCAAACATCAATTAACTCTCCCAAACACCATGTGACTCATGTGTTTCATGAAAACACCTACTACTTGGCCTAGAAGTTCTTATAAACCGAGAAGGAACAAATGGGCTCTCAAATCTTAAACCAAGATAACTTGAGTCTTCAAACTCTGTGAGGGCAAGGCAAACATCAATTAACTCTCCCAAACACCATGTGACTCATGTGTTTCATGAAAACACCTACTACTTGGCATAGAAGTTCTTATAAACCGAGAAGGAACAAATGGGCACTCAAATCTTAAACCAAGATAACTTGAGTCTTCAAACTCTGTGAAGGCATGGCAAACATCTATTAACTCTCCCAAACACCATCTGACTGATGTGTTTCATGAAAACACCTACTTCTTGGCCGAGAAGTTCTTATAAACCGAGAAGGAACAAATGGGCTCTCAAATCTTAAACCAAGATAACTTGAGTCTTCAAACTCTGTGAGGGCATGGCAAACATCTATTGACTCTCCCAAATACCATCTGTCTCATGTGTTTCATGAAAACACCTACTACTTGGCCTAGAAGTTCTTATAAACCGAGAAGGAACAAATGGGCACTCAAATCTTAAACCAAGATAACTTGAGTCTTCAAACTCAGTGAAGGCATGGCAAACATCTATTAACTCTCCCAAACACCATCTGACTGATGTGTTTCATGAAAACACCTACTACTTGGCCTAGAAGTTCTTATAAACCGAGAAGGAACAAATGGGCTCTCAAATCTTAAACCAAGATAACTTGAGTCTTTAAACACCTTGAGGGTATGGCAAACATCTATTAACTCTCGCAAACACCATCTGACTCATGTGTTTAATGAAAACACCTACTTCTTGGCCTAGAAGTTCTTATAAACCGAGAAGGAACAAATGGGCTTACAACTCAAAAACCAAGATAACTTCAGTCTTGAAACACCGTGAGGGCAAGGCAAACTTCAATTAACTCTCCCAAACACCATGTGACTCATGTGTTTCATGAAAACACCTACTACTTGGCCTAGAAGTTGTTATAAACCGAGAAGGAACAAATGGGCTCTCAAATCTTAAACCAAGATAACTTGAGTCTTCAAATTCTGTGAGGGCCTGGCAAACATCTATTGACTCTCCCACATACCATCTGACTCATGTGTTTCATTAAAACACCTACTACTTGGCCTAGAAGTTCTTATAAACCGAGAAGGAACAAATGGGCTTACAACTCTTAAACCAAGATAACTTGAGTCTTGAAACACCGTGAGGGCAAGGCAAACATCTATTAACTCTCCCAAACACCATGTGACTCATTTGTTTCATGAAAACACCTACTACTTGGCCTAGAAGTTCTTATAAACCGAGAAGGAACAAATGGGCTCTCAAATCTTAAACCAAGATAACTTGAGTCTTCAAACTCTGTGAGGGCATGGCAAACATCTATTGACTCTCCCAAATACCATCTGTCTCATGTGTTTCATAAAAACACCTACTACTTGGCCTAGAAGTTCTTATAAACCGAGAAGGAACAAATGGGCACTCAAATCTTAAACCAAGATAACTTGAGTCTTCAAACTCAGTGAAGGCATGGCAAACATCTATTAACTCTCCCAAACACCATCTGACTGATGTGTTTCATGAAAACACCTACTACTTGGCCTAGAAGTTCTTATAAACCGAGAAGGAACAAATGGGCTCTCAAATCTTAAACCAAGATAACTTGAGTCTTCAAACTCTGTGAGGGCATGACAAACATCTATTGACTCTCCCAAATACCATCTGACTCATGTGTTTCATGAAAACACCTACTACTTGGCCTACAAGTTCTTATAAACCGAGAAGGAACAAATGGGCACTCAAATCTTAAACCAAGATAACTTGAGTCTTCAAACTCTGTGAGGGCATGGCAAACATCTATTAACTCTCCCAAACACCATATGACTGATGTGTTTCATGAAAACACCTACTACTTGGCCTAGAAGTTCTTATAAACCGAGAAGGAACAAATGGGCTCTCAAATCTTAAACCAAGATAACTTGAGCCTTAAACACCGTGAGGGCATGGCAAACATCTATTAACTCTCCCAAACACCATCTGACTGATGTGTTTCCTGAAAACACCTACTACTTGGCCTAGAAGTTCTTATAAACCGAGAAGGAACAAATGGGCTCTCAAATCTGAAACCAAGATAACTTGAGTCTTCAAATTCTGTGAGGGCCTGGCAAACATCTATTGACTCTCCCACATACCATCTGACTCATGTGTTTCATTAAAACACCTACTACTTGGCCTAGAAGTTCTTATAAACCGAGAAGGAACAAATGGGCTTACAACTCTTAAACCAAGATAACTTCAGTCTTGAAACACCGTGAGGGCAAGGCAAACATCTATTAACTCTCCCAAACACCATGTGACTCATTTGTTTCATGAAAACACCTACTACTTGGCCTAGAAGTTCTTATAAACCGAGAAGGAACAAATGGGCTCTCAAATCTTAAACCAAGATAACTTGAGTCTTCAAACTCTGTGAGGGCATGGCAAACATCTATTGACTCTCCCAAACACCATCTGACTCATGTGTTTCATGAAAACACCTACTACTTGGCCTAGAAGTTCTTATAAACCGAGAAGGAACAAATGGGCACTCAAATCTTAAACCAAGATAACTTGAGTCTTCAAACTCAGTGAAGGCATGGCAAACATCTATTAACTCTCCCAAACACCATCTGACTGATGTGTTTCATGAAAACACCTACTACTTGGCCTAGAAGTTCTTATAAACCGAGAAGGAACAAATGGGCTCTCAAATCTTAAACCAAGATAACTTGAGTCTTTAAACACCTTGAGGGTATGGCAAACATCTATTAACTCTCGCAAACACCATCTGACTCATGTGTTTAATGAAAACACCTACTTCTTGGCCTAGAAGTTCTTATAAACCGAGAAGGAACAAATGGGCTTACAACTCTTAAACCAAGATAACTTCAGTCTTGAAACACCGTGAGGGCAAGGCAAACATCTATTAACTCTCCCAAACACCATGTGACTCATGTGTTTCATGAAAACACCTACTACTTGGCCTAGAAGTTCTTATAAACCGAGAAGGAACAAATGGGCTCTCAAATCTTAAACCAAGATAACTTGAGTCTTCAAACTCTGTGAGGGCATGACAAACATCTATTGACTCTCCCAAACACCATCTGACTCATGTGTTTCATGAAAACACCTACTACTTGGCCTAGAAGTTCTTATAAACCGAGAAGGAACAAATGGGCACTCAAATCTTAAACCAAGATAACTTGAGTCTTCAAACTCTGTGAGGGCATGGCAAACATCTATTAACTCTCCCAAACACCATCTGACTCATGTGTTTCATGAAAACACCTACTACTTGGCCTAGAAGTTCTTATAAACCGAGAAGGAACAAATGGGCTCTCAAATCTTAAACCAAGATAACTTGAGTCTTAAACACCGTGAGGGCATGGCAAACATCTATTAACTCTCCCAAACACCATCTGACTGATGTGTTTCCTGAAAACACCTACTACTTGGCCTAGAAGTTCTTATAAACCGAGAAGGAACAAATGGGCTCTCAAATCTTAAACCAAGATAACTTGAGTCTTCAAATTCTGTGAGGGCCTGGCAAACATCTATTGACTCTCCCACATACCATCTGACTCATGTGTTTCATTAAAACACCTACTACTTGGCCTAGAAGTTCTTATAAACCGAGAAGGAACAAATGGGCTCTCAAATCTTAAACTAAGATAACTTGAGTCTTCAAACTCTGTGAGGGCAAGGCAAACATGTATTAACTCTCCCAAACACCATGTGACTCATGTGTTTCATGAAAACACCTACTACTTGGCCTAAAATTTCTTATAAACCGAGAAGGAACAAATGGGCACTCAAATCTTAAACCAAGATAACTTGAGTCTTCAAATTCTGTGAGGGCATGGCAAACATCTATTAAATCTCCCAAACACCATCTGACTGATGTGTTTCCTGAAAACACCTACTACTTGGCCTAGAAGTTCTTATAAACCGAGAAGGAACAAATGGGCTTACAACTCTTAAACCAAGATAACTTGAGTCTTTAAACACCGTGAGGGAATGGCAAACATCTATTAACTCTCCCAAACACCATCTGACTCATGTGTTTAGTGAAAACACCTACTACTTGGCCTAGAAGTTCTTATAAACCGAGAAGGAACAAATGGGCTTACAACTCTTAAACCAAGATAACTTGAGTCTTGAAACACTGTGAGGGCAAGGCAAACATCTATTAACTCTCCCAAACACCATGTGACTCATGTGTTTCATGAAAACACCTACTACTTGGCCTAGAAGTTCATATAAACCGAGAAGGAACAAATGGGCTCTCAAATCTTAAACCAAGATAACTTGAGTCTTCAAACTCTGTGAGGGCAAGGCAAACATGTATTAACTCTCCCAAACACCATGTGACTCATGTGTTTCATGAAAACACCTACTACTTGGCCTAAAAGTTCTTATAAATCGAGAAGGAACAAATGGGCACTCAAATCTTTAACCAAGATAACTTGAGTCTTCAAACTCTGTGTGGGCATGGCAAACATCTATTAACTCTCCCAAACACCATCTGACTGATGTGTTTCATGAAAACACCTACTACTTGGCCTAGAAGTTCTTATAAACCGAGAAGGAACAAATGGGCTCTCAAATCTTAAACCAAGATAACTTGAGTCTTCAAATTCTGTGAGGGCATGGCAAACATCTATTAATTCTCCCAAACACCATCTGACTGATGTGTTTCATGAAAACACCTACTACTTGGCCTAGAAGTTCATATAAATCGATAAGGAACAAATGGGCACTCAAATCTTAAACCAAGATAACTTGAGTCTTCAAACTCTGTGTGGGCATGGCAAACATCTATTAACTCTCCCAAACACCATCTGACTGGTGTGTTTCATGAAGACACCTACTACTTGGCCTAGAAGTTCTTATATTCCGAGAAGGAACAAATGGGCTCTCAAATCTTAAACCAAGATAACTTGAGTCTTCAAATTCTGTGAGGGCATGGCAAACATCTATTAACTCTCCCAAACACCATCTGACTGATGTGTTTCATGAAAACACCTACTACTTGGCCTAGAAGTTCTTATAAACCGAGAAGGAACAAATGGGCTCTCAAATCTTAAACCAAGATAACTTGAGTCTTCAAATTCTGTGAGGGCATGGCAAACATCTATTAAATCTCCCAAACACCATCTGACTGATGTGTTTCCTGAAAACACCTACTACTTGGCCTAGAAGTTCTTATAAACCGAGAAGGAACAAATGGGCTTACAACTCTTAAACCAAGATAACTTGAGTCTTTAAACACCGTGAGGGCATGGCAAACATCTATTAACTCTCCCAAACACCATCTGACTCATGTGTTTAGTGAAAACACCTACTACTTGGCCTAGAAGTTCTTATAAACCGAGAAGGAACAAATGGGCTTACAACTCTTAAACCAAGATAACTTCAGTCTTGAAACACCGTGAGGGCAAGGCAAACATCTATTAACTCTCCCAAACACCATGTGACTCATGTGTTTCATGAAAACACCTACTACTTGGCCTAGAAGTTCTTATAAACCGAGAAGGAACAAATGGGCACTCAAATCTTAAACCAAGATAACTTGAGTCTTCAAACTCTGTGAGGGCATGGCAAACATCTATTAACTCTCCCAAACACCATCTGACTCATGTGTTTCATGAAAACACCTACTACTTGGCCTAGAAGTTCTTATAAACCGAGAAGGAACAAATGGGCTCTCAAATCTTAAACCAAGATAACTTGAGTCTTTAAACACCGTGAGGGCATGGCAAACATCTATTAACTCTCCCAAACACCATCTGACTCATGTGTTTAATGAAAACACCTACTACTTGGCCTAGAAGTTCTTATAAACCGAGAAGGAACAAATGGGCTTACAACTCTTAAACCAAGATAACTTCAGTCTTGAAACACCGTGAGGGCAAGGCAAACATCTATTAACTCTCCCAAACACCATGTGACTCATGTGTTTCATGAAAACACCTACTACTTGGCCTAGAAGTTCTTATAAACCGAGAAGGAACAAATGGGCTCTCAAATCTTAAACCAAGATAACTTGAGTCTTCAAACTCTGTGAGGGCATGGCAAACATCTATTGACTCTCCCAAATACCATCTGACTCATGTGTTTAATGAAAACACCTACTACTTCGCCTAGAAGTTCTTATAAACCGAGAAGGAACAAATGGGAACTCAAATCTTAAACCAAGATAACTTGAGTCTTCAAACTCTGTGAGGGCAAGGCAAACATCTATTAACTCTCCCAAATACCATCTGACTCATGTGTTTCATGAAAACACCTACTACTTGGCCTAGAAGTTCTTATAAACCGAGAAGGAACAAATGGGCTCTCAAATCTTAAACCAAGATAACTTGAGTCTTTAAACACCGTGAGGGCATGGCAAACATCTATTAACTCTCCCAAACACCATCTGACTGATGTGTTTCCTTAAAACACCTACTACTTGGCCTAGAAGTTCTTATAAACCGAGAAGGAACAAATGGGCACTCAAATCTTAAACCAAGATAACTTGAGTCTTCAAACTCTGTGAGGGCAAGGCAAACATCTATTAACTCTCCCAAATACCATCTGACTCATGTGTTTCATGAAAACACCTACTACTTGGCCTAGAAGTTCTTATAAACCGAGAAGGAACAAATGGGAACTCAAATCTTAAACCAAGATAACTTGAGTCTTCAAACTCTGTGAGGGCATGGCAAACATCTATTAACTCTCCCAAACACCATCTGACCGATGTGTTTCATGAAAACACCTACTACTTGGCCTAGAATTCTTATAAACCGAGAAGGAACAAATGGGCTCTCAAATCTTAAACCAAGATAACTTGAGTCTTTAAACATCGTGAGGGCATGGCAAACATCTATTAACTCTCCCAAACACCATCTGACTGATGTGTTTCCTTAAAACACCTACTACTTGGCCTCGAAGTTCATATAAACCGAGAAGGAACAAATGGGCTCTCAAATCTTAAACCAAGATAACTTGAGTCTTCAAACTCTGTGAGGGCATGGCAAACATCTATTAACTCTCCCAAACACCATCTGACTGATGTGTTTCATGAAAACACCTACTACTTGGCCTAGAAGTTCTTATAAACCGAGAAGGAACAAATGGGCTCTCAAATCTTAAACCAAGATAACTTGAGTCTTCAAACTCTGTGAGGGCATGGCAAACATCTATTAACTCTCCCAAACACCATCTGACTCATGTGTTTCATGAAAACACCTACTACTTGGCCTAGAAGTTCTTATAAACCGAGAAGGAACAAATGGGCTCTCAAATCTTAAACCAAGATAACTTGAGTCTTCAAATTCTGTGAGGGCCTGGCAAACATCTATTGACTCTCACACATACCATCTGACTCATGTGTTTCATTAAAACACCTACTACTTGGCCTAGAAGTTCTTATAAACCGAGAAGGAACAAATGGGCACTCAAATCTTAAACCAAGATAACTTGAATCTTCAAACTCTGTGAGGGCAAGGCAAACATCTATTAACTCTCCCAAACACCATCTGACTCATGTGTTTAATGAAAACACCTACTACTTGGCCTAGAAGTTCTTATAAACCGAGAAGGAACAAATGGGCTCTCAAATCTTAAACCAAGATAACTTGAGTCTTTAAACAACGTGAGGGCATGGCAAACATCTATTAACTCTCGCAAACATCATCTGACTCATGTGTTTAATGAAAACACCTACTACTTGGCCTAGAAGTTCTTATAAACCGAGAAGGAACAAATGGGCTTACAACTCTTAAACCAAGATAACTTCAGTCTTGAAACACCGTGAGGGCAAGGCAAACATCTATTAACTCTCCCAAACACCATGTGACTCATGTGTTTCATGAAAACACCTACTACTTGGCCTAGAAGTTCTTATAAACCGAGAAGGAACAAATGGGCTTACAACTCTTAAACCAAGATAACTTGAGTCTTTAAACACCGTGAGGGCATGGCAAACATCTATTAACTCTCCCAAACACCATCTGACTCATGTGTTTCATGAAAACACCTACTACTTGGCCTAGAAGTTCTTACAAACCGAGAAGGAACAAATGGGCTTACAACTCTTAAACCAAGATAACTTCAGTCTTGAAACACCGTGAGGGCAAGGCAAACATGTATTAACTCTCCCAAACACCATGTGACTCATGTGTTTCATGAAAACACCTACTACTTGGCCTAAAAGTTCTTATAAATCGAAAAGGAACAAATGGGCACTCAAATCTTTAACCAAGATAACTTGATTCATCAAACTCTGTGTGGGCATGGCAAACATCTATTAACCCTCCTAAACACCATCTGACTGATGTGTTTCATGAAAACACCTACTACTTGGCCTAGAAGTTCATATAAATCGATAAGGAACAAATGGGCACTCAAATCTTTAACCAAGATAACTTGACTCTTCAAACTCTGTGTGGGCATGGCAAACATCTATTAACTCTCCTAAACACCATCTGACTGATGTGTTTCATGAAAACACCTACTACTTGGCCTAGAAGTTCTTATAAACCGAGAAGGAACAAATGGGCTCTCAAATCTTAAACCAAGATAACTTGAGTCTTCAAATTCTGTGAGGGCATGGCAAACATCTATTAATTCTCCCAAACACCATCTGACTGATGTGTTTCATGAAAACACCTACTACTTGGCCTAGAAGTTCATATAAATCGATAAGGAACAAATGGGCACTCAAATCTTAAACCAAGATAACTTGAGTCTTCAAACTCTGTGTGGGCATGGCAAACATCTATTAACTCTCCCAAACACCATCTGACTGATGTGTTTCATGAAAACACCTACTACTTGGCCTAGAAGTTCTTATAAACCGAGAAGGAACAAATGGGCTCTCAAATCTTAAACCAAGATAACTTGAGTCTTTAAACACCGTGAGGGCATGGCAAACATCTATTAAATCTCCCAAACACCATCTGACTGATGTGTTTCCTGAAAACACCTACAACTTGGCCTAGAAGTTCTTATAAACCGAGAAGGAACAAATGGGCTTACAACTCTTAAACCAAGATAACTTGAGTCTTTAAACACCGTGAGGGCATGGCAAACATCTATTAACTCTCCCAAACACCATCTGACTCATGTGTTTAGTGAAAACACCTACTACTTGGCCTTGAAGTTCTTATAAACCGAGAAGGAACAAATGGGCTTACAACTCTTAAACCAAGATAACTTCAGTCTTGAAACACCGTGAGGGCATGGCAAACATCTATTAACTCTCCCAAACACCATGTGACTCATGTGTTTCATGAAAACACCTACTACTTGGCCTAGAAGTTCTTATAAACCGAGAAGGAACAAATGGGCTCTCAAATCTTAAACCAAGATAACTTGAGTCTTCAAACTCTATGAGGGCATGGCAAACATCTATTGACTCTCCCAAATACCATCTGACTCATGTGTTTCATGAAAACACCTACTACTTGGCCTAGAAGTTCTTATAAACCGAGAAGGAACAAATGGGCACTCAAATCTTAAACCAAGATAACTTGAGTCTTCAAACTCTGTGAGGGCATGGCAAACATCTATTAACTCTCCCAAACACCATCTGACTGATGTGTTTCATGAAAACACCTACTACTTGGCCTAGAAGTTCTTATAAACCGAGAAGGAACAAATGGGCTCTCAAATCTTAAACCAAGATAACTTGAGTCTTTAAACACCGTGAGGGCATGGCAAACATCTATTAACTCTCGCAAACACCATCTGACTCATGTGTTTAATGAAAACACCTACTACTTGGCCTAGAAGTTCTTATAAACCGAGAAAGAACAAATGGGCTTACAAGTCTTAAACCAAGATAACTTAAGTCTTGAAACACCGTGAGGGCATGGCAAACATCTATTAACTCTCCCAAACACCATGTGACTCATGTGTTTCATGAAAACACCTACTACTTGGCCTAGAAGTTCTTATAAACCGAGAAGGAACAAATGGGCTCTCAAATCTTAAACCAAGATAACTTGAGTCTTCAAACTCTGTGAGGGCATGGCAAACATCTATTAATTCCCCCAAACACCATCTGACTGATGTGTTTCATGAAAACACCTACTACTTGGCCTAGAAGTTCATATAAATCGAGAAGGAACAAATGGGCACTCAAATCTTAAACCAAGATAACTTGAGTCTTCAAACTCTGTGAGGGCATGGCAAACATCTATTAACTCTCCCAAACACCATCTGACTCATGTGTTTCATGAAAACACCTACTACTTGGCCTAGAAGTTCTTATAAACCGAGAAGGAACAAATGGGCTCTCAAATCTTAAACCAAGATAACTTGAGTCTTCAAATTCTGTGAGGGCATGGCAAACATCTATTAACTCTCCCAAACACCATCTGACTCATGTGTTTCATGAAAACACCTACTACTTGGCCTAGAAGTTCTTATAAACCGAGAAGGAACAAATGGGCTTACAACTCTTAAACCAAGATAACTTGAGTCTTTAAACACCGTGAGGGCATGGCAAACATCTATTAACTCTCCCAAACACCATCTGACTCATGTGTTTAGTGAAAACACCTACTACTTGGCCTTGAAGTTCTTATAAACCGAGAAGGAACAAATGGGCTTACAACTCTTAAACCAAGATAACTTCAGTCTTGAAACACCGTGAGGGCATGGCAAACATCTATTAACTCTCCCAAACACCATGTGACTCATGTGTTTCATGAAAACACCTACTACTTGGCCTAGAAGTTCTTATAAACCGAGAAGGAACAAATGGGCTCTCAAATCTTAAACCAAGATAACTTGAGTCTTCAAACTCTATGAGGGCATGGCAAACATCTATTGACTCTCCCAAATACCATCTGACTCATGTGTTTCATGAAAACACCTACTACTTGGCCTAGAAGTTCTTATAAACCGAGAAGGAACAAATGGGCACTCAAATCTTAAACCAAGATAACTTGAGTCTTCAAACTCTGTGAGGGCATGGCAAACATCTATTAACTCTCCCAAACACCATCTGACTGATGTGTTTCATGAAAACACCTACTACTTGGCCTAGAAGTTCTTATAAACCGAGAAGGAACAAATGGGCTCTCAAATCTTAAACCAAGATAACTTGAGTCTTTAAACACCGTGAGGGCATGGCAAACATCTATTAACTCTCGCAAACACCATCTGACTCATGTGTTTAATGAAAACACCTACTACTTGGCCTACAAGTTCTTATAAACCGAGAAAGAACAAATGGGCTTACAAGTCTTAAACCAAGATAACTTAAGTCTTGAAACACCGTGAGGGCAAGACAAACATCTATTAACTCTCCCAAACACCATGTGACTCATGTGTTTCATGAAAACACCGACTACTTGGCCTAGAAGTTCTTATAAACCGAGAAGGAACAAATGGGCTCTCAAATCTTAAACCAAGATAACTTGAGTCTTCAAATTCTGTGAGGGCATGGCAAACATCTATTAATTCCCCCAAACACCATCTGACTGATGTGTTTCATGAAAACACCTACTACTTGGCCTAGAAGTTCTTATAAATCGAGAAGGAACAAATGGGCACTCAAATCTTAAACCAAGATAACTTGAGTCTTCAAACTCTGTGTGGGCATGGCAAACATCTATTAACTCTCCCAAACACCATCTGACTGATGTGTTTCATGAAAACACCTACTACTTGGCCTAGAAGTTCTTATAAACCGAGAAGGAACAAATGGGCTCTCAAATCTTAAACCAAGATAACTTGAGTCTTCAAATTCTGTGAGGGCATGGCAAACATCTATTAAATCTCCCAAACACCATCTGACTGATGTGTTTCCTGAAAACACCTACAACTTGGCCTAGAAGTTCTTATAAACCGAGAAGGAACAAATGGGCTTACAACTCTTAAACCAAGATAACTTGAGTCTTTAAACACCGTGAGGGCATGGCAAACATCTATTAACTCTCCCAAACACCATCTGACTCATGTGTTTAGTGAAAACACCTACTACTTGGCCTTGAAGTTCTTATAAACCGAGAAGGAACAAATGGGCTTACAACTCTTAAACCAAGATAACTTCAGTCTTGAAACACCGTGAGGGCATGGCAAACATCTATTAACTCTCCCAAACACCATGTGACTCATGTGTTTCATGAAAACACCTACTACTTGGCCTAGAAGTTCTTATAAACCGAGAAGGAACAAATGGGCTCTCAAATCTTAAACCAAGATAACTTGAGTCTTCAAACTCTATGAGGGCATGGCAAACATCTATTGACTCTCCCAAACACCATCTGACTCATGTGTTTCATGAAAACACCTACTACTTGGCCTAGAAGTTCTTATAAACCGAGAAGGAACAAATGGGCACTCAAATCTTAAACCAAGATAACTTGAGTCTTCAAACTCTGTGAGGGCATGGCAAACATCTATTAACTCTCCCAAACACCATCTGACTGATGTGTTTCATGAAAACACCTACTACTTGGCCTAGAAGTTCTTATAAACCGAGAAGGAACAAATGGGCTCTCAAATCTTAAACCAAGATAACTTGAGTCTTTAAACACCGTGAGGGCATGGCAAACATCTATTAACTCTCCCAAACACCATCTGACTCATGTGTTTAATGAAAACACCTACTACTTGGCCTAGAAGTTCTTGTAAACCGAGAAGGTACAAATGGGCTCACAAATCATAAACCAACATAACTTCAGTTTTCAAACTCTGTGAGGGCATGGCAAACATCTATTGACTCTCCCAAACACCATCTGACTCATGTGTTTCATGAAAACACCTACTACTTGGCCTAGAAGTTCTTATAAACCGAGAAGGAACAAATGGGCTCTCAAATCTTAAACCAAGATAACTTGAGTCTTCAAATTCTGTGAGGGCATGGCAAACATCTATTAACTCTCCCAAACACCATCTGACTGATGTGTTTCCTGAAAACACCTACTACTTGGCCTAGAAGTTCTTATAAACCGAGAAGGAACAAATGGGCTTACAACTCTTAAACCAAGATAACTTGAGTCTTTAAACACCGTGAGGGCATGGCAAACATCTATTAACTCTCCCAAACACCATCTGACTCATGTGTTTAATGAAAACACCTACTACTTGGCCTAGAAGTTCTTATAAACCGAGAAGGAACAAATGGGCTTACAACTCTTAAACCAAGATAACTTCAGTCTTGAAACACCGTGAGGGGATGGCAAACATCTATTAACTCTCCCAAACACCATTTGACTCATGTGTTTCATGAAAACACCTACTACTGGGCCTAGAAGTTCTTATAAACCGAGAAGGAACAAATGGGCTCTCAAATCTTACACCAAGATAACTTGAGTCTTCAAACTCTATGAGGGCATGGCAAACATCTATTGACTCTCCCAAACACCATCTGACTCATGTGTTTCATGAAAACACCTACTACTTGGCCTAGAAGTTCTTATAAACCGAGAAGGAACAAATGGGCACTCAAATCTTAAACCAAGATAACTTGAGTCTTCAAACTCTGTGAGGGCATGGCAAACATCTATTAACTCTCCCAAACACCATCTGACTGATGTGTTTCATGAAAACACCTACTACTTGGCCTAGAAGTTCTTATAAACCGAGAAGGAACAAATGGGCTTACAACTCTTAAACCAAGATAACTTGAGTCTTTAAACACCGTGAGGGCATGGCAAACATCTATTAACTCTCCCAAACAATATCTGACTCATGTGTTTAATGAAAACACCTACTACTTGGCCTAGAAGTTCTTATAAACCGAGAAGGAACAAATGGGCTTACAACTCTTAAACCAAGATAACTTGAGTCTTTAAACACCGTGAGGGCATGGCAAACATCTATTAACTCTCCCAAACACCATCTGACTCATGTGTTTCATGAAAACACCTACTACTTGGCCTAGAAGTTCTTATAAATCGAGAAGGAACAAATGGGCACTCAAATCTTAAACCAAGATAACTTGAGTCTTCAAACTCTGTGTGGGCATGGCAAACATCTATTAACTCTCCCAAACACCATCTGACTGATGTGTTTCATGAAAACACCTACTACTTGGCCTAGAAGTTCTTATAAACCGAGAAGGAACAAATGGGCTCTCAAATCTTAAACCAAGATAACTTGAGTCTTCAAACTCTGTGAGGGCATGGCAAACATCTATTAACTCTCCCAAACACCATCTGACTCATGTGTTTCATGAAAACACCTACTACTTGGCCTAGAAGTTCTTATAAACCGAGAAGGAACAAATGGGCACTCAAATCTTAAACCAAGATAACTTGAGTCTTCAAACTCTGTGAGGGCATGGCAAACATCTATTAACTCTCCCAAACACCATCTGACTCATGTGTTTCATGAAAACACCTACTACTTGGCCTAGAAGTTCTTATAAACCGAGAAGGAACAAATGGGCACTCAAATCTTAAACCAAGATAACTTGAGTCTTCAAACTACGTGAGGGCATGGCAAACATCTATTAACTCTCCCAAACACCATCTGACTGATGTGTTTCCTGAAAACACCTACTACTTGGCCTAGAAGTTCTTATAAACCGAGAAGGAACAAATGGGCTTACAACTCTTAAACCAAGATAACTTGAGTCTTTAAACACCGTGAGGGCATGGCAAACATCTATTAACTCTCCCAAACACCTTCTAAGTCATGTGTTTAGTGAAAACACCTACTACTTGGCCTTGAAGTTCTTATAAACCGAGAAGGAAAGAATGGGCTTTCAACTCTTAAACCAAGATAACTTCAGTCTTGAAACACCGTGAGGGCATGGCAAACATCTATTAACTCTCCCAAACACCATGTGACTCATATGTTTCATGAAAACACCTACTACTTGGCCTAGAAGTTCTTATAAACCGAGAAGGAACAAATGGGCACTCAAATCTTAAACCAAGATAACTTGAGTCTTCAAATTCTGTGAGGGCATGGCAAACATCTATTAAATCTCCCAACCACCATCTGACTGATGTGTTTCCTGAAAATACCTACAACTTGGCCTAGAAGTTCTTATAAACCGAGAAGGAACAAATGGGCTTACAACTCTTAAACCAAGATAACTTCAGTCTTGAAACACCGTGAGGGCATGGCAAACATCTATTAACTCTCCCAAACACCATTTGACTCATGTGTTTAGTGAAAACACCTACTACTTGGCCTTGAAGTTCTTATAAACCGAGAAGGAACAAATGGGCTTACAACTCTTAAACCAAGATAACTTCAGTCTTGAAACACCGTGAGGGGATGGCAAACATCTATTAACTCTCCCAAACACCATGTGACTCATTTGTTTCATGAAAACACCTACTACTTGGCCTAGAAGTTCTTATAAACCGAGAAGGAACAAATGGGCTCTCAAATCTTAAACCAAGATAACTTGACTCTTCAAACTCTGTGTGGGCATGGCAAACATCTATTAATTCTCCCAAACACCATCTTACTGATGTGTTTCATGAAAACACCTACTACTTGGCCTAGAAGTTCATATAAATCGATAAGGAACAAATGGACACTCAAATCTTAAACCAAGATAACTTGAGTCTTCAAACTCTGTGTGGGCATGGCAAACATCTATTAACTCTCCCAAACACCATCTGACTGATGTGTTTCATGAAAACACCTACTACTTGGCCTAGAAGTTCTTATAAACCGAGAAGGAACAAATGGGCTCTCAAATCTTAAACCAAGATAACTTGAGTCTTCAAACTCTATGAGGGCATGGCAAACATCTATTGACTCTCCCAAATACCATCTGACTCATGTGTTTCATGAAAACACCTACTACTTGGCCTAGAAGTTCTTATAAACCGAGAAGGAACAAATGGGCACTCAAATCTTAAACCAAGATAACTTGAGTCTTCAAACTCTGTGAGGGCATGGCAAACATCTATTAACTCTCCCAAACACCATCTGACTGATGTGTTTCATGAAAACACCTACTACTTGGCCTAGAAGTTCTTATAAACCGAGAAGGAACAAATGGGCTCTCAAATCTTAAACCAAGATAACTTGAGTCTTCAAACACCGTGAGGGCATGGCAAACATCTATTAACTCTCGCAAACACCATCTGACTCATGTGTTTAATGAAAACACCTACTACTTGGCCTAGAAGTTCTTATAAACCGAGAAGGAACAAATGGGCTCTCAAATCTTAAACCAAGATAACTTGAGTCTTTAAACACCGTGAGGGCATGGCAAACATCTATTAACTCTCCCAAACACCATCTAAGTCATGTGTTTAGTGAAAACACCTACTACTTGGCCTTGAAGTTCTTATAAACCGAGAAGGAACAAATGGGCTTACAACTCTTAAACCAAGATAACTTCAGTCTTGAAACACCGTGAGGGCATGGCAAACATCTATTAACTCTCCCAAACACCGTGTGACTCATATGTTTCATGAAAACACCTACTACTTGGCCTAGAAGTTCTTATAAACCGAGAAGGAACAAATGGGCACTCAAATCTTAAACCAAGATAACTTGAGTCTTCAAATTCTGTGAGGGCATGGCAAACATCTATTAAATCTCCCAAACACCATCTGACTGATGTGTTTCCTGAAAACACCTACAACTTGGCCTAGAAGTTCTTATAAACCGAGAAGGAACAAATGGGCTTACAACTCTTAAACCAAGATAACTTGAGTCTTTAAACACCGTGAGGGCATGGCAAACATCTATTAACTCTCCCAAACACCATCTGACTCATGTGTTTAGTGAAAACACCTACTACTTGGCCTTGAAGTTCTTATAAACCGAGAAGGAACAAATGGGCTTACAACTCTTAAACCAAGATAACTTCAGTCTTGAAACACCGTGAGGAGATGGCAAACATCTATTAACTCTCCCAAACACCATGTGACTCATGTGTTTCATGAAAACACCTACTACTTGGCCTAGAAGTTCTTATAAACCGAGAAGGAACAAATGGGCTCTCAAATCTTAAACCAAGATAACTTGAGTCTTCAAACTCTATGAGGGCATGGCAAACATCTATTGACTCTCCCAAATACCATCTGACTCATGTGTTTCATGAAAACACCTACTACTTGGCCTAGAAGTTCTTATAAACCGAGAAGGAACAAATGGGCACTCAAATCTTAAACCAAGATAACTTGAGTCTTCAAACTCTGTGAGGGCATGGCAAACATCTATTAACTCTCCCAAACACCATCTGACTGATGTGTTTCATGAAAACACCTACTACTTGGCCTAGAAGTTCTTATAAACCGAGAAGGAACAAATGGGCTCTCAAATCTTAAACCAAGATAACTTGAGTCTTTAAACACCGTGAGGGCATGGCAAACATCTATTAACTCTCCCAAACACCATCTGACTCATGTGTTTAATGAAAACACCTACTACTTGGCCTAGAAGTTCTTATAAACCGAGAAGGAACAAATGGGCTCTCAAATCTTAAACCAAGATAACTTGAGTCTTTAAACACCGTGAGGGCATGGCAAACATCTATTAACTCTCCCAAACACCATCTAAGTCATGTGTTTAGTGAAAACACCTACTACTTGGCCTTGAAGTTCTTATAAACCGAGAAGGAACAAATGGGCTTACAACTCTTAAACCAAGATAACTTCAGTCTTGAAACACCGTGAGGGCATGGCAAACATCTATTAACTCTCCCAAACACCATGTGACTCATGTGTTTCATGAAAACACCTACTACTTGGCCTAGAAGTTCTTATAAACCGAGAAGGAACAAATGGGCTCTCAAATCTTAAACCAAGATAACTTGAGTCTTCAAACTCTATGAGGGCATGGCAAACATCTATTGACTCTCCCAAATACCATCTGACTCATGTGTTTCATGAAAACACCTACTACTTGGCCTAGAAGTTCTTATAAACCGAGAAGGAACAAATGGGCACTCAAATCTTAAACCAAGATAACTTGAGTCTTCAAACTCTGTGAGGGCATGGCAAACATCTATTAACTCTCCCAAACACCATCTGACTGATGTGTTTCATGAAAACACCTACTACTTGGCCTAGAAGTTCTTATAAACCGAGAAGGAACAAATGGGCTCTCAAATCTTGAACCAAGATAACTTGAGTCTTCAAACACCGTGAGGGCATGGCAAACATCTATTTACTCTCGCAAACACCATCTGACTCATGTGTTTAATGAAAACACCTACTACTTGGCCTAGAAGTTCTTATAAACCGAGAAGGAACAAATGGTCTCTCAAATCTTAAACCAAGATAACTTGAGTCTTTAAACACCGTGAGGGCATGGCAAACATCTATTAACTCTCGCAAACATCATCTGACTCATGTGTTTAATGAAAACACCTACTACTTGGCCTAGAAGTTCTTATAAACCGAGAAGGAACAAATGGGCACTCAAATCTTAAACCAAGATAACTTGAGTCTTCAAACTCTGTGAGGGCATGGCAAACATCTATTAACTCTCCCAAACACCATCTGACTGATGTGTTTCATGAAAACACCTACTACTTGGCCTAGAAGTTCTTATAAACCGAGAAGGAACAAATGGGCTCTCAAATCTTGAACCAAGATAACTTGAGTCTTCAAACACCGTGAGGGCATGGCAAACATCTATTTACTCTCGCAAACACCATCTGACTCATGTGTTTAATGAAAACACCTACTACTTGGCCTAGAAGTTCTTATAAACCGAGAAGGAACAAATGGTCTCCCAAATCTTAAACCAAGATAACTTGAGTCTTTAAACACCGTGAGGGCATGGCAAACATCTATTAACTCTCGCAAACATCATCTGACTCATGTGTTTAATGAAAACACCTACTACTTGGCCTAGAAGTTCTTATAAACCGAGAAGGAACAAATGGGCTCTCAAATCTTAAACCAAGATAACTTGAGTCTTTAAACACCGTGAGGGCATGGCAAACATCTATTAACTCTCCCAAACACCATCTAAGTCATGTGTTTAGTGAAAACACCTACTACTTGGCCTTGAAGTTCTTATAAACCGAGAAGGAACAAATGGGCTTACAACTCTTAAACCAAGATAACTTCAGTCTTGAAACACCGTGAGGGCATGGCAAACATCTATTAACTCTCCCAAACACCGTGCGACTCATATGTTTCATGAAAACACCTACTACTTGGCCTAGAAGTTCTTATAAATCGATAAGGAACAAATGGGCACTCAAATCTTAAACCAAGATAACTTGAGTCTTCAAACTCTGTGTGGGCATGGCAAACATCTATTAACTCTCCCAAACACCATCTGACTGATGTGTTTCATGAAAAAACCTACTACTTGGCCTAGAAGTTCTTATAAACCGAGAAGGAACACATGGGCTCTCAAATCTTAAACCAAGATAACTTGAGTCTTTAAACACCGTGAGGGCATGGCAAACATCTATTAACTCTCCCAAACACCATCTAAGTCATGTGTTTAGTGAAAACACCTACTACTTGGCCTTGAAGTTCTTATAAACCGAGAAGGAACAAATGGGCTTACAACTCTTAAACCAAGATAACTTCAGTCTTGAAACACCGTGAGGGCATGGCAAACATCTATTAACTCTCCCAAACACCGTGCGACTCATGTGTTTCAGGAAAACACCTACTACTTGGCGTAGAAGTTCTTATAAATCGAGAAGGAACAAATGGGCACTCAAATCTTAAACCAAGATAGCTTGAGTCTTCAAACTCTGTGAGGGCATGGCAAACATCTATTAACTCTCCCAAACACCATCTGACTGATGTGTTTCATGAGAACACCTACTACTTGGCCTAGAAGTTCTTATAAACCGAGAAGGAACAAATGGGCTCTCAAATCTTAAACCAAGATAACTTGAGTCTTCAAACTCTGTGAGGGCATGGCAAACATCTATTAACTCTCCCAAACACCATCTGACTGATGTGTTTCCTGAAAACACCTACTACTTGGCCTAGAAGTTCTTATAAACCGAGAAGGAACAAATGGGCTTACAACTCTTAAACCAAGATAACTTGAGTCTTTAAACACCGTGAGGGCATGGCAAACATCTATTAACTCTCCCAAACACCATCTGACTCATGTGTTTAATGAAAACACCTACTACTTGGCCTAGAAGTTCTTATAAACCGAGAAGGAACAAATGGGCTTACAATTCTTAAACCAAGATAACTTCAGTCTCGAAACACCGTGAGGGCATGGCAAACATCTATTAACTCTCCCAAACACCATGTGACTCATGTGTTTCATGAAAACACCTACTACTTGGCCTAGAAGTTCTTATAAACCGAGAAGGAACAAATGGGCTCTCAAATCTTAAACCAAGATAACTTGAGTCTTCAAACTCTGTGAGGGCATGGCAAACATCTATTGACTCTCCCAAATACCATCTGACTCATGTGTTTCATGAAAACACCTACTACTTGGCCTAGATGTTCTTATAAAATGAGAAGGAACACCTACTCAAATATTAAACCAAGATAACTTGAGTCTTCAAATTCTGTGAGGGCATGGCAAACATCTATTAATTCTCCCAAACACCATCTGACTGATGTGTTTCATGAAAACACCTACTACTTGGCTTAGAAGTTCTTATAAACCGAGAAGGAACAAATGGGCTTACAACTCTTAAACCAAGATAACTTCAGTCTTGAAACACCGTGAGGGCATGGCAAACATCTATTAACTCTCCCAAACACCGTGTGACTCATATGTTTCATGAAAACACCTACTACTTGGCCTAGAAGTTCTTATAAACCGAGAAGGAACAAATGGGCAATCAAATCTTAAACCAAGATAACTTGAGTCTTCAAATTCTGTGAGGGCATGGCAAACATCTATTAAATCTCCCAAACACCATCTGACTGATGTGTTTCCTGAAAATACCTACAACTTGGCCTAGAAGTTCTTATAAACCGAGAAGGAACAAATGGGCTTACAACTCTTAAACCAAGATAACTTGAGTCTTTAAACACCGTGAGGGCATGGCAAACATCTATTAACTCTCCCAAACACCATCTGACTCATGTGTTTAGTGAAAACACCTACTACTTGGCCTTGAAGTTCTTATAAACCGAGAAGGAACAAATGGGCTTACAACTCTTAAACCAAGATAACTTCAGTCTTTAAACACCGTGAGGGCATGGCAAACATCTATTAACTCTCCCAAACACCATCGACTCATGTGTTTCATGAAAACACCTACTACATGGCCTAGAAGTTCTTATAAACCGAGAAGGAACAAATGGGCTCTCAAATCTTAAACCAAGATAACTTGAGTTTTCAAACTCTGTGAGGGCATGGCAAACATCTATTGACTCTCCCAAACACCATCTGACTCATGTGTTTCAGGAAAATACCTACTACTTGGCCTGAACTTCTTATAAAACGAGAAGGAACAAATGGTCACTCAAAACTTAAACCAAGATAACTTGAGTCTTCAAACTACGTGAGGGCATGGCAAACATCTATTAACTCTCCCAAACACCATCGACTGATGTGTTTCATGAAAACACCTACTACTTGGCCTAGAAGTTCTTATAAACCGAGAAGGAACAAATGGGCTCTCAAATCTTAAACCAAGATAACTTGAGTCTTCAAACACCGTGAGGGCATGGCAAACATCTATTAACTCTCGCAAACACCATCTGACTCATGTGTTTAATGAAAACACCTACTACTTGGCCTAGAAGTTCTTATAAACCGAGAAGGAACAAATGGGCTCTCAAATCTTAAACCAAGATAACTTGAGTCTTTAAACACCGTGAGGGCATGGCAAACATCTATTAACTCTCCCTAACACCATCTGACTCATATGTTTCATGAAAACACCTACTACTTGGCCTAGAAGTTCTTATAAACCGAGAAGGAACAAATGGGTTTACAACTCTTAAACCAAGATAACTTCAGTCTTTAAACACCGTGAGGGCAAGGCAAACATCTATTAACTCTCCCAAACACCATGTGACTCATGTGTTTCATGAAAACACCTACTACTTGGCCTAGAAGTTCTTATAAACCGAGAAGGAACAAATGGGCTCTCAAATCTTAAACCAAGATAACTTGAGTCTTCAAACTCTGTGAGGGCGTGGCAAACATCTATTAACTCTCCCAAACACCATCGACTCATGTGTTTCATGAAAACACCTACTACTTGGCCTAGAAGTTCTTATAAACCGAGAAGGAACAAATGGGCTTACAAATCTTAAACCAAGATAACTTGAGTCTTGAAACACCGTGAGGGCATGGCAAACATCTATTAACTCTCCCAAACACCATGTGACTCAAGTGTTTCATGAAAACACCTACTACTTGGCTTAGAAGTTCTTATAAACCGAGAAGGAACAAATGGGCTTACAACTCTTAAACCAAGATAACTTGAGTCTTTAAACACCGTGAGGGCATGGCAAACATCTATTAACTCTCCCAAACACCATCTGACTCATGTGTTTAGTGAAAACACCTACTACTTGGCCTTGAAGTTCTTATAAACCGAGAAGGAACAAATGGGCTTACAACTCTTAAACCAAGATAACTTCAGTCTTGAAACACCGTGAGGGGATGGCAAACATCTATTAACTCTCCCAAACACCATGTGTTTCATGAAAACACCTACTACTTGTCCTAGAAGTTCTTATAAACCGAGATGGAACAAATGGGCTCTCAAATCTTAAACCAAGATAACTTGAGTCTTCAAACTCTATGAGGGCATGGCAAACATCTATTGACTCTCCCAAATACCATCTGACTCATGTGTTTCATGAAAACACCTACTACTTGGCCTAGAAGTTCTTATAAACCGAGAAGGAACAAATGGGCACTCAAATCTTAAACCAAGATAACTTGAGTCTTCAAACTCTGTGAGGGCATGGCAAACATCTATTAACTCTCCCAAACACCATCTGACTGATGTGTTTCATGAAAACACCTACTACTTGGCCTAGAAGTTCTTATAAACCGAGAAGGAACAAATGGGCTCTCAAATCTTAAACCAAGATAACTTGAGTCTTTAAACACCGTGAGGGCATGGCAAACATCTATTAACTCTCCCAAACACCATGTGACTCATGTGTTTCTTGAAAACACCTACTACTTGGCCTAGAAGTTCTTATAAACCGAGAAGGAACAAATGGGCTCTCAAATCTTAAACCAAGATAACTTGAGTCTTCAAACTCTATGAGGGCATGGCAAACATCTATTGACTCTCCCAAATACCATCTGACTAATGTGTTTAGTGAAAACACCTACTACTTGGCCTTGAAGTTCTTATAAACCGAGAAGGAACAAATGGGCTTACAACTTTTAAACCAAGATAACTTCAGTCTTGAAACACTGTGAGGGCATGGCAAACATCTATTAACTCTCCCAAACACCATGTGACTCATATGTTTCATGAAAACACCTACTAGTTGGCCTAGAAGTTCTTATAAACCGAGAAGGAACAAATGGGCTCTCAAATCTTAAACCAAGATAACTTGAGTCTTCAAACTCTGTGAGGGCATGGCAAACATCTATTGACTCTCCCAAACACCATCTGACTCATGTGTTTCATGAGAACACCTACTACTTGCCCTAGAAGTTCTTATAAACCGAGAAGGAACAAATGGGCTCTCAAATCTTAAACCAAGATAACTTGAGTCTTCAAACTCTGTGAGGGCATGGCAAACATCTATTAACTCTCCCAAACACCATCTGACTGATGTGTTTCCTGAAAACACCTACTACTTGGCCTAGAAGTTCTTATAAACCGAGAAGGAACAAATGGGCTTACAACTCTTAAACCAAGATAACTTGAGTCTTTAAACACCGTGAGGGCATGGCAAACATCTATTAACTCTCCCAAACACCATCTGACTCATGTGTTTAGTGAAAACACCTACTACTTGGCCTAGAAGTTCTTATAAACCGAGAAGGAACAAATGGGCTTACAACTCTTAAACCAACATAACATCATTCTTTAAAAACCTGAGGGCATGGCAAACATCTATTAACTCTCCCAAACACCATGTGACTCATGTGTTTCATGAAAACACCTACTACTTGGCCTAGAAGTTCTTATAAACCGAGAAGGAACAAATGGGCTCTCAAATCTTAAACCAAGATAACTTGAGTCTTCAAACTCTATGAGGGCATGGCAAACATCTATTGACTCTCCCAAATACCATCTGACTCATGTGTTTCATGAAAACACCTACTACTTGGCCTAGAAGTTCTTATAAACCGAGAAGGAACAAATGGGCACTCAAATCTTAAACCAAGATAACTTGAGTCTTCAAACTCTGTGAGGGCATGGCAAACATCTATTAACTCTCCCAAACACCATCTGACTGATGTGTTTCATGAAAACACCTACTACTTGGCCTAGAAGTTCTTATAAACCGAGAAGGAACAAATGGGCTCTCAAATCTTAAACCAAGATAACTTGAGTCTTCAAACTAAGTGAGTGCATGGCAAACATCTATTGACTCTCCCAAACACCATCTGACTCATGTGTTCCATGAAAACACCTACTACTTGGCCTAGAAGTTCTTATAAATCGAGAAGGAACAAATGGGCACTCAAATCTTAAACCAAGATAACTTGAGTCTTCAAACTCTGTGAGGGCATGGCAAACATCTATTAACTCTCCCAAACACCATCTGACTGATGTGTTTCATGAAAACACCTACTACTTGGCCTAGAAGTTCTTATAAACCGAGAAGGAACAAATGGGCTCTCAAATCTTAAACCAAGATAACTTGAGTCTTCAAACTCTGTGAGGGCATGGCAAACATCTATTAACTCTCCCAAACACCATCTGACTCATGTGTTTCATGAAAACACCTACTACTTGGCCTAGAAGTTCTTATAAACCGAGAAGGAACAAATGGGCTCTCAAATCTTAAACCAAGATAACTTGAGTCTTCAAACTCTGTGAGGGCATGGCAAACATCTATTAACTCTCCCAAACACCATCTGACTCATGTGTTTCATGAAAACACCTACTACTTGGCCTAGAAGTTCTTATAAACCGAGAAGGAACAAATGGGCTCTCAAATCTTAAACCAAGATAACTTGAGTCTTCAAACTCTATGAGGGCATGGCAAACATCTATTGACTCTCCCAAACACCATCTGACTCATGTGTTTCATGAAAACACCTACTACTTGGCCTAGAAGTTCTTATAAACCGAGAAGGAACAAATGGGCTCTCAAATCTTAAACCAAGATAACTTGAGTCTTCAAACTCTGTGAGGGCATGGCAAACATCTATTAACTCTCCCAAACACCATCTGACTCATGTGTTTCATGAAAACACCTACTACTTGGCCTAGAAGTTCTTATAAACCGAGAAGGAACAAATGGGCTTACAACTCTTAAACCAAGATAACTTGAGTCTTTAAACACCGTGAGGGCATGGCAAACATCTATTAACTCTCCCAAACACCATCTGACTGATGTGTTTCATGAAAACACCTACTACTTGGCCTAGAAGTTCTTATAAACCGAGAAGGAACAAATGGGCTCTCAAATCTTAAACCAAGATAACTTGAGTCTTTAAACACCGTGAGGGCATGGCAAACATCTATTAACTCTCCCAAACACCATCTGACTGATGTGTTTCATGAAAACACCTACTACTTGGCCTAGAAGTTCTTATAAATCGAGAAGGAACAAATGGGCACTCAAATCTTAAACCAAGATAACTTGAGTCTTCAAACTCTGTGAGGGCATGGCAAACATCTATTAACTCTCCCAAACACCATCTGACTCATGTGTTTCATGAAAACACCTACTACTTGGCCTAGAAGTTCTTATAAACCGAGAAGGAACAAATGGGCTTACAACTCTTAAACCAAGATAACTTGAGTCTTTAAACACCGTGAGGGCATGGCAAACATCTATTAACTCTCCCAAACACCATCTGACTCATGTGTTTAATGAAAACACCTACTACTTGGCCTAGAAGTTCTTATAAACCGAGAAGGAACAAATGGGCTTACAACTCTTAAACCAAGATAACTTGAGTCTTTAAACACCGTGAGGGCATGGCAAACATCTATTGACTCTCCCAAACACCATCTGACTCATGTGTTTCAGGAAAACACCTACTACTTGGCGTAGAAGTTCTTATAAATCGAGAAGGAACAAATGGGCACTCAAATCTTAAACCAAGATAGCTTGAGTCTTCAAACTCTGTGAGGGCATGGCAAACATCTATTAACTCTCCCAAACACCATCGTCATGTGTTTCATGAAAACACCTACTACTTGGCCTAGAAGTTCTTATAAACCGAGAAGGAACAAATGGGCTCTCAAATCTTAAACCAAGATAACTTGAGTCTTCAAATTCTGTGAGGGCATGGCAAACATCTATTAATTCTCCCAAACACCATCTGACTGATGTGTTTCATGAAAACACCTACTACTTGGCCTAGAAGTTCTTATAAATCGAGAAGGAACAAATGGGCACTCAAATCTTAAACCAAGATAACTTGAGTCTTCAAACTCTGTGAGGGCATGGCAAACATCTATTAACTCTCCCAAACACCATCTGACTGATGTGTTTCATGAAAACACCTACTACTTGGCCTAGAAGTTCTTATAAACCGAGAAGGAACAAATGGGCTCTCAAATCTTAAACCAAGATAACTTGAGTCTTCAAACTCTGTGAGGGCATGGCAAACATCTATTAACTCTCCCAAACACCATCTGACTCATGTGTTTCATGAAAACACCTACTGCTTGGCCTAGAAGTTCTTGTAAACCGAGAAGGAACAAATGGGCTTACAACTATTAAACCAAGATAACTTGAGTCTTTAAACACCATGAGGGCATGGCAAACATCTATTAACTCTCCCAAACACCATCTGACTCATGTGTTTAGTGAAAACACCTACTACTTGGCCTTGAAGTTCTTATAAACCGAGAAGGAACAAATGGGCTTACAACTCTTAAACCAAGATAACTTCAGTCTTGAAACACCGTGAGGGCATGGCAAACATCTATTAACTCTCCCAAACACCATGTGACTCATGTGTTTCATGAAAACACCTACTACTTGGCCTAGAAGTTCTTATAAACCGAGAAGGAACAAATGGGCTCTCAAATCTTAAACCAAGATAACTTGAGTCTTCAAACTCTGTGAGGGCATGGCAAACATCTATTGACTCTCCCAAATACCATCTGACTCATGTGTTTCATGAAAACACCTACTACTTGGCCTAGAAGTTCTTATAAAATGAGAAGGAACAAATGGGCACTCAAATCTTAAACCAAGATAGCTTGAGTCTTCAAAATATGTGAGGGCATGGCAAACATCTATTAACTCTCCCAAACACCATCCGACTGATGTGTTTCATGATATCACCTACTACTTGGCCTAGAAGTTCTTATAAACCGAGAAGGAACAAATGGGCTTACAAATCTTAAACCAAGATAACTTGAGTCTTTAAACACCGTGAGGGCATGGCAAACATCTATTAACTCTCCCAAACACCATCTGACTCATGTGTTTCATGAAAACACCTACTACTTGGCCTAGAAGTTCTTATAAACCGAGAAGGAACAAATGGGCTTACAACTCTTAAACCAAGATAACTTGAGTCTTCAAACATCGTGAGGGCTTGGCAAACATCTATTGACTCTCCCAAACACCATCCTGACTCATGTGTTTAATGAAAACACCTACTACTTGGCCTAGAAGTTCTTATAAACCGAGAAGGAACAAATGGGCTTACAATTCTTAAACCAAGATAACTTTAGTGTTTAATCACCGTGAGGGCATGGCAAACATCTATTAACTCTCCCAAACACCATCTGACTCATGTGTTTTTTGAAAACACCTACTACTTGGCCTAGAAGTTCTTATAAATCGAGAAGGAACAAATGGGCACTCAAATCTTAAACCAAGATAACTTGAGTCTTCAAACTCTGTGAGGGCATGGCAAACATCTATTAACTCTCCCAAACACCATCTGACTCATGTGTTTCATGAAAACACCTACTACTTGGCCTAGAAGTTCTTATAAACCGAGAAGGAACAAATGGGCTCTCAAATCTTAAACCAAGATAACTTGAGTCTTCAAACTCTGTGAGGGCATGGCAAACATCTATTAACTCTCCCAAACACCATCTTACTGATGTGTTTCATGAAAACACCTACTACTTGGCCTAGATGTTCATATAAATCGAGAAGGAACAAATGGGCTCTCAAATCTTAAACCAAGATAGCTTGAGTCTTCAAACTCTGTGAGGGCATGGCAAACATCTATTAACTCTCCCAAACACCATCTGACTCATGTGTTTCATGAGAACACCTACTACTTGGCCTAGAAGTTCTTATAAACCGAGAAGGAACAAATGGGCTCTCAAATCTTAAACCAAGATAACTTGAGTCTTCAAACTCTGTGAGGGCATGGCAAACATCTATTAACTCTCCCAAACACCATCTGACTGATGTGTTTCCTGAAAACACCTACTACTTGGCCTAGAAGTTCTTATAAACCGAGAAGGAACAAATGGGCTTACAACTCTTAAACCAAGATAACTTGAGTCTTCAAACTCTGTGAGGGCATGGCAAACATCTATTGACTCTCCCAAACACCATCTGACTCATGTGTTTCATGAAAACACCTACTACTTGGCCTAGAAGTTCTTATAAACCGAGAAGGAACAAATGGGCTCTCAAATCTTAAACCAAGATAACTTGAGTCTTCAAACTCTGTGAGGGCATGGCAAACATCTATTAACTCTCCCAAACACCATCTGACTCATGTGTTTCATGAAAACACCTACTACTTGGCCTAGAAGTTCCTATAAACCGAGAAGGAACACCTACTCAAATATTAAACCAAGATAACTTGAGTCTTCAAACTCTGTGAAGGCATGGCAAACATCTATTAACTCTCCCAAACACCATCTGACTCATGTGTTTAATGAAAACACCTACTACTTGGCCTAGAAGTTCTTATAAACCGAGAAGGAACAAATGGGCTCTCAAATCTTAAACCAAGATAACTTGAGTCTTTAAACACCGTGAGGGCATGGCAAACATCTATTAACTCTCCCAAACACCATCTGACTGATGTGTTTCATGAAAACACCTACTACTTGGCCTAGAAGTTCTTATAAACCGAGAAGGAACAAATGGGCTCTCAAATCTTAAACCAAGATAACTTGAGTCTTCAAACTCTGTGAGAACATGGCAAACATCTATTAACTCTCCCTAACACCATCTGACTCATATGTTTCATGAAAACACCTACTACTTGGCCTAGAAGTTCTTATAAACCGAGAAGGAACAAATGGGCTTACAACTCTTAAACCAAGATAACTTGAGTCTTTAAACACCGTGAGGGCAAGGCAAACATCTATTAACTCTCCCAAACACCATGTGACTCATGTGTTTCATGAAAACACCTACTACTTGGCCTAGAAGTTCTTATAAACCGAGAAGGAACAAATGGGCTTACAACTCTTAAACCAAGATAACTTCAGTCTTTAAACACCGTGAGGGCATGGCAAACATCTATTAACTCTCCCAAACACTATCTGACTCATGTGTTTAAGGAAAACACCTACTACTTGGCCCAGAAGATCTTATAAACCTAGAACGAACAAATGGGATTACAACTCTTAAACCAAGATAACTTGAGTCTTGAAACACCGTGAGGGCATGGCAAACATCTATTAACTCTCCCAAACACCATGTGACTCATGTGTTTCATGAAAACACCTACTACTTGGCCTAAAAGTTCTTATAAATCGAGAAGGAACAAATGGGCAGTCAAATCTTAAACCAAGATAACTTGAGTCTTCAAACACTGTGAGGGCATGGCAAACATCTATTGACTCTCCCAAATACCATCTGACTCATGTGTTTCATGAAAACACCTATTACTTGGCCTAGAAGTTCTTACAAACCGAGAAGGAACAAATGGGCTCTCAAATCTTAAACCAAGATAACTTGAGTCTTCAAACTCGTGAGGGCATGGCAAACATCTATTAACTCTCCCAAACACCATCTTCTTGATGTGTTTCATGAAAACACCTACTACTTGGCCTAGAAGTTCTTATAAATCGAGAAGGAACAAATGGGCTCTCAAATCTTAAACCAAGATAACTTGAGTCTTCAAACAGTGAGGGCATGGCAAACATCTATTAACTCTCCCAAACACCATCGACTCATGTGTTTCATGAAAACACCTACTACTTGGCCTAGAAGTTCTTATAAACCGAGAAGGAACAAATGGGCTTACAACTCTTATACCAAGATAACTTGAGTCTTCAAACATCGTGAGGGCATGGCAAACATCTATTGACTCTCCCAAAAACCATCTGACTCATGTGTTTAGTGAAAACACCTACTACTTGGCCTTGAAGTTCTTATAAACCGAGAAGGAACAAATGGGCTTACAACTCTTAAACCAAGATAACTTCAGTCTTGAAACACCGTGAGGGCATGGCAAACATCTATTAACTCTCCCAAACACCATGTGACTCATGTGTTTCATGAAAACACCTACTACTTGGCCTAGAAGTTCTTATAAACCGAGAAGGAACAAATGGGCTCTCAAATCTTAAACCAAGATAACTTGAGTCTTCAAACTCTGTGAGGGCATGGCAAACATCTATTGACTCTCCCAAATACCATCTGACTCATGTGTTTCATGAAAACACCTACTACTTGGCCTAGAAGTTCCTATAAACCGAGAAGGAACACCTACTCAAATATTAAACCAAGATAACTTGAGTCTTCAAACTCTGTGAAGGCATGGCAAACATCTATTAACTCTCTCAAACACCATCTGACTCATCTGTTTAGTGAAAACACCTACTACTTGGCCTAGAAGTTCTTATAAAATGAGAAGGAACAAATGGGCTCTCAAATCTTAAACCAAGATAACTTGAGTCTTCAAACTCTGTGAGGGCATGGCAAACATCTATTAACTCTCCCAAACACCATCTGACTCATGTGTTTAATGAAAACACCTACTACTTGGCCTAGAAGTTCTTATAAACCGAGAAGGAACAAATGGGCCTACAATTCTTAAACCAAGATAACTTGAGTCTTTAAACACCGTGAGGGCATGGCAAACATCTATTAACTCTCCCAAACACCATCTGACTCATGTGTTTCATGAAAACACCTACTACTTGGCCTAGAAGTTCTTATAAACCGAGAAGGAACAAATGGGCTTACAACTCTTAAACCAAGATAACTTGAGTCTTCAAACACCGTGAGGGCATGGCAAACATCTATTAACTCTCCCAAACACCATCTGACTCTTGTGTTTAGTGAAAACACCTACTACTTGGCCTAGAAATTCTTATAAACCGAGAAGGAACAAATGGGCCTACAATTATTAAACCAAGATAACATCAGTCTTTAAACACCGTGAGGGCAAGGCAAACATGTATTAACTCTCCCAAACACCATGTGACTCATGTGTTTCATGAAAACACCTACTACTTGGCCTAAAAGTTCTTATAAATCGAGAAGGAACAAATGTGCTCACAAATCATAAACCAACATAACTTGAGTTTCAAACTCAGTGAGGGCATGGCAAACATCTATTAACTCTCCCAAACAACATCTGACTGATGTGTTTCCTGAAAACACCTACTACTTCGCCTAGAAGTTCTTATAAACCGAGAAGGAATAAATGGGCTCTCAAATCTTAAACCAAGATAACTTGAGTCTTCAAACTCTGTGAGGGCATGGCAAACATCTATTAACTCTCCCAAGCACCATCTGACTGATGTGTTTCATGAAAACACCTACTACTTGGCCTAGAAGTTCTTACAAACCGAGAAGGAACAAATGGGCTTACAACTCTTAAACCAAGATAACTTGAGTCTTGAAACACCGTGAGGGCAAGGCAAACATGTATTAACTCTCCCAAACACCATGTGACTCATGTGTTTCATGAAAACACCTACTACTTGGCCTAAAAGTTCTTATAAATCGAGAAGGAACAAATGGGCTCTCAAATCTTAAACCAAGATAACTTGAGTCTTCAAACTCTGTGAGGGCATGGCAAACATCTATTGACTCTCCCAAACACCATCTGACTCATGTGTTTCATGAAAACACCTACTACTTGGCCTAGAAGTTCTTATAAACCGAGAAGGAACAAATGGGCACTCAAATCTTAAACCAAGATAACTTGAGTCTTTAAACACCGTGAGGGCATGGCAAACATCTATTAACTCTCCCAAACACCATCTGACTGATGTGTTTCATGAAAACACCTACTACTTGGCCTAGAAGTTCTTACAAACCGAGAAGGAACAAATGGGCTTACAAATCTTAAACCAAGATAACTTCAGTCTTGAAACACCGTGAGGGCAAGGCAAACATGTATTAACTCTCCCAAACACCATGTGACTCATGTGTTTCATGAAAACACCTACTACTTGGCCTAGAAGTTCTTATAAACCGAGAAGGAACAAATGGGCTTACAATTCTTAAACCAAGATAACTTCAGTCTCGAAACACCGTGAGGGCAAGGCAAACATCTATTAACTCTCCCAAACACCATCTGACTCATGTGTTTCATGAAAACACCTACTACTTGGCCTAGAAGTTCTTATAAATCGAGAAGGAACAAATGGGCTCTCAAATCTTAAACCAAGATAACTTGAGTCTTCAAACTCTGTGAGGGCATGGCAAACATCTATTGACTCTCCCAAACACCATCTGACTCATGTGTTTCATGAAAACACCTACTACTTGGCCTAGAAGTTCTTATAAACCGAGAAGGAACAAATGGGCACTCAAATCTTAAACCAAGATAACTTGAGTCTTCAAACTCTGTGAGGGCATGGCAAACATCTATTAACTCTCCCAAACACCATCTGACTGATGTGTTTCATGAAAACACCTACTACTTGGCCTAGAAGTTCTTATAAATCGAGAAGGAACAAATGGGCACTCAAATCTTAAACCAAGATAGCTTGAGTCTTCAAACTCTGTGAGGGCATGGCAAACATCTATTAACTCTCCCAAACACCATCTGACTGATGTGTTTCATGAAAACACCTACTACTTGGCCTAGAAGTTCTTATAAACCGAGAAGGAACAAATGGGCTCTCAAATCTTAAACCAAGATAACTTGAGTCTTCAAACTCTGTGAGGGCATGGCAAACATCTATTGACTCTCCCAAACACCATCTGACTCATGTGTTTCATGAAAACACCTACTACTTGGCCTAGAAGTTCTTATAAACCGAGAAGGAACAAATGGGCACTCAAATCTTAAACCAAGATAACTTGAGTCTTCAAACTCTTTGAGGGCATGGCAAACATCTATTAACTCTCCCAAACACCATCTGACTGATGTGTTTCATGAAAACACCTACTACTTGGCCTAGAAGTTCTTATAAACCGAGAAGGAACAAATGGGCTCTCAAATCTTAAACCAAGATAACTTGAGTCTTTAAACACCGTGAGGGCATGGCAAACATCTATTAACTCTCCCAAACACCATCTGACTCATGTGTTTAATGAAAACACCTACTACTTGGCCTAGAAGTTCTTATAAACCGAGAAGGAACAAATGGGCTTACAATTCTTAAACCAAGATAACTTCAGTCTTGAAACACCGTGAGGGCAAGGCAAACATCTATTAACTCTCCCAAACACCATCTGACTCATGTGTTTCATGAAAACACCTACTACTTGGCCTAGAAGTTCTTATAAACCGAGAAGGAACAAATGGGCTCTCAAATCTTAAACCAAGATAACTTGAGTCTTCAAACTCTGTGAGGGCATGGCAAACATCTATTGACTCTCCTAAACACCATCTGACTCATGTGTTTCATGAAAACACCTACTATTTGGCCTAGAAGTTCTTGTAAACCGAGAAAGAACAAATGGGCACTCAAATCTTAAACCAAGATAACTTTAGTCTTCAAACTCTGTGAGGGCATGACAAACATCTATTAACTCTCCCAAACACCATCTGACTGATGTGTTTCATGAAAACACCTACTACTTGGCCTAGAAGTTCTTATAAACCGAGAAGGAACAAGTGGGCTCTCAAATCTTAAACCAAGATAACTTGAGTCTTTAAACACCGTGAGGGCATGGCAAACATCTATTAACTCTCCCAAACAACATCTGACTGATGTGTTTCCTGAAAACACCTACTACTTGGCCTAGAAGTTCTTATAAACCGAGAAGGAATAAATGGGCTTACAACTCTTAAACCAAGATAACTTGAGTCTTTAAACACCGTGAGGGCATGGCAAACATCTATTAACTCTCCCAAACACCATCTGACTCATGTGTTTAGTGAAAACACCTACTACTTGGCCTAGAAGTTCTTATATACCGAGGTGGAACAAATGGGCTTACAAATCTTAAACCAAGATAACTTGAGTCTTCAAACACCGTGAGGGCATGGCAAACATCTATTAACTCTCCCAAACACAATCTGACTCATGTGTTTCATGAAAACACCTGCTACTTGGCCTAGAAGTTCTTATAAACCGAGAAGGAACAAATGGGCTCTCAAATCTTAAACCAAGATAACTTGAGTCTTCAAACTCTGTGAGGGCATGGCAAACATCTATTAACTCTCCCAAACACCATCTGACTGATGTGTTTCATGAAAACACCTACTACTTGGCCTAGAAGTTCTTATAAACCGAGAAGGAACAAATGGGCTTACAACTCTTAAACCAAGATAACTTCAGTCTTTAAACACCGTGAGGGCAAGGCAAACATCTATTAACTCTCCCAAACACCAATTGACTCATGTGTTTCATGAAAACACCTACTACTTGGCCTAGAAGTTCTTATAAATCGAGAAGGAACAAATGGGCTCTCAAATCTTAAACCAAGATAACTTGAGTCTTCAAACTCTGTGAGGGCATGGCAAACATCTATTGACTCTCCCAAACACCATCTGACTCATGTGTTTCATGAAAACACCTACTACTTGGCCTAGAAGTTCTTATAAACCGAGAAGGAACAAATGGGCACTCAAATCTTAAACCAAGATAACTTGAGTCTTTAAACACCGTGAGGGCATGGCAAACATCTATTAACTCTCCCAAACACCATCTGACTGATGTGTTTCATGAAAACACCTACTACTTGGCCTAGAAGTTCTTATAAACCGAGAAGGAACAAATGGGCTTACAACTCTTAAACCAAGATAACTTGAGTCTTTAAACACCGTGAGGGCATGGCAAACATCTATTAACTCTCCCAAACACCATCTGACTGATGTGTTTCATGAAAACACCTACTACTTGGCCTAGAAGTTCTTATAAACCGAGAAGGAACAAATGGGCTTACAACTCTTAAACCAAGATAACTTGAGTCTTCAAACTCTGTGAGGGCATGGCAAACATCTATTGACTCTCCCAAACACCATCTAACTCATGTGTTTCATGAAAACACCTACTACTTGGCCTAGAAGTTCTTATAAACCGAGAAGGAACAAATGGGCTTACAACACTTAAACCAAGATAACTTGAGTCTTCAAACATCGTGAGGGCATGGCAAACATCTATTAACTCTCCCAAACACAATCTGACTCATGTGTTTCATGAAAACACCTGCTACTTGGCCTAGAAGTTCTTATAAACCGAGAAGGAACAAATGGGCGCTCAAATCTTAAACCAAGATAAATTGAGTCTTCAAACTCTGTGAGAACATGGCAAACATCTATTAACTCTCCCAAACACCATCTGACTCATGTGTTTCATGAAAGCACCTACTACTTGGCCTAGAAGTTCTTATAAACTGAGAAGGAACAAATGGGCTCTCAAATCTTAAACCAAGATAACTTAAGTCTTCAAACACCGTGAGGGCATGGCAAACATCTATTAACTCTCCCAAACACCATCTGACTGATGTGTTTCCTGAAAACACCTACTACTTGGCCTAGAAGTTCTTATAAACCGAGAAGGAACAAATGGGCTTACAACTCTTAAACCAAGATAACTTGAGTCTTTAAACACCGTGAGGGCATGGCAAACATCTATTAACTCTCCCAAACACCATCTGACTGATGTGTTTCCTGAAAACACCTACTACTTGGCCTAGAAGTTCTTATAAACCGAGAAGGAACAAATGGGCTTACAACTCTTAAACCAAGATAACTTGAGTCTTTAAACACCGTGAGGGCATGGCAAACATCTATTAACTCTCCCAAACACCATCTGACTGATGTGTTTCATGAAAACACCTACTACTTGGCCTAGAAGTTCTTATAAACCGAGAAGGAACAAATGGGCTCTCAAATCTTAAACCAAGATAACTTGAGTCTTCAAACTCTGTGAGGGCATGGCAAACATCTATTGACTCTCCCAAACACCATCTGACTCATGTGTTTCAGGAAAACACCTACTACTTGGCCTAGAAGTTCTTATAAACCGAGAAGGAACAAATGGGCTCTCAAATCTTAAACCAAGATAACTTAAGTCTTCAAACTCTGTGAGGGCATGACAAACATCTATTAACTCTCCCAAACACCATCTGACTGATGTGTTTCATGAAAACACCTACTACTTGGCCTAGAAGTTCTTATAAACCGAGAAGGAACAAATGGGCTCTCAAATCTTAAACCAAGATAACTTGAGTCTTTAAACACCGTGAGGGCATGGCAAACATCTATTAACTCTCCCAAACACCATCTGACTCATGTGTTTAATGAAAACACCTACTACTTGGCCTAGAAGTTCTTATAAACCGAGAAGGAACAAATGGGCTTACAATTCTTAAACCAAGATAACTTCAGTCTTTAAAAACCTGAGGGCATGGCAAACATCTATTAACTCTCCCAAACACCATCTGACTGATGTGTTTCATGAAAACACCTACTACTTGGCCTAGAAGTTCTTATAAACCGAGAAGGAACAAATGGGCTCTCAAATCTTAAACCAAGATAACTTAAGTCTTTAAACACCGTGAGGGCATGGCAAACATCTATTAACTCTCCCAAACAACATCTGACTGATGTGTTTCCTGAAAACACCTACTACTTGGCCTAGAAGTTCTTATAAACCGAGAAGGAATAAATGGGCTCTCAAATCTTAAACCAAGATAACTTGAGTCTTCAAACTCTGTGAGGGCATGGCAAACATCTATTGACTCTCCCAAACACCATCTGACTCATGTGTTTCAGGAAAACACCTACTACTTGGCGTAGAAGTTCTTATAAATCGAGAAGGAACAAATGGGCACTCAAATCTTAAACCAAGATAGCTTGAGTCTTCAAACTCTGTGAGGGCATGGCAAACATCTATTAACTCTCCCAAACACCATCTGACTGATGTGTTTCATGAGAACACCTACTACTTGGCCTAGAAGTTCTTATAAACCGAGAAGGAACAAATGGGCTCTCAAATCTTAAACCAAGATAACTTGAGTCTTCAAACTCTGTGAGGGCATGGCAAACATCTATTAACTCTCCCAAACACCATCTGACTGATGTGTTTCATGAAAACACCTACTACTTGGCCTAGAAGTTCTTATAAACCGAGAAGGAACAAATGGGCTCTCAAATCTTAAACCAAGATAACTTGAGTCTTCAAACTCTGTGAGGGCATGGCAAACATCTATTGACTCTCCCAAACACCATCTGACTCATGTGTTTCATGAAAACACCTACTACTTGGCCTAGAAGTTCTTATAAACCGAGAAGGAACAAATGGGCTTACAACTCTTAAACCAAGATAACTTCAGTCTTGAAACACCGTGAGGGCAAGGCAAACATCTATTAACTCTCCCAAACACCATCTGACTGATGTGTTTCATGAAAACACCTACTACTTGGCCTAGAAGTTCTTATAAACCGAGAAGGAACAAATGGGCTCTCAAATCTTAAACCAAGATAACTTGAGTCTTCAAACTCTGTGAGGGCATGGCAAACATGTATTAACTCTCCCAAACACCATCTGACTCTTGTGTTTAGTGAAAACACCTACTACTTGGCCTAGAAGTTCTTATAAACCGAGAAGGAACAAATGGGCTTACAACTCTTAAACCAAGATAACTTGAGTCTTTAAACACCGTGAGGGCATGGCAAACATCTATTAACTCTCCCAAACACCATCTGACTGATGTGTTTCATGAAAACACCTACTACTTGGCCTAGAAGTTCTTATAAACCGAGAAGGAACAAATGGGCTCTCAAATCTTAAACCAAGATAACTTGAGTCTTCAAACTCTGTGAGGGCATGGCAAACATCTATTAACTCTCCCAAACACCATCTGACTGATGTGTTTCATGAAAACACCTACTACTTGGCCTAGAAGTTCTTATAAACCGAGAAGGAACACCTACTCAAATATTAAACCAAGATAACTTGAGTCTTCAAACTCTGTGAGGGCATGGCAAACATCTATTAACTCTCCCAAACACCATCTGACTCATGTGTTTCATGAAAACACCTACTACTTGGCCTAGAAGTTCTTATAAACCGAGAAGGAACAAATGGGCTCACAAATCTTAAACCAAGATAACTTGAGTCTTTAAACTCAGTGAGGGCATGGCAAACATCTATTAACTCTCCCAAACACCATCGACTCATGTGTTTCATGAAAACACCTACTACTTGGCCTAGAAGTTCTTATAAACCGAGAAGGAACAAATGGGCTCTCAAATCTTAAACCAAGATAACTTGAGTCTTTAAACACCGTGAGGGCATGGCAAACATCTATTAACTCTCCCAAACACCATCTGACTCATGTGTTTCATGAAAACACCTACTACTTGGCCTAGAAGTTCTTATAAACCGAGAAGGAACAAAAGGACAAACAAATCTTAAACCAAGATAACTTGAGTCTTTAAACACCGTGAGGGCATGGCAAACATCTATTAACTCTCCCAAACACCATCGACTCATGTGTTTAATGAAAACACCTACTACTTGGCCTAGAAGTTCTTATAAACCGAGAAGGAACAAATGGGCTTACAACTCTTAAAACTAGATAACTTTAGTCTTCAAACTCCGTGAGGGCATGGCAAACATCTATCAACTCTCCCAAACACCATCTGACTGATGTGTTTCATGAGAACACCTACTACTTGGCCTAGAAGTTCTTATAAATCGAGAAGGAACAAATGGGCTCTCAAATCTTAAACTAAGATAACTTGAGTCTTCAAACTCTGTGAGGGCATGGCAAACATCTATTAACTCTCCCAAACACCATCTGACTCATGTGTTTCAGGAAAACACCTACTACTTGGCCTAGAAGTTCTTATAAACCGAGAAGGAACAAATGGGCACTCAAATCTTAAACCAAGATAGCTTGAGTCTTCAAACTCTGTGAGGGCATGGCAAACATCTATTAACTCTCCCAAACACCATCTGACTGATGTGTTTCCTGAAAACACCTACTACTTCGCCTAGAAGTTCTTATAAACCGAGAAGGAATAAATGGGCTCTCAAATCTTAAACCAAGATAACTTGAGTCTTCAAACTCTGTGAGGGCATGGCAAACATCTATTGACTCTCCCAAACACCATCTAACTCATGTGTTTCATGAAAACACCTACTACTTGGCCTAGAAGTTCTTATAAACCGAGAAGGAACAAATGGGCTTACAACTCTTAAACCAAGATAACTTGAGTCTTTAAACACCGTGAGGGCATGGCAAACATCTATTAACTCTCCCAAACACCATCTGACTGATGTGTTTCCTGAAAACACCTACTACTTGGCCTAGAAGTTCTTATAAACCGAGAAGGTACAAATGGGCTCACAAATCATAAACCAAGATAACTTGAGTCTTCAAACTCTGTGAGGGCATGGCAAACATCTATTAACTCTCCCAAACACCATCTGACTGATGTGTTTCATGAAAACACCTACTACTTGGCCTAGAAGTTCTTATAAACCGAGAAGGAACAAATGGGCTCTCAAATCTTAAACCAAGATAACTTGAGTCTTCAAACTCTGTGAGGGCATGGCAAACATCTATTGACTCTCCCAAACACCATCTGACTCATGTGTTTCATGAAAACACCTACTACTTGGCCTAGAAGTTCTTATAAACCGAGAAGGAACAAATGGGCTCTCAAATCTTAAACCAAGATAACTTGAGTCTTCAAACTATGTGAGGGCATGGCAAACATCTATTAACTCTCCCAAACACCATCGACTCATGTGTTTCATGAAAACACCTACTACTTGGCCTAGAAGTTCTTATAAACCGAGAAGGAACAAGTGGGCTCTCAAATCTTAAACCAAGATAACTTGAGTCTTTAAACACCGTGAGGGCATGGCAAACATCTATTAACTCTCCCAAACAACATCTGACTGATGTGTTTCCTGAAAACACCTACTACTTGGCCTAGAAGTTCTTATAAACCGAGAAGGAACAAATGGGCTTACAAATCTTAAACCAAGATAACTTGAGTCTTTAAACACCGTGAGGGCATGGCAAACATCTATTAACTCTCCCAAACACCATCTGACTCATGTGTTTCCTGAAAACACCTACTACTTGGCCTAGAAGTTCTTATAAACCGAGAAGGAACAAATGGGCTAACAAATCTTAAACCAAGATAACTTCAGTCTCGAAACACCGTGAGGGCATGGCAAACATCTATTGACTCTCCCATACACGATCTGGTTCATGTATTTCATGAAAACACCTACTACTTGGCCTAGAAGTTCTTATAAACCGAGAAGGAACAAATGGGCTTACAACTCTTAAACCAAGATAACTTGAGTCTTTAAACACCGTGAGGGCATGGCAAACATCTATTAACTCTCCCAAACACCATCTGACTCATGTGTTTCATGAAAACACCTACTACTTGGCCTAGAAGTTCTTGTAAACCGAGAAGGTACAAATGGGCTCACAAATCATAAACCAACATAACTTGAGTTTTCAAACTCTGTGAGGGCATGGCAAACATCTATTGACTCTCCCAAACACCATCTGACTCATGTGTTTCAGGAAAACACCTACTACTTGGCCTAGAAGTTCTTATAAACCGAGAAGGAACAAATGGGCACTCAAATCTTAAACCAAGATAGCTTGAGTCTTCAAACTCTGTGAGGGCATGGCAAACATCTATTAACTCTCCCAAACACCATCTGACTGATGTGTTTCATGAGAACACCTACTACTTGGCCTAGAAGTTCTTATAAACCGAGAAGGAACAAATGGGCTCTCAAATCTTAAACCAAGATAACTTGAGTCTTCAAACTCTGTGAGGGCATGGCAAACATCTATTGACTCTCCCAAACACCATCTGACTCATGTGTTTCATGAAAACACCTACTACTTGGCCTAGAAGTTCTTATAAACCGAGAAGGAACAAATGGGCTTACAATTCTTAAACCAAGATAACTTGAGTCTTTAAACACCGTGAGGGCATGGCAAACATCTATTAACTCTCCCAAACACCATCTGACTCATGTGTTTAATGAAAACACCTACTACTTGGCCTAGAAGTTCTTATAAACCGAGATGGAACAAATGGGCTTACAATTCTTAAACCAAGATAACTTGAGTCTTCAAACACCGTGAGGGCATGGCAAACATCTATTAACTCTCCCAAACACCATCGACTCATGTGTTTCATGAAAACACCTACTACTTGGCCTAGAAGTTCTTATAAACCGAGAAGGAACAAATGGGCTCTCAAATCTTAAACCAAGATAACTTGAGTCTTCAAACTCGTGAGGGCATGGCAAACATCTATTAACTCTCCCAAACACCATCTGACTCATGTGTTTCAGGAAAACACCTACTACTTGGCCTAGAAGTTCTTATAAACCGAGAAGGAACAAATGGGCACTCAAATCTTAAACCAAGATAGCTTGAGTCTTCAAACTCTGTGAGGGCATGGCAAACATCTATTAACTCTCCCAAACACCATCTGACTGATGTGTTTCATGAAAACACCTACTACTTGGCCTAGAAGTTCTTATAAACCGAGAAGGAACAAATGGGCTCTCAAATCTTAAACCAAGATAACTTGAGTCTTCAAACTCTGTGAGGGCATGGCAAACATCTATTGACTCTCCCAAACACCATCTGACTCATGTGTTTCATGAAAACACCTACTACTTGGCCTAGAAGTTCTTATAAACCGAGAAGGAACAAATGGGCACTCAAATCTTAAACCAAGATAACTTGAGTCTTCAAACTCTGTGAGGGCATGGCAAACATCTATTAACTCTCCCAAACACCATCTGACTGATGTGTTTCATGAAAACACCTACTACTTGGCCTAGAAGTTCTTATAAACCGAGAAGGAACAAATGGGCTCTCAAATCTTAAACCAAGATAACTTGAGTCTTTAAACACCGTGAGGGCATGGCAAACATCTATTAACTCTCCCAAACACCATCTGACTGATGTGTTTAATGAAAACACCTACTACTTGGCCTAGAAGTTCTTATAAACCGAGAAGGAACAAATGGGCTTTCAATTCTTAAACCAAGATAACTTGAGTCTTCAAACTCTGTGAGGGCAAGGCAAACATCTATTAACTCTCCCAAACAGCATGCGACTCATGTGTTTCATGAAAACACCTACTACTTGGCCTAGAAGTTCTTATAAACCGAGAAGGCCAAATGGGCTCTCAAATCTTAAACCAAGATAACTTGAGTCTTCAAACTCTGTGAGGGCATGGCAAACATCTATTAACTCTCCCAAATACCCTCAGACTCATGTGTTTCATGAAAACACCTACTACTTGGCCTAGAAGTTCTTATAAACCGAGAAGGAACAAATGGGCACTCAAATCTTAAACCAAGATAGCTTGAGTCTTCAAACTCTGTGAGGGCATGGCAAACATCTATTAACTCTCCCAAACACCATCTGACTCATGTGTTTCATGAAAACACCTACTACTTGGCCTAGAAGTTCTTATAAACCGAGAAGGAACAAATGGGCTCTCAAATCTTAAACCAAGATAACTTGAGTCTTCAAACTGTGAGGGCATGGCAAACATCTATTAACTCTCCCAAACACCATCGACTCATGTGTTTCATGAAAACACCTACTACTTGGCCTAGAAGTTCTTATAAACCGAGAAGGAACAAATGGGCTCTCAAATCTTAAACCAAGATAACTTGAGTCTTCAAACACCGTGAGGGCATGGCAAACATCTATTAACTCTCGCAAACACCATCTCGACTCATGTGTTTCATGAAAACACCTACTACTTGGCCTAGAAGTTCTTATAAACCGAGAAGGAACAAATGGGCTCTCAAATCTTAAACCAAGATAACTTGAGTCTTCAAACACCGTGAGGGCATGGCAAACATCTATTAACTCTCGCAAACACCATCTGACTCATGTGTTTAATGAAAACACCTACTACTTGGCCTAGAAGTTCTTATAAACCGAGAAGGAACAAATGGGCTCTCAAATCTTAAACCAAGATAACTTAAGTCTTTAAACACCGTGAGGGCATGGCAAACATCTATTAACTCTCCCAAACACCATCTGACTGATGTGTTTCATGAAAACACCTACTACTTGGCCTAGAAGTTCTTATAAACCGAGAAGGAACAAATGGGCTCTCAAATCTTAAACCAAGATAACTTGAGTCTTCAAACTCTGTGAGGGCATGGCAAACATCTATTGACTCTCCCAAACACCATCTGACTCATGTGTTTCAGGAAAACACCTACTACTTGGCCTAGAAGTTCTTATAAACCGAGAAGGAACAAATGGGCACTCAAATCTTAAACCAAGATAGCTTGAGTCTTCAAACTCTGTGAGGGCATGGCAAACATCTATTAACTCTCCCAAACACCATCTGACTCATGTGTTTCATGAAAACACCTACTACTTGGCCTAGAAGTTCTTATAAACCGAGAAGGAACAAATGAGCTCTCAAATCTTAATCCAAGATAACTTGAGTCTTCAAACTCGGTGAGGGCATGGCAAACATCTATTGACTCTCCCAAACACCATCGACTCATGTGTTTCATGAAAACACCTACTACTTGGCCTAGAAGTTCTTATAAACCGAGAAGGAACAAATGGGCTCTCAAATCTTAAACCAAGATAACTTGAGTCTTTAAACACCGTGAGGGCATGGCAAACATCTATTAACTCTCCCAAACACCATCTGACTCATGTGTTTCCTGAAAACACCTACTACTTGGCCTAGAAGTTCTTATAAACCGAGAAGGAACAAATGGGCTTACAACTCTTAAACCAAGATAACTTCAGTCTCGAAACACCGTGAGGGCATGGCAAACATCTATTAACTCTCCCAAACACCATCTGACTGATGTGTTTCATGAAAACACCTACTACTTGGCCTAGAAGTTCTTATAAACCGAGAAGGAACAAATGGGCTCTCAAATCTTAAACCAAGATAACTTGAGTCTTCAAACTCTGTGAGGGCATGGCAAACATCTATTGACTCTCCCAAACACCATCTAACTCATGTGTTTCATGAAAACACCTACTACTTGGCCTAGAAGTTCTTATAAACCGAGAAGGAACAAATGGGCTCTCAAATCTTAAACCAAGATAACTTGAGTCTTCAAACTCTGTGAGGGCATGGCAAACATCTATTGACTCTCCTAAACACCATCTGACTGATGTGTTTCATGAAAACACCTACTACTTGGCCTAGAAGTTCTTATAAACCGAGATGGAACAAATGGGCTTACAACTCTTAAACCAAGATAACTTGAGTCTTTAAACACCGTGAGGGCATGGCAAACATCTATTAACTCTCCCAAACACCATCTGACTCATGTGTTTCATGAAAACACCTACTACTTGGCCTAGAAGTTCTTATAAACCGAGAAGGAACAAATGGGCTCTCAAATCTTAAACCAAGATAACTTGAGTCTTCAAACTCTGTGAGGGCATGGCAAACATCTATTAACTCTCCCAAACACCATCTGACTCATGTGTTTAATGAAAACACCTACTACTTGGCCTAGAAGTTCTTATAAACCGAGAAGGAACAAATGGGCTTACAATTCTTAAACCAAGATAACTTCAGTCTCGAAACACCGTGAGGGCAAGGCAAACATCTATTAACTCTCCCAAACACCATCTGACTCATGTGTTTCATGAAAACACCTACTACTTGGCCTAGAAGTTCTTATAAACCGAGAAGGAACAAATGGGCTCTCAAATCTTAAACCAAGATAACTTGAGTCTTCAAACTCTGTGAGGGCATGGCAAACATCTATTAACTCTCCCAAACACCATCTGACTCATGTGTTTCATGAAAACACCTACTACTTGGCCTAGAAGTTCTTATAAACCGAGAAGGAACAAATGGGCACTCAAATCTTAAACCAAGATAACTTGAGTCTTCAAACTCTGTGAGGGCATGGCAAACATCTATTAACTCTCCCAAACACCATCTGACTGATGTGTTTCATGAAAACACCTACTACTTGGCCTAGAAGTTCTTATAAACCGAGAAGGAACAAATGGGCTCTCAAATCTTAAACCAAGATAACTTGAGTCTTTAAACACCGTGAGGGCATGGCAAACATCTATTAACTCTCCCAAACACCATCTGACTCATGTGTTTAATGAAAACACCTACTACTTGGCCTAGAAGTTCTTATAAACCGAGAAGGAACAAATGGGCCTACAATTCTTAAACCAAGATAACTTCAGTCTTGAAACACCGTGAGGGCAAGGCAAACATCTATTAACTCTCCCAAACACCATCTGACTCATGTGTTTCATGAAAACACCTACTACTTGGCCTAGAAGTTCTTATAAACCGAGAAGGAACAAATGGGCTCTCAAATCTTAAACCAAGATAACTTGAGTCTTCAAACTCTGTGAGGGCATGGCAAACATCTATTGACTCTCCCAAACACCATCTGACTCATGTGTTTCAGGAAAACACCTACTACTTGGCCTAGAAGTTCTTATAAACCGAGAAGGAACAAATGGGCACTCAAATCTTAAACCAAGATAGCTTGAGTCTTCAAACTCTGTGAGGGCATGGCAAACATCTATTAACTCTCCCAAACACCATCTGACTGATGTGTTTCATGAGAACACCTACTACTTGGCCTAGAAGTTCTTATAAACCGAGAAGGAACAAATGGGCTCTCAAATCTTAAACCAAGATAACTTGAGTCTTCAAACTCTGTGAGGGCATGGCAAACATCTATTGACTCTCCCAAACACCATCTGACTCATGTGTTTCATGAAAACACCTACTACTTGGCCTAGAAGTTCTTATAAACCGAGAAGGAACAAATGGGCTCTCAAATCTTAAACCAAGATAACTTGAGTCTTCAAACACTGTGAGGGCATGGCAAACATGTATTGACTCTCCCAAACACCATCTAACTCATGTGTTTCATGAAAACACCTACTACTTGGCCTAGAAGTTCTTATAAACCGAGAAGGAACAAATGGGCTCTCAAATCTTAAACCAAGATAACTTGAGTCTTCAAACTCTGTGAGGGCATGGCAAACATCTATTAACTCTCCCAAACACCATCTGACTCATGTGTTTCATGAAAACACCTACTACTTGGCCTAGAAGTTCTTATAAACCGAGAAGGAACAAATGGGCTTACAACACTTAAACCAAGATAACTTGAGTCTTCAAACATCGTGAGGGCATGGCAAACATCTATTGACTCTCCCAAACACCATCTAACTCATGTGTTTCATGAAAACACCTACTACTTGGCCTAGAAGTTCTTATAAACCGAGAAGGAACAAATGGGCTCTCAAATCTTAAACCAAGATAACTTGAGTCTTCAAACTCTGTGAGGGCATGGCAAACATCTATTGACTCTCCCAAACACCATCTGACTCATGTGTTTCAGGAAAACACCTACTACTTGGCGTAGAAGTTCTTATAAATCGAGAAGGAACAAATGGGCACTCAAATCTTAAACCAAGATAGCTTGAGTCTTCAAACTCTGTGAGGGCATGGCAAACATCTATTAACTCTCCCAAACACCATCTGACTGATGTGTTTCATGAGAACACCTACTACTTGGCCTAGAAGTTCTTATAAACCGAGAAGGAACAAATGGGCTCTCAAATCTTAAACCAAGATAACTTGAGTCTTCAAACTCTGTGAGGGCATGGCAAACATCTATTGACTCTCCCAAACACCATCTGACTCATGTGTTTCATGAAAACACCTACTACTTGGCCTAGAAGTTCTTATAAACCGAGAAGGAACAAATGGGCACTCAAATCTTAAACCAAGATAACTTGAGTCTTCAAACTCTGTGAGGGCATGGCAAACATCTATTAACTCTCCCAAACACCATCTGACTGATGTGTTTCATGAAAACACCTACTACTTGGCCTAGAAGTTCTTATAAACCGAGAAGGAACAAATGGGCTTACAACTCTTAAACCAAGATAACTTGAGTCTTTAAACACCGTGAGGGCATGGCAAACATCTATTAACTCTCCCAAACAACATCTGACTCATGTGTTTCCTGAAAACACCTACTACTTGGCCTAGAAGTTCTTATAAACCGAGAAGGAACAAATGGGCTCTCAAATCTTAAACCAAGATAACTTGAGTCTTTAAACACCGTGAGGGCATGGCAAACATCTATTAACTCTCCCAAACACCATCTGACTCATGTGTTTCATGAAAACACCTACTACTTGGCCTAGAAGTTCTTATAAACCGAGAAGGAACAAATGGGCACTCAAATCTTAAACCAAGATAACTTGAGTCTTCAAACTCTGTGAGGGCATGGCAAACATCTATTAACTCTCCCAAACACCATCTGACTCATGTGTTTCATGAAAACACCTACTACTTGGCCTAGAAGTTCTTATAAACCGAGAAGGAACAAATGGGCACTCAAATCTTAAACCAAGATAACTTGAGTCTTCAAACTCTGTGAGGGCATGGCAAACATCTATTAACTCTCCCAAACACCATCTGACTCATGTGTTTCATGAAAACACCTACTACTTGGCCTAGAAGTTCTTATAAACCGAGAAGGAACAAATGGGCTCTCAAATCTTAAACCAAGATAACTTGAGTCTTCAAACTCTGTGAGGGCATGGCAAACATCTATTGACTCTCCCAAACACCATCTGACTCATGTGTTTCAGGAAAACACCTACTACTTGGCGTAGAAGTTCTTATAAATCGAGAAGGAACAAATGGGCACTCAAATCTTAAACCAAGATAGCTTGAGTCTTCAAACTCTGTGAGGGCATGGCAAACATCTATTAACTCTCCCAAACACCATCTGACTGATGTGTTTCATGAAAACACCTACTACTTGGCCTAGAAGTTCTTATAAACCGAGAAGGAACAAATGGGCACTCAAATCTTAAACCAAGATAACTTGAGTCTTCAAACTCTGTGAGGGCATGGCAAACATCTATTAACTCTCCCAAACACCATCTGACTGATGTGTTTCATGAAAACACCTACTACTTGGCCTAGAAGTTCTTATAAACCGAGAAGGAACAAATGGGCTCTCAAATCTTAAACCAAGATAACTTGAGTCTTCAAACTCTGTGAGGGCATGGCAAACATCTATTAACTCTCCCAAACACCATCTGACTGATGTGTTTCATGAAAACACCTACTACTTGGCCTAGAAGTTCTTATAAACCGAGAAGGAACAAATGGGCTCTCAAATCTTAAACCAAGATAACTTGAGTCTTCAAACTCTGTGAGGGCATGGCAAACATCTATTAACTCTCCCAAACACCATCTGACTCATGTGTTTTTTGAAAACGCCTACTACTTGGCCTAGAAGTTCTTATAAACCGAGAAGGAACAAATGGGCTCTCAAATCTTAAACCAAGATAACTTGAGTCTTCAAACTCTGTGAGGGCATGGCAAACATCTATTAACTCTCCCAAACACCATCGACTCATGTGTTTCATGAAAACACCTACTACTTGGCCTAGAAGTTCTTATAAACCGAGAAGGAACAAATGGGCACTCAAATCTTAAACCAAGATAACTTGAGTCTTCAAACTCTGTGAGGGCATGACAAACATCTATTAACTCTCCCAAACACTATCTGACTCATGTGTTTCATGAAAACACCTACTACTTGGCCTAGAAGTTCTTATAAACCGAGAAGGAACAAATGGGCACTCAAATCTTAAACCAAGATAGCTTGAGTCTTCAAACTCTGTGAGGGCATGGCAAACATCTATTAACTCTCCCAAACACCATCTGACTGATGTGTTTCATGAGAACACCTACTACTTGGCCTAGAAGTTCTTATAAACCGAGAAGGAACAAATGGGCTCTCAAATCTTAAACCAAGATAACTTGAGTCTTCAAACTCTGTGAGGGCATGGCAAACATCTATTGACTCTCCCAAGCACCATCTAACTCATGTGTTTCATGAAAACACCTACTACTTGGCCTAGAAGTTCTTATAAACCGAGAAGGAACAAATGGGCTTACAACTCTTAAACCAAGATAACTTGAGTCTTTAAACACCGTGAGGGCATGGCAAACATCTATTAACTCTCCCAAACACCATCTGACTCATGTGTTTCATGAAAACACCTACTACTTGGCCTAGAAGTTCTTATAAACCGAGAAGGAACAAATGGGCTTACAATTCTTAAACCAAGATAACTTGAGTCTACAAACACTGTGAGGGCATGGCAAACATCTATTAACTCTCCCAAACACCATCTGACTCATGTGTTTCATGAAAACACCTACTACTTGGCCTAGAAGTTCTTATAAACTGAGAAGGAACAAATGGGCTTACAACTCTTAAACCAAGATAACTTCAGTCTTCAAACACCGTGAGGGCATGGCAAACATCTATTAACTCTCCCAAACACCATCGACTCATGTGTTTAATGAAAACACCTACTATTTGGGCTAGAAGTTCTTATAAACTGAGAAGGAACAAATGGGCAGTCAAATCTTAAACCAAGATAACTTAAGTCTTCAAACTCGTGAGGGCATGGCAAACATCTATTAACTCTCCCAAACACCATCTGACTCATGTGTTTCATGAAAACACCTACTACTTGGCCTAGAAGTTCTTATAAACCGAGAAGGAACAAATGGGCTCTCAAATCTTAAACCAAGATAACTTGAGTCTTCAAACTCTGTGAGGGCATGGCAAACATCTTTTGACTCTCCCAAACACCATCTGACTCATGTGTTTCAGGAAAACACCTACTACTTGGCGTAGAAGTTCTTATAAATCGAGAAGGAACAAATGGGCACTCAAATCTTAAACCAAGATAACTTGAGTCTTCAAACTCTGTGAGGGCATGGCAAACATCTATTAACTCTCCCAAACACCATCTGACTGATGTGTTTCATGAAAACACCTACTACTTGGCCTAGAAGTTCTTATAAACCGAGAAGGAACAAATGGGCTCTCAAATCTTAAACCAAGATAACTTGAGTCTTCAAACTCTGTGAGGGCATGGCAAACATCTATTGACTCTCCCAAACACCATCTGACTCATGTGTTTCATGAAAACACCTACTACTTGGCCTAGAAGTTCTTATAAACCGAGAAGGAACAAATGGGCACTCAAATCTTAAACCAAGATAACTTGAGTCTTCAAACTCTGTGAGGGCATGGCAAACATCTATTAACTCTCCCAAACACCATCTGACTGATGTGTTTCATGAAAACACCTACTACTTGGCCTAGAAGTTCTTATAAACCGAGAAGGAACAAATGGGCTCTCAAATCTTAAACCAAGATAACTTGAGTCTTCAAACACCGTGAGGGCATGGCAAACATCTATTAACTCTCCCAAACACCATCTGACTGATGTGTTTCCTGAAAACACCTACTACTTGGCCTAGAAGTTCTTATAAACCGAGAAGGAACAAATGGGCTCTCAAATCTTAAACCAAGATAACTTGAGTCTTCAAACTCTGTGAGGGCATGGCAAACATCTATTAACTCTCCCAAACACCATCTGACTGATGTGTTTCATGAAAACACCTACTACTTGGCCTAGAAGTTCTTATAAACCGAGAAGGAACAAATGGGCTCTCAAATCTTAAACCAAGATAACTTGAGTCTTTAAACACCGTGAGGGCATGGCAAACATCTATTAACTCTCCCAAACACCATCTGACTCATGTGTTTAATGAAAACACCTACTACTTGGCCTAGAAGTTCTTATAAACCGAGAAGGAACAAATGGGCTTACAATTCTTAAACCAAGATAACATCAGTCTTGAAACACCGTGAGGGCAAGGCAAACATCTATTAACTCTCCCAAACACCATCTGACTCATGTGTTTCATGAAAACACCTACTACTTGGCCTAGAAGTTCTTATAAACCGAGAAGGAACAAATGGGCTCTCAAATCTTAAACCAAGATAACTTGAGTCTTCAAACTCTGTGAGGGCATGGCAAACATCTATTGACTCTCCCAAACACCATCTGACTCATGTGTTTCAGGAAAACACCTACTACTTGGCCTAGAAGTTCTTATAAACCGAGAAGGAACAAATGGGCTCTCAAATCTTAAACCAAGATAACTTGAGTCTTCAAACTCTGTGAGGGCATGGCAAACATCTATTGACTCTCCCAAACACCATCTGACTCATGTGTTTCATGAAAACACCTACTACTTGGCCTAGAAGTTCTTATAAACCGAGAAGGAACAAATGGGCTCTCAAATCTTAAACCAAGATAACTTGAGTCTTCAAACTCTGTGAGGGCATGGCAAACATCTATTAACTCTCCCAAACACCATCTGACTGATGTGTTTCATGAAAACACCTACTACTTGGCCTAGAAGTTCTTATAAACCGAGAAGGAACAAATGGGCACTCAAATCTTAAACCAAGATAACTTGAGTCTTCAAACTCTGTGAGGGCATGGCAAACATCTATTAACTCTCCCAAACACCATCTGACTGATGTGTTTCATGAAAACACCTACTACTTGGCCTAGAAGTTCTTATAAACCGAGAAGGAACAAATGGGCTCTCAAATCTTAAACCAAGATAACTTGAGTCTTCAAACTCTGTGAGGGCATGGCAAACATCTATTAACTCTCCCAAACACCATCTGACTCATGTGTTTCATGAGAACACCTACTACTTGGCCTAGAAGTTCTTATAAACCGAGAAGGAACAAATGGGCTCTCAAATCTTAAACCAAGATAACTTGAGTCTTCAAACTCTGTGAGGGCATGGCAAACATCTATTAACTCTCCCAAACACAATCAGACTCATGTGTTTCATGAAAACACCTACTACTTGGCCTAGAAGTTCTTATAAACAGAGAAGGAACAAGTGGGCTCTCAAATCTTAAACCAAGATAACTTGAGTCTTTAAACACCGTGAGGGCATGGCAAACATCTATTAACTCTCCCAAACACCATCTGACTCATGTGTTTAATGAAAACACCTACTACTTGGCCTAGAAGTTCTTATAAACCGAGAAGGAACAAATGGGCTTACAATTCTTAAACCAAGATAACTTCAGTCTCGAAACACCGTGAGGGCAAGGCAAACATCTATTAACTCTCCCAAACACCATCTGACTCATGTGTTTCATGAAAACACCTACTACTTGGCCTAGAAGTTCTTATAAACCGAGAAGGAACAAATGGGCTCTCAAATCTTAAACCAAGATAACTTGAGTCTTCAAACTCTGTGAGGGCATGGCAAACATCTATTGACTCTCCCAAACACCATCTGACTCATGTGTTTCATGAAAACACCTACTATTTGGCCTAGAAGTTCTTATAAACCGAGAAAGAACAAATGGGCACTCAAATCTTAAACCAAGATAACTTTAGTCTTCAAACTCTGTGAGGGCATGGCAAACATCTATTAACTCTCCCAAACACCATCTGACTGATGTGTTTCATGAAAACACCTACTACTTGGCCTAGAAGTTCTTATAAACCGAGAAGGAACAAATGGGCTCTCAAATCTTAAACCAAGATAACTTAAGTCTTTAAACACCGTGAGGGCATGGCAAACATCTATTAACTCTCCCAAACACCATCTGACTCATGTGTTTAATGAAAACACCTACTACTTGGCCTAGAAGTTCTTATAAACCGAGAAGGAACAAATGGGCTTACAAATCTTAAACCAAGATAACTTGAGTCTTTAAACACCGTGAGGGCATGGCAAACATCTATTAACTCTCCCAAACACCATCTGACTGATGTGTTTCCTGAAAACACCTACTACTTGGCCTAGAAGTTCTTATAAACCGAGAAGGAATAAATGGGCTCTCAAATCTTAAACCAAGATAACTTGAGTCTTCAAACACCGTGAGGGCATGGCAAACATCTATTAACTCTCCCAAACACCATCTGACTCATGTGTTTCATGAAAACACCTACTACTTGGCCTAGAAGTTCTTATAAACAGAGAAGGAACAAGTGAGCTCACAAATCTTAAACCAAGATAACTTGAGTCTTTAAACACCGTGAGGGCATGGCAAACTTCTATTAACTCTCCCAAACACCATCTGACTCATTTGTTTCATGAAAACACCTACTACTTGGCCTAGAAGTTCTTATAAACCGAGAAGGAACAAATGGGCACTCAAATCTTAAACCAAGATAACTTGAGTCTTCAAACTCGTGAGGGCATGGCAAACATCTATTAACTCTCCCAAACACCATCTCGACTCATGTGTTTCATGAAAACACCTACTACTTGGCCTAGAAGTTCTTATAAACCGAGAAGGAACAAATGGGCTCTCAAATCTTAAACCAAGATAACTTGAGTCTTCAAACTCTGTGAGGGCATGGCAAACATCTATTAACTCTCCCAAACACCATCTGACTGATGTGTTTCATGAGAACACCTACTACTTGGCCTAGAAGTTCTTATAAACCGAGAAGGAACAAATGGGCTCTCAAATCTTAAACCAAGATAACTTGAGTCTTCAAACTCTGTGAGGGCATGGCAAACATCTATTAACTCTCCCAAACACCATCTGACTCATGTGTTTCCTGAAAACACCTACTACTTGGCCTAGAAGTTCTTATAAACCGAGAAGGAACAAATGGGCTTACAACTCTTAAACCAAGATAACTTGAGTCTTTAAACACCGTGAGGGCATGGCAAACATCTATTAACTCTCCCAAACACCATCTGACTCATGTGTTTAATGAAAACACCTACTACTTGGCCTAGTGGTTCTTATAAACCGAGAAGGAACAAATGGGCTTACAATTCTTAAACCAAGATAACTTCAGTCTTCAAACACCGTGAGGGCATGGCAAACATCTATTAACTCTCCCAAACACCATCTGACTCATGTGTTTCATGAAAACACCTACTACTTGGCCTAGAAGTTCTTATAAACCGAGAAGGAACAAATGGGCTCTCAAATCTTAAACCAAGATAACTTGAGTCTTCAAACTCTGTGAGGGCATGGCAAACATCTATTGACTCTCCCAAATACCATCTGACTCATGTGTTTCATGAAAACACCTACTACTTGGCCTAGAAGTTCTTATAAACCGAGAAGGAACAAATGGGCACTCAAATCTTAAACCAAGATAACTTGAGTCTTCAAACTCGTGAGGGCAAGGCAAACATCTATTAATTCTCCCAAACACCATGTGACTTATGTGTTTCATGAAAACACCTACTACTTGGCCTAGAAGTTCTTATAAACCGAGAAGGAACAAATGGGCTATCAAATCTTAAACCAAGATAACTTGAGTCTTATAACACAGTGAGGGCATGGCAAACATCTATTCACTCTCCCAAACACCATCTGACTCATGTGTTTAATGAAAACACCTACTACTTGGCCTAGAAGTTCTTATAAACCGAGAAGGAACAAATGGGCTTACAACTCTTAAACCAAGATAACTTGAGTCTTTAAACACCGTGAGGGCAAGGCACACCTCTATTTACTCTCCCAAACACCATCTGACTCATGTGTTTCATGAAAACACCTACTACTTGGCCTAGAAGTTCTTATAAACCGAGAAGGAACAAATGGGCTTACAACTCTTAAACCAACATAACTTGAGTCTTAAAACACCGTGAGGGCATTGCAAACATCTATGAACTCTCCCAAACACCATCGACTCATGTGTTTAATGAAAACACCTACTACTTGGCCTAGAAGTTCTTATAAACCGAGAAGGAACAAATGGGCTTACAAATCTTAAACCAAGATAACTTGAGTCTTCAAACACCGTGAGGGCATGGCAAACATCTATTAACTCTCCCAAACACCATCCGACTCATGTGTTTCATGAAAACACCTACTACTTGGCCTAGAAGTTCTTATAAATCGAGAAGGAACAAATGGGCACTCAAATCTTAAACCAAGATAACTTGAGTCTTCAAACTCGTGAGGGCATGGCAAACATCTATTAACTCTCCCAAACACCATCTCGACTCATGTGTTTCATGAAAACACCTACTACTTGGCCTAGAAGTTCTTATAAACCGAGAAGGAACAAATGGGCTCTCAAATCTTAAACCAAGATAACTTGAGTCTTCAAACTCGTGAGGGCATGGCAAACATCTATTAACTCTCCCAAACACCATCCGACTCATGTGTTTCATGAAAACACCTACTACTTGGCCTAGAAGTTCTTATAAACCGAGAAGGAACAAATGGGCTCTCAAATCTTAAACCAAGATAACTTGAGTCTTCAAACTCGTGAGGGCATGGCAAACATCTATTAACTCTCCCAAACACCATCCGACTCATGTGTTTCATGAAAACACCTACTACTTGGCCTAGAAGTTCTTATAAATCGAGAAGGAACAAATGGGCTTACAAATCTTAAACCAAGATAACTTGAGTCTTCAAACACCGTGAGGGCATGGCAAACATCTATTAACTCTCCCAAACACCATCCGACTCATGTGTTTCATGAAAACACCTACTACTTGGCCTTGAAGTTCTTATAAACCGAGAAGGAACAAATGGGCACACAAATCTTAAACCAAGATAACTTGAGTCTTCAAACACCGTGAGGGCATGGCAAACATCTATTGACTCTCCCAAACACCATCTGACTCATGTGTTTCATGAAAACACCTACTACTTGGCCTAGAAGTTCTTATAAACTGAGAAAGAACAAATGGGCACTCAAATCTTAAACCAAGATAACTTGAGTCTTCAAACTCTGTGTGGGCATGGCAAACATCTATTAACTCTCCCAAACACCATCTGACTGATGTGTTTCATGAGAACACCTACTACTTGGCCTAGAAGTTCTTATAAACCGAGAAGGAACAAATGGGCTCTCAAATCTTAAACCAAGATAACTTGAGTCTTTAAACACCGTGAGGGCATGGCAAACATCTATTAACTCTCCCAAACACCATCTGACTGATGTGTTTCCTGAAAACACCTACTACTTGGCCTAGAAGTTCTTATAAACCGAGAAGGAACAAATGGGCTTACAACTCTTAAACCAAGATAACTTGAGTCTTTAAACACCGTGAGGGCATGGCAAACATCTATTAACTCTCCCAAACACCATCTGACTCATGTGTTTAATGAAAACACCTACTACTTGGCCTAGAAGTTCTTATAAACCGAGAAGGAACAAATGGGCTTACAATTCTTAAACCAAGATAACTTCAGTCTTGAAACACCGTGAGGGCAAGGCAAACATCTATTAACTCTCCCAAACACCATCTGACTCATGTGTTTCATGAAAACACCTACTACTTGGCCTAGAAGTTCTTATAAACCGAGAAGGAACAAATGGGCTTTCAAATCTTAAACCAAGATAACTTGAGTCTTCAAACTCCGTGAGGGCATGGCAAACATCTATTAACTCTCCCATACACAATCTGACTCATGTTTTTCATTACGAAAACTACTACTTGGCCTAGAAGTTCTTATAAACCGAGAAGGAACAAATGGGCTTACAAATCTTAAACCAAGATAACTTGAGTCTTCAAACACCGTGAGGGCATGGCAAACATCTATTAACTCTCCCAAACACCATCTCGACTCATGTGTTTCATGAAAACACCTACTACTTGGCCTAGAAGTTCTTATAAACCGAGAAGGAACAAATGGGCTTACAAATCTTAAACCAAGATAACTTGAGTCTTCAAACACCGTGAGGGCATGGCAAACATCTATTAAGTCTCCCAAACACCATCTGACTCATGTGTTTAATGAAAACACCTACTACTTGGCCTAGTGGTTCTTATAAACCGAGAAGGAACAAATGGGCTTACAATTCTTAAACCAAGATAACTTCAGTCTTCAAACTCTGTGAGGGCATGGCAAACATCTATTGACTCTCCCAAACACCATCTGACTCATGTGTTTCAGGAAAACACCTACTACTTGGCGTAGAAGTTCTTATAAATCGAGAAGGAACAAATGGGCACTCAAATCTTAAACCAAGATAGCTTGAGTCTTCAAACTCTGTGAGGGCATGGCAAACATCTATTAACTCTCCCAAACACCATCTGACTGATGTGTTTCATGAGAACACCTACTACTTGGCCTAGAAGTTCTTATAAACCGAGAAGGAACAAATGGGCTCTCAAATCTTAAACCAAGATAACTTGAGTCTTCAAACTCGTGAGGGCATGGCAAACATCTATTAACTCTCCCAAACACCATCTCGACTCATGTGTTTCATGAAAACACCTACTACTTGGCCTAGAAGTTCTTATAAACCGAGAAGGAACAACTGGGCAGTAAACTCGTAAACCAAGATAACTTGAGTCTTTAAACTCCGTGAGGGCATGGCAAACATCTATTAACTCTCCCAAACACCATCAGACTGATGTGTTTCATGAAAACACCTACTACTTGGCCTAGAAGTTCTTATAAACCGAGAAGGAACAAATGGGCTCTCAAATCTTAAACCAAGATAACTTGAGTCTTCAAACTCGTGAGGGCATGGCAAACATCTATTAACTCTCCCAAACACCATCTCGACTCATGTGTTTCATGAAAACACCTACTACTTGGCCTAGAAGTTCTTATAAACCGAGAAGGAACAAATGGGCTTACAAATCTTAAACCAAGATAACTTGAGTCTTTAAACACCGTGAGGGCATGGCAAACATCTATTAACTCTCCCAAACACCATCTGACTGATGTGTTTCATGAAAACACCTACTACTTGGCCTAGAAGTTCTTATAAACCGAGAAGGAACAAATGGGCTTACAACTCTTAAACCAAGATAACTTGAGTCTTCAAACACAGTGAGGGCATGGCAAACATCTATTAACTCTCCCAAAAACCATCTGACTCATGTGTTTCATGAAAACACCTACTACTTGGCCTAGAAGTTCTTATAAACCGAGAAGGAACAAATGGGCTCTCAAATCTTAAACCAAGATAACTTGAGTCTTTAAACACCGTGAGGGCATGGCAAACATCTATTAACTCTCCCAAACACCATCTGACTCATGTGTTTAATGAAAACACCTACTACTTGGCCTAGAAGTTCTTATAAACCGAGAAGGAACAAATGGGCTTACAATTCTTAAACCAAGATAACTTAAGTCTTTAAACACCGTGAGGGCATGGCAAACATCTATTAACTCTCCCAAACACCATCTGACTGATGTGTTTCCTGAAAACACCTACTACTTGGCCTAGAAGTTCTTATAAACCGAGAAGGAACAAATGGGCTCTCAAATCTTAAACCAAGATAACTTGAGTCTTCAAACTCTGTGAGGGCATGGCAAACATCTATTGACTCTCCCAAACACCATCTGACTCATGTGTTTCAGGAAAACACCTACTACTTGGCCTAGAAGTTCTTATAAACCGAGAAGGAACAAATGGGCACTCAAATCTTAAACCAAGATAGCTTGAGTCTTCAAACTCTGTGAGGGCATGGCAAACATCTATTAACTCTCCCAAACACCATCTGACTCATGTGTTTAATGAAAACACCTACTACTTGGCCTAGAAGTTCTTATAAACCGAGAAGGAACAAATGGGCTCTCAAATCTTAAACCAAGATAACTTGAGTCTTTAAACACCGTGAGGGCATGGCAAACATCTATTAACTCTCCCAAACACCATCCGACTCATGTGTTTAATGAAAACACCTACTACTTGGCCTAGAAGTTCTTATAAACCGAGAAGGAACAAATGGGCCTACAATTCTTAAACCAAGATAACTTCAGTCTTGAAACACCGTGAGGGCAAGGCAAACATCTATTAACTCTCCCAAACACCATCTGACTCATGTGTTTCATGAAAACACCTACTACTTGGCCTAGAAGTTCTTATAAACCGAGAAGGAACAAATGGGCTCTCAAATCTTAAACCAAGATAACTTGAGTCTTCAAACTCTGTGAGGGCATGGCAAACATCTATTAACTCTCCCAAACACCATCTGACGGATGTGTTTCCTGAAAACACCTACTACTTGGCCTAGAAGTTCTTATAAACCGAGAAGGAACAAATGGGCTTACAACTCTTAAACCAAGATAACTTGAGTCTTTAAACACCGTGAGGGCATGGCAAACATCTATTAACTCTCCCAAACACCATCTGACTCATGTGTTTCATGAAAACACCTACTACTTGGCCTAGAAGTTCTTATAAACCGAGAAGGAACAAATGGGCTTACAACTCTTAAACCAAGATAACTTGAGTCTTTAAACACCGTGAGGGCATGGCAAACATCTATTAACTCTCCCAAACAACATCTGACTGATGTGTTTCATGAAAACACCTACTACTTGGCCTAGAAGTTCTTATAAACCGAGAAGGAACAAATGGGCTCTCAAATCTTAAACCAAGATAACTTGAGTCTTTAAACACCGTGAGGGCATGGCAAACATCTATTAACTCTCCCAAACACCATCTGACTGATGTGTTTCCTGAAAACACCTACTACTTGGCCTAGAAGTTCTTGTAAACCGAGAAGGTACAAATGGGCTCACAAATCATAAACCAACATAACTTGAGTTTTCAAACTCTGTGAGGGCATGGCAAACATCTATTGACTCTCCCAAACACCATCTGACTCATGTGTTTCATGAAAACACCTACTACTTGGCCTAGAAGTTCTTATAAACCGAGAAGGAACAAATGGGCTCTCAAATCTTAAACCAAGATAACTTGAGTCTTCAAACTCTGTGAGGGCATGGCAAACATCTATTGACTCTCCCAAACACCATCTGACTCATGTGTTTCAGGAAAACACCTACTACTTGGCCTAGAAGTTCTTATAAACCGAGAAGGAACAAATGGGCACTCAAATCTTAAACCAAGATAGCTTGAGTCTTCAAACTCTGTGAGGGCATGGCAAACATCTATTAACTCTCCCAAACACCATCTGACTCATGTGTTTAATGAAAACACCTACTACTTGGCCTAGAAGTTCTTATAAACCGAGAAGGAACAAATGGGCTCTCAAATCTTAAACCAAGATAACTTGAGTCTTTAAACACCGTGAGGGCATGGCAAACATCTATTAACTCTCCCAAACACCATCTGACTCATGTGTTTTTTGAAAACACCTACTACTTGGCCTAGAAGTTCTTATAAACCGAGAAGGAACAAATGGGCTTACAACTCTTAAACCAAGATAACTTGAGTCTTTAAACACCGTGAGGGCATGGCAAACATCTATTAACTCTCCCAAACACCATCTGACTCATGTGTTTCATGAAAACACCTACTACTTGGCCTAGAAGTTCTTATAAACCGAGAAGGAACAAATGGGCTTACAAATCTTAAACCAAGATAACTTGAGTCTTTAAACACCGTGAGGGCATGGCAAACATCTATTAACTCTCCCAAACACCATCTGACTCATGTGTTTAATGAAAACACCTACTACTTGGCCTAGAAGTTCTTATAAACCGAGAAGGAACAAATGGGCTTACAATTCTTAAACCAAGATAACTTGAGTCTTTAAACACCGTGAGGGCATGGCAAACATCTATTAACTCTCCCAAACACCATCTGACTCATGTGTTTCATGAAAACACCTACTACTTGGCCTAGAAGTTCTTATAAACCGAGAAGGAACAAATGGGCACTCAAATCTTAAACCAAGATAACTTGAGTCTTCAAACTCTGTGAGGGCATGGCAAACATCTATTAACTCTCCCAAACACCATCTGACTGATGTGTTTCATGAAAACACCTACTACTTGGCCTAGAAGTTCTTATAAACCGAGAAGGAACAAATGGGCTCTCAAATCTTAAACCAAGATAACTTGAGTCTTCAAACTCTGTGAGGGCATGGCAAACATCTATTAACTCTCCCAAACACCATCTGACTCATGTGTTTCATGAAAACACCTACTACTTGGCCTAGAAGTTCTTATAAACCGAGAAGGAACAAATGGGCTCTCAAATCTTAAACCAAGATAACTTGAGTCTTCAAACTCTGTGAGGGCATGGCAAACATCTATTAAATCTCCCAAACACCATCTGACTGATGTGTTTCCTGAAAACACCTACTACTTGGCCTAGAAGTTCTTATAAATCGTGAAGGAACAAATGGGCTTACAACTCTTAAACCAAGATAACTTGAGTCTTTAAACACCGTGAGGGCATGGCAAACATCTATTAACTCTCCCAAACACCATCTGACTGATGTGTTTCCTGAAAACACCTACTACTTGGCCTAGAAGTTCTTATAAACCGAGAAGGAACAAATGGGCACTCAAATCTTAAACCAAGATAACTTGAGTCTTCAAACTCTGTGAGGGCATGGCAAACATCTATTAACTCTCCCAAACTCCATCGACTCATGAGTTTCATGAGAACACCTACTACTTGGCCTAGAAGTTCTTATAAACCGAGAAGGAACAAATGGGCTCACAAATCTTAAACCAAGATAACTTGAGTCTTCAAACACCGTGAGGGCATGGCAAACATCTATTAACTCTCCCAAACACCATCTGACTCATGTGTTTCATGAAAACACCTACTACTTGGCCTAGAAGTTCTTATAAACCGAGAAGGAACAAATGGGCTTACAACTCTTAAACCAAGATAACTTGAGTCTTTAAACACCGTGAGGGCATGGCAAACATCTATTAACTCTCCCAAACACCATCTGACTCATGTGTTTAATGAAAACACCTACTACTTGGCCTAGAAGTTCTTATAAACCGAGAAGGAACAAATGGGCTTACAATTCTTAAACCAAGATAACTTGAGTCTTTAAACACCGTGAGGGCATGGCAAACATCTATTAACTCTCCCAAACACCATCTGACTCATGTGTTTCATGAAAACACCTACTACTTGGCCTAGAAGTTCTTATAAACCGAGAAGGAACAAATGGGCTTACAAATCTTAAACCAAGATAACTTGAGTCTTTAAACACCGTGAGGGCATGGCAAACATCTATTAACTCTCCCAAACACCATCTGACTCATGTGTTTAATGAAAACACCTACTACTTGGCCTAGAAGTTCTTATAAACCGAGAAGGAACAAATGGGCTTACAACTCTTAAACCAAGATAACTTGAGTCTTTAAACACCGTGAGGGCATGGCAAACATCTATTAACTCTCCCAAACACCATCTGACTCATGTGTTTCATGAAAACACCTACTACTTGGCCTAGAAGTTCTTATAAACCGAGAAGGAACAAATGGGCACTCAAATCTTAAACCAAGATAACTTGAGTCTTCAAACTCTGTGTGGGCATGGCAAACATCTATTAACTCTCCTAAACACCATCTGACTGACGTGTTTCATGAAAACACCTACTACTTGGCCTAGAAGTTCTTATAAACCGAGAAGGAACAAATGGGCTCTCAAATCTTAAACCAAGATAACTTGAGTCTTCAAATTCTGTGAGGGCATGGCAAACATCTATTAACTCTCCCAAACACCATCTGACTGATGTGTTTCATGAAAACACCTACTACTTGGCCTAGAAGTTCTTATAAACCGAGAAGGAACAAATGGGCACTCAAATCTTAAACCAAGATAGCTTGAGTCTTCAAACTCTGTGAGGGCATGGCAAACATCTATTAACTCTCCCAAACACCATCTGACTGATGTGTTTCATGAGAACACCTACTACTTGGCCTAGAAGTTCTTATAAACCGAGAAGGAACAAATGGGCTCTCAAATCTTAAACCAAGATAACTTGAGTCTTCAAACTCTGTGAGGGCATGGCAAACATCTATTAACTCTCCCAAACACCATCTGACTGATGTGTTTCCTGAAAACACCTACTACTTGGCCTAGAAGTTCTTATAAACCGAGAAGGAACAAATGGGCTTACAACTCTTAAACCAAGATAACTTGAGTCTTTAAACACCGTGAGGGCAAGGCAAACATCTATTAACTCTCCCAAACACCATCTGACTCATGTGTTTCATGAAAACACCTACTACTTGGCCTAGAAGTTCTTATAAACCGAGAAGGAACAAATGGGCTTACAACTCTTAAACCAAGATAACTTGAGTCTTTAAACACCGTGAGGGCATGGCAAACATCTATTAACTCTCCCAAACACCATCTGACTCATGTGTTTAATGAAAACACCTACTACTTGGCCTAGAAGTTCTTATAAACCGAGAAGGAACAAATGGGCTTACAATTCTTAAACCAAGATAACTTGAGTCTTTAAACACCGTGAGGGCATGGCAAACATCTATTAACTCTCCCAAACACCATCTGACTCATGTGTTTCATGAAAACACCTACTACTTGGCCTAGAAGTTCTTATAAACCGAGAAGGAACAAATGGGCACTCAAATCTTAAACCAAGATAACTTGAGTCTTCAAACTCTGTGAGGGCATGGCAAACATCTATTAACTCTCCCAAACACCATCTGACTGATGTGTTTCATGAAAACACCTACTACTTGGCCTAGAAGTTCTTATAAACCGAGAAGGAACAAATGGGCTCTCAAATCTTAAACCAAGATAACTTGAGTCTTCAAACTCTGTGAGGGCATGGCAAACATCTATTAATTCTCCCAAACACCATCTCGACATGTGTTTCATGAAAACACCGACTACTTGGCCTAGAAGTTCTTATAAACCGAGAAGGAACAAATGGGCACTCAAATCTTAAACCAAGATAACTTGAGTCTTCAAACTCTGTGTGGGCATGGCAAACATCTATTAACTCTCCCAAACACCATCTGACTGATGTGTTTCATGAAAACACCTACTACTTGGCCTAGAAGTTCTTATAAACCGAGAAGGAACAAATGGGCTCTCAAATCTTAAACCAAGATAACTTGAGTCTTTAAACACCGTGAGGGCATGGCAAACATCTATTAACTCTCCCAAACACCATCTGACTGATGTGTTTCCTGAAAACACCTACTACTTGGCCTAGAAGTTCTTATAAACCGAGAAGGTACAAATGGGCTCTCAAATCTTAAACCAAGATAACTTGAGTCTTCAAACTCTGTGAGGGCATGGCAAACATCTATTAACTCTCCCAAACACCATCTGACTGATGTGTTTCCTGAAAACACCTACTACTTGGCCTAGAAGTTCTTATAAACCGAGAAGGAACAAATGGGCTTACAACTCTTAAACCAAGATAACTTGAGTCTTTAAACACCGTGAGGGCATGGCAAACATCTATTAACTCTCCCAAACACCATCTGACTCATGTGTTTAATGAAAACACCTACTACTTGGCCTAGAAGTTCTTATAAACCGAGAAGGAACAAATGGGCTTACAATTCTTAAACCAAGATAACTTCAGTCTCGAAACACCGTGAGGGCAAGGCAAACATCTATTAACTCTCCCAAACACCATCTGACTCATGTGTTTCATGAAAACACCTACTACTTGGCCTAGAAGTTCTTATAAACCGAGAAGGAACAAATGGGCTCTCAAATCTTAAACCAAGATAACTTGAGTCTTCAAACTCTGTGAGGGCATGGCAAACATCTATTGACTCTCCCAAACACCATCTGACTCATGTGTTTCAGGAAAACACCTACTACTTGGCGTAGAAGTTCTTATAAATCGAGAAGGAACAAATGGGCACTCAAATCTTAAACCAAGATAGCTTGAGTCTTCAAACTCTGTGAGGGCATGGCAAACATCTATTGACTCTCCTAAACACCATCTGACTCATGTGTTTGATGAAAACACCTACTATTTGGCCTAGAAGTTCTTATAAACCGAGAAGGAACAAATGGGCACTCAAATCTTAAACCAAGATAACTTGAGTCTTCAAACTCTGTGAGGGCATGACAAACATCTATTAACTCTCCCAAACACCATCTGACTGATGTGTTTCATGAAAACACCTACTACTTGGCCTAGAAGTTCTTATAAACAGAGAAGGAACAAGTGGGCTCTCAAATCTTAAACCAAGATAACTTGAGTCTTCAAACTCTGTGAGGGCATGGCAAACATCTATTAACTCTCCCAAACACCATCCGACTCATGTGTTTCATGAAAACACCTACTACTTGGCCTAGAAGTTCTTATAAACCGAGAAGGAACAAATGGGCTTACAAATCTTAAACCAAGATAACTTGAGTCTTCAAACACCGTGAGGGCATGGCAAACATCTATTAACTCTCCCAAACACCATCTCGACTCATGTGTTTAGTGAAAACACCTACTACTTGGCCTAGAAGTTCTTATAAACCGAGAAGGAATAAATGGGCTCTCAAATCTTAAACCAAGATAACTTGAGTCTTCAAACTCTGTGAGGGCAAGGCAAACATCTATTAACTCTCCCAAACACCATCTGACTCATGTGTTTAATGAAAACACCTACTACTTGGCCTAGAAGTTCTTATAAACCGAGAAGGAACAAATGGGCTCTCAAATCTTAAACCAAGATAACTTGAGTCTTTAAACTCGTGAGGGCATGGCAAACATCTATTAACTCTCCCAAACACCATCCGACTCATGTGTTTAATGAAAACACCTACTACTTGGCCTAGAAGTTCTTATAAACCGAGAAGGAACAAATGGGCTATCAAATCTTAAACCAAGATAACTTGAGTCTTCAAACACCGTGAGGGCAAGGCAAACATCTATTAACTCTCCCAAACACCATCTGACTCATGTGTTTCATGAAAACACCTACTACTTGGCCTAGAAGTTCTTATAAACCGAGAAGGAACAAATGGGCTCACAAATCTTAAACCAAGATAACTTGAGTCTTTAAACACCGTGAGGGCATGGCAAACTTCTATTAACTCTCCCAAACACCATCTCGACTCATGTGTTTAATGAAAACACCTACTACTTGGCCTAGAAGTTCTTATAAACCGAGAAGGAACAAATGGGCTTACAAATCTTAAACCAAGATAACTTAAGTCTTTAAACACCGTGAGGGCATGGCAAACATCTATTAACTCTCCCAAACACCATCTGACTCATGTGTTTCCTGAAAACACCTACTACTTGGCCTAGAAGTTCTTATAAACCGAGAAGGAACAAATGGGCACTCAAATCTTAAACCAAGATAGCTTGAGTCTTCAAACTCGTGAGGGCATGGCAAACATCTATTAACTCTCCCAAACACCATCTCGACTCGATGTGTTTCATGAAAACACCTACTACTTGGCCTAGAAGTTCTTATAAACCGAGAAGGAACAAATGGGCTCTCAAATCTTAAACCAAGATAACTTGAGTCTTCAAACTCTGTGAGGGCATGGCAAACATCTATTAACTCTCCCAAACACCATCTGACTCATGTGTTTAATGAAAACACCTACTACTTGGCCTAGAAGTTCTTATAAACCGAGAAGGAACAAATGGGCCTACAATTCTTAAACCAAGATAACTTCAGTCTTCAAACACCGTGAGGGCATGACAAACATCTATTAACTCTCCCAAAAACCATCTCGACTCATGTGTTTAGTGAAAACACCTACTACTTGGCCTAGAAGTTCTTATAAACCGAGAAGGAACAAATGGGCTTACAAATCTTAAACCAAGATAACTTGAGTCTTCAAACACCGTGAGGGCATGGCAAACATCTATTGACTCTCCCAAACACTATCTGACTGATGTGTTTCATGAAAACACCTACTAATTGGCCTAGAAGTTCTTATAAACCGAGAAGGAACAAATGGGCACTCAAATCTTAAACCAAGATAACTTGAGTCTTCAAACTCTGTGAGGGCATGGCAAACATCTATTAACTCTCCCAAACACCATCTGACGGATGTGTTTCCTGAAAACACCTACTACTTGGCCTAGAAGTTCTTATAAACCGAGAAGGAACAAATGGGCTCTCAAATCTTAAACCAAGATAACTTGAGTCTTCAAACTCTGTGAGGGCATGGCAAACATCTATTAACTCTCCCAAACACCATCTGACTCATGTGTTTCATGAAAACACCTACTACTTGGCCTAGAAGTTCTTATAAACAGAGAAGGAACAAGTGGGCTCTCAAATCTTAAACCAAGATAACTTGAGTCTTTAAACACCGTGAGGGCATGGCAAACTTCTATTAACTCTCCCAAACAACATCTGACTGATGTGTTTCCTGAAAACACCTACTACTTCGCCTAGAAGTTCTTATAAACCGAGAAGGAATAAATGGGCTCTCAAATCTTAAACCAAGATAACTTGAGTCTTCAAACTCTGTGAGGGCATGGCAAACATGTATTGACTCTCCCAAACACCATCTCGACTCATGTGTTTAATGAAAACACCTACTACTTGGCCCAGAAGATCTTATAAACCGAGAAGGAACAAATGGGCTAACAAATCTTAAACCAAGATAACTTGAGTCTTCAAACACCGTGAGGGCATGGCAAACATCTATTAACTCTCCCAAACACCATCTCGACTCATGTGTTTCATGAAAACACCTACTACTTGGCCTAGAAGTTCATATAAACCGAGAAGGAACAAATGGGCACTCAAAACATAAACCAAGATAACTTGAGTCTTCAAACTCGTGAGGGCATGGCAAACATCTATTAACTCTCCCAAACACCATCCGACCGATGTGTTTCATGAAAACACCTACTACTTGGCCCAGAAGATCTTATAAACCGAGAAGGAACAAATGGGCTCTCAAATCTTAAACCAAGATAACTTGAGTCTTCAAATTCTGTGAGGGCATGGCAAACATCTATTAATTCTCCCAAACACCATCTGACTGATGTGTTTCATGAAAACACCTACTACTTGGCCTTGAAGTTCATATAAATCGATAAGGAACAAATGGGCACTCAAATCTTAAACCAAGATAACTTGAGTCTTCAAACTCTGTGAGGGCATGGCAAACATCTATTAACTCCCAAACACCATCTGACTGATGTGTTTCATGAAAACACCTACTACTTGGCCTAGAAGTTCTTATAAACCGAGAAGGAACAAATGGGCTCTCAAATCTTAAACCAAGATAACTTGAGTCTTTAAACACCGTGAGGGCATGGCAAACATCTATTAACTCTCCCAAACACCATCTGACTCATGTGTTTCATGAAAACACCTACTACTTGGCCTAGAAGTTCTTATAAACCGAGAAGGAACAAATGGGCTTACAATTCTTAAACCAAGATAACTTCAGTCTCGAAACACCGTGAGGGCAAGGCAAACATCTATTAACTCTCCCAAACACCATCTGACTCATGTGTTTCATGAAAACACCTACTACTTGGCCTAGAAGTTCTTATAAACCGAGAAGGAACAAATGGGCTTACAACTCTTAAACCAAGATAACTTGAGTCTTTAAACACCGTGAGGGCATGGCAAACATCTATTAACTCTCCCAAACACCATCTGACTCATGTGTTTAATGAAAACACCTACTACTACGCCTAGAAGTTCTTATAAACTGAGAAGGAACAAATGGGCTTACAATTCTTAAACCAAGATAACTTGAGTCTCCAAACACCGTGAGGGCAAGGCAAACATCTATTAACTCTCCCAAACACCATCTGACTCATGTGTTTCATGAAAACACCTACTACTTGGCCTAGAAGTTCTTATAAACCGAGAAGGAACAAATGGGCTCTCAAATCTTAAACCAAGATAACTTGAGTCTTCAAACTCTGTGAGGGCATGGCAAACATCTATTAACTCTCCCAAACACCATCCGACTCATGTGTTTCATGAAAACACCTACTACTTGGCCTAGAAGTTCTTATAAACCGAGAAGGAACAAATGGGCACTCAAATCTTAAATCAAGATAACTTGAGTCTTCAAACTCTGTGAGGGCATGGCAAACATCTATTGACTCTCCCAAACACCATCTGACTCATGTGTTTCATGAAAACACCTACTACTTGGCCTAGAAGTTCTTATAAACCGAGAAGGAACAAATGGGCACTCAAATCTTAAACCAAGATAACTTGAGTCTTCAAACTCGTGAGGGCATGGCAAACATCTATTAACTCTCCCAAACACCATCTCGACCGATGTGTTTCATGAAAACACCTACTACTTGGCCTAGAAGTTCTTATAAACCGAGAAGGAACAAATGGGCTCTCAAATCTTAAACCAAGATAACTTGAGTCTTCAAACTCGTGAGGGCATGGCAAACATCTATTAACTCTCCCAAACACCATCTCGACCGATGTGTTTCATGAAAACACCTACTACTTGGCCTAGAAGTTCTTATAAACCGAGAAGGAACAAATGGGCTTACAACTCTTAAACCAAGATAACTTGAGTCTTTAAACACCGTGAGGGCATGGCAAACATCTATTAACTCTCCCAAACACCATCTGACTCATGTGTTTAGTGAAAACACCTACTACTTGGCCTAGAAGTTCTTATAAACCGAGAAGGAACAAATGGGCTCTCAAATCTTAAACCAAGATAACTTGAGTCTTCAAACTCTGTGAGGGCATGGCAAACATCTATTAACTCTCCCAAACACCATCTGACTCATGTGTTTAATGAAAACACCTACTACTTGGCCTAGAAGTTCTTATAAACCGAGAAGGAACAAATGGGCTCTCAAATCTTAAACCAAGATAACTTGAGTCTTTAAACACCGTGAGGGCATGGCAAACATCTATTAACTCTCCCAAACACCATCTGACTCATGTGTTTAATGAAAACACCTACTACTTGGCCTAGAAGTTCTTATAAACCGAGAAGGAACAAATGGGCTTACAATTCTTAAACCAAGATAACTTCAGTCTCGAAACACCGTGAGGGCAAGGCAAACATCTATTAACTCTCCCAAACACCATCTGACTCATGTGTTTCATGAAAACACCTACTACTTGGCCTAGAAGTTCTTATAAACCGAGAAGGAACAAATGGGCTCTCAAATCTTAAACCAAGATAACTTGAGTCTTTAAACACCGTGAGGGCATGGCAAACATCTATTAACTCTCCCAAACACCATCTGACTCATGTGTTTAATGAAAACACCTACTACTTGGCCTAGAAGTTCTTATAAACCGAGAAGGAACAAATGGGCTTACAATTCTTAAACCAAGATAACTTGAGTCTTCAAACACCGTGAGGGCATGGCAAACATCTATTAACTCTCCCAAACACCATCTGACTCATGTGTTTCATGAAAACACCTACTACTTGGCCTAGAAGTTCTTATAAACCGAGAAGGAACAAATGGGCACTCAAATCTTAAACCAAGATAACTTGAGTCTTCAAACTCTGTGAGGGCATGGCAAACATCTATTAACTCTCCCAAACACCATCCGACTCATGTGTTTAATGAAAACACCTACTACTTGGCCTAGAAGTTCTTATAAACCGAGAAGGAACAAATGGGCTCTCAAATCTTAAACCAAGATAACTTGAGTCTTCAAACTCGTGAGGGCATGGCAAACATCTATTAACTCTCCCAAACACCATCCGACTCATGTGTTTCCGAAAACACCTACTACTTGGCCTAGAAGTTCTTATAAACCGAGAAGGAACAAATGGGCTTACAAATCTTAAACCAAGATAACTTGAGTCTTTAAACACCGTGAGGGCATGGCAAACATCTATTAACTCTCCCAAACACCATCTGACTCATGTGTTTAGTGAAAACACCTACTACTTGGCCTAGAAGTTCTTATAAACCGAGAAGGAACAAATGGGCTTACAACTCTTAAACCAAGATAACTTGAGTCCTTAAACACCGTGAGGGCATGGCAAACATCTATTAACTCTCCCAAACACCATCTGACTCATGTGTTTCATGAAAACACCTACTACTTGGCCTAGAAGTTCTTATAAACCGAGAAGGAACAAATGGGCTCTCAAATCTTAAACCAAGATAACTTGAGTCTTCAAACTCTATGAGGGCATGGCAAACATCTATTGACTCTCCCAAATACCATCTGACTCATGTGTTTCATGAAAACACCTACTACTTGGCCTAGAAGTTCTTATAAACCGAGAAGGAACAAATGGGCACTCAAATCTTAAACCAAGATAACTTGAGTCTTCAAACTCTGTGAGGGCATGGCAAACATCTATTAACTCTCCCAAACACCATCTGACTGATGTGTTTCATGAGAACACCTACTACTTGGCCTAGAAGTTCTTATAAACCGAGAAGGAACAAATGGGCTCTCAAATCTTAAACCAAGATAACTTGAGTCTTCAAACTCTGTGAGGGCATGGCAAACATCTATTAAATCTCCCAAACACCATCTGACTGATGTGTTTCCTGAAAACACCTACTACTTGGCCTAGAAGTTCTTATAAACCGAGAAGGAACAAATGGGCTTACAACTCTTAAACCAAGATAACTTGAGTCTTTAAACACCGTGAGGGCATGGCAAACATCTATTAACTCTCCCAAACACCATCTGACTCATGTGTTTAATGAAAACACCTACTACTTGGCCTAGAAGTTCTTATAAACCGAGAAGGAACAAATGGGCTTACAATTCTTAAACCAAGATAACTTCAGTCTCGAAACACCGTGAGGGCAAGGCAAACATCTATTAACTCTCCCAAACACCATCTGACTCATGTGTTTCATGAAAACACCTACTACTTGGCCTAGAAGTTCTTATAAACCGAGAAGGAACAAATGGGCTCTCAAATCTTAAACCAAGATAACTTGAGTCTTCAAACTCTGTGAGGGCATGGCAAACATCTATTAACTCTCCCAAACACCATCTGACTGATGTGTTTCATGAAAACACCTACTACTTGGCCTAGAAGTTCTTATAAACCGAGAAGGAACAAATGGGCACTCAAATCTTAAACCAAGATAACTTGAGTCTTCAAACTCGTGAGGGCATGGCAAACATCTATTAACTCTCCCAAACACCATCTGACTCATGTGTTTAATGAAAACACCTACTACTTGGCCTAGAAGTTCTTATAAACCGAGAAGGAACAAATGGGCTCTCAAATCTTAAACCAAGATAACTTGAGTCTTTAAACACCGTGAGGGCATGGCAAACATCTATTAACTCTCCCAAACACCATCTGACTCATGTGTTTAATGAAAACACCTACTACTTGGCCTAGAAGTTCTTATAAACCGAGATGGAACAAATGGGCTTACAATTCTTAAACCAAGATAACTTCAGTCTCGAAACACCGTGAGGGCAACGCAAACATCTATTAACACAACCAAACACCATCAGACTCATGTGTTTCATGAAAACACCTACTACTTGGCCTAGAAGTTCTTATAAACCGAGAAGGAACAAATGGGCTTACAACTCTTAAACCAAGATAACTTGAGTCTTTAAACACCGTGAGGGCATGGCAAACATCTATTAACTCTCCCAAACACCATCTGACTCATGTGTTTAATGAAAACACCTACTACTTGGCCTAGAAGTTCTTATAAACCGAGAAGGAACAAATGGGCTCTCAAATCTTAAACCAAGATAACTTGAGTCTTCAAACTCTGTGAGGGCATGGCAAACATCTATTAACTCTCCCAAACACCATCTGACTCATGTGTTTCCTGAAAACACCTACTACTTGGCCTAGAAGTTCTTATAAACCGAGAAGGAACAAATGGGCTTACAAATCTTAAACCAAGATAACTTGAGTCTTTAAACACCGTGAGGGCATGGCAAACATCTATTAACTCTCCCAAACACCATCTGACTCATGTGTTTAATGAAAACACCTACTACTTGGCCTAGAAGTTCTTATAAACCGAGAAGGAACAAATGGGCTTACAATTCTTAAACCAAGATAACTTCAGTCTCGAAACACCGTGAGGGCAAGGCAAACATCTATTAACTCTCCCAAACACCATCTGACTCATGTGTTTCATGAAAACACCTACTACTTGGCCTAGAAGTTCTTATAAACCGAGAAGGAACAAATGGGCTCTCAAATCTTAAACCAAGATAACTTGAGTCTTTAAACACCGTGAGGGCATGGCAAACATCTATTAACTCTCCCAAACACCATCTGACTGATGTGTTTCATGAAAACACCTACTACTTGGCCTAGAAGTTCTTATAAACCGAGAAGGAACAAATGGGCTCTCAAATCTTAAACCAAGATAACTTGAGTCTTCAAACTCTGTGAGGGCATGGCAAACATCTATTAACTCTCCCAAACACCATCTGACTCATGTGTTTCCTGAAAACACCTACTACTTGGCCTAGAAGTTCTTATAAACCGAGAAGGAACAAATGGGCTTACAACTCTTAAACCAAGATAACTTGAGTCTTTAAACACCGTGAGGGCATGGCAAACATCTATTAACTCTCCCAAACACCATCTGACTCATGTGTTTAATGAAAACACCTACTACTTGGCCTAGAAGTTCTTATAAACCGAGAAGGAACAAATGGGCTCTCAAATCTTAAACCAAGATAACTTGAGTCTTCAAACTCTGTGAGGGCATGGCAAACATCTATTGACTCTCCCAAACACCATCTGACTCATGTGTTTCATGAAAACACCTACTACTTGGCCTAGAAGTTCTTATAAACCGAGAAGGAACAAATGGGCACTCAAATCTTAAACCAAGATAACTTCAGTTTTCAAACTCTGTGAGGGCATGGCAAACATCTATTGACTCTCCCAAACACCATCTGACTCATTTGTTTCATGAAAACACCTACTACTTGGCCTAGAAGTTCTTATAAACCGAGAAGGAATAAATGGGCTCTCAAATCTTAAACAAAGATAACTTAAGTCTTTAAACACCGTGAGGGCATGGCAAACATCTATTAACTCTCCCAAACAACATCTGACTGATGTGTTTCCTGAAAACACCTACTACTTCGCCTAGAAGTTCTTATAAACCGAGAAGGAACAAATGGGCTCTCAAATCTTAAACCAAGATAACTTGAGTCTTCAAACTCTGTGAGGGCATGGCAAACATCTATTAACTCTCCCAAACACCATCTGACTCATGTGTTTCATGAAAACACCTACTACTTGGCCTAGAAGTTCTTATAAACCGAGAAGGAACAAATGGGCTTACAACTCTTAAACCAAGATAACTTGAGTCTTTAAACACCGTGAGGGCATGGCAAACATCTATTAACTCTCCCAAACACCATCTGACTCATGTGTTTAATGAAAACACCTACTACTTGGCCTAGAAGTTCTTATAAACCGAGAAGGAACAAATGGGCTTACAACTCTTAAACCAAGATAACTTCAGTCTTGAAACACCGTGAGGGCAAGGCAAACATGTATTAACTCTCCTAAACACCATCTGACTGATGTGTTTCATGAAAACACCTACTACTTGGCCTAGAAGTTCTTATAAACCGAGAAGGAACAAATGGGCTCTCAAATCTTAAACCAAGATAACTTGAGTCTTCAAACTCTGTGAGGGCATGGCAAACATCTATTGACTCTCCCAAACACCATCTGACTCATGTGTTTCATGAAAACACCTACTACTTGGCCTAGAAGTTCTTATAAACCGAGAAGGAACAAATGGGCACTCAAATCTTAAACCAAGATAACTTGAATCTTCAAACTCTGTGAGGGCAAGGCAAACATCTATTAACTCTCCCAAACACCATCTCGACCGATCTGTTTCATGAAAACACCTACTACTTGGCCTAGAAGTTCTTATAAACCGAGAAGGAACAAATGGGCTCTCAAATCTTAAACCAAGATAACTTGAGTCTTCAAACTCTCGTGAGGGCATGGCAAACATCTATTAACTCTCCCAAACACCATCCGACTCATGTGTTTCATGAAAACACCTACTACTTGGCCTAGAAGTTCTTATAAACCGAGAAGGAACAAATGGGCTTACAAATCTTAAACCAAGATAACTTGAGTCTTTAAACACCGTGAGGGCATGGCAAACATCTATTAACTCTCCCAAACACCATCTCGACTCATGTGTTTAGTGAAAACACCTACTACTTGGCCTAGAAGTTCTTATAAACCGAGAAGGAACAAATGGGCTCTCAAATCTTAAACCAAGATAACTTGAGTCTTCAAACTCGTGAGGGCATGGCAAACATCTATTAACTCTCCCAAACACCATCCGACTCGATGTGTTTCATGAAAACACCTACTACTTGGCCTAGAAGTTCTTATAAACCGAGAAGGAACAAATGGGCACTCAAATCTTAAACCTAGATAACTTGAGTCTTCAAACTCGTGAGGGCATGGAAATCATCTATTAACTCTCCCCAACACCATATGACTGATGTGTTTCATGAAAACACCTACTACTTGGCCTAGAAGTTCTTGTAAACCGAGAAGGTACAAATGGGCTCACAAATCATAAACCAACATAACTTGAGTTTTCAAACTCTGTGAGGGCATGGCAAACATCTATTGACTCTCCCAAACACCATCTGACTCATGTGTTTCAGGAAAACACCTACTACTTGGCCTGAAGTTCTTATAAACCGAGAAGGAACAAATGGGCACTCAAATCTTAAACCAAGATAGCTTGAGTCTTCAAACTCTGTGAGGGCATGGCAAACATCTATTAACTCTCCCAAACACCATCTGACTGATGTGTTTCATGAAAACACCTACTACTTGGCCTAGAAGTTCTTATAAACCGAGAAGGAACAAATGGGCTCTCAAATCTTAAACCAAGATAACTTGAGTCTTTAAACACCGTGAGGGCATGGCAAACATCTATTAACTCTCCCAAACACCATCTGACTCATGTGTTTAATGAAAACACCTACTACTTGGCCTAGAAGTTCTTATAAACCGAGAAGGAACAAATGGGCTTACAATTCTTAAACCAAGATAACTTCAGTCTCGAAACACCGTGAGGGCAAGGCAAACATCTATTAACTCTCCCAAACACCATCTGACTCATGTGTTTCATGAAAACACCTACTACTTGGCCTAGAAGTTCTTGTAAACCGAGAAGGAACAAATGGGCTCTCAAATCTTAAACCAAGATAACTTGAGTCTTCAAACTCTGTGAGGGCATGGCAAACATCTATTGACTCTCCCAAACACCATCTGACTCATGTGTTTCAGGAAAACACCTACTACTTGGCCTAGAAGTTCTTATAAACCGAGAAGGAACAAATGGGCACTCAAATCTTAAACCAAGATAGCTTGAGTCTTCAAACTCTGTGAGGGCATGGCAAACATCTATTAACTCTCCCAAACAACATCTGACTGATGTGTTTCCTGAAAACACCTACTACTTCGCCTAGAAGTTCTTATAAACCGAGAAGGAATAAATGGGCTCTCAAATCTTAAACCAAGATAACTTGAGTCTTCAAACTCTGTGAGGGCATGGCAAACATCTATTGACTCTCCCAAACACCATCTGACTCATGTGTTTCATGAAAACACCTACTACTTGGCCTAGAAGTTCTTATAAACCGAGAAGGAACAAATGGGCTCTCAAATCTTAAACCAAGATAACTTGAGTCTTCAAACTCTGTGAGGGCATGGCAAACATCTATTAACTCTCCCAAACACCATCTGACTCATGTGTTTAATGAAAACACCTACTACTTGGCCTAGAAGTTCTTATAAACCGAGAAGGAACAAATGGGCTCTCAAATCTTAAACCAAGATAACTTGAGTCTTTAAACACCGTGAGGGCATGGCAAACATCTATTAACTCTCGCAAACATCATCTGACTCATGTGTTTAATGAAAACACCTACTACTTGGCCTAGAAGTTCTTATAAACCGAGAAGGAACAAATGGGCTTACAACTCTTAAACCAAGATAACTTCAGTCTTGAAACACCGTGAGGGCAAGGCAAACATCTATTAACTCTCCCAAACACCATGTGACTCATGTGTTTCATGAAAACACCTACTACTTGGCCTAGAAGTTCTTATAAACCGAGAAGGAACAAATGGGCTTACAACTCTTAAACCAAGATAACTTCAGTCTGGAAAGACCGTGAGGGCATGGCAAACATCTATTAACTCTCCCAAACACCATGTGACTCATGTGCTTCATGAAAACACCTACTACTTGGCCTAGAAGTTCTTATAAACCGAGAAGGAACAAATGGGCTCACAAATCATAAACCAACATAACTTGAGTTTTCAAACTCTGTGAGGGCATGGCAAACATCTATTGACTCTCCCAAACACCATCTGACTCATGTGTTTCATGAAAACACCTACTACTTGGCCTAGAAGTTCTTATAAACCGAGAAGGAACAAATGGGCTCTCAAATCTTAAACCAAGATAACTTGAGTCTTTAAACACCGTGAGGGCATGGCAAACATCTATTAACTCTCCCAAACACCATCTGACTCGTGTTTAATGAAAACACCTACTACTTGGCCTAGAAGTTCTTATAAACCGAGAAGGAACAAATGGGCCTACAATTCTTAAACCAAGATAACTTCAGTCTTGAAACACCGTGAGGGCAAGGCAAACATCTATTAACTCTCCCAAACACCATCTGACTCATGTGTTTCATGAAAACACCTACTACTTGGCCTAGAAGTTCTTATAAACCGAGAAGGAACAAATGGGCTCTCAAATCTTAAACCAAGATAACTTGAGTCTTCAAACTCTGTGAGGGCATGGCAAACATCTATTGACTCTCCTAAACACCATCTGACTCATGTGTTTCATGAAAACACCTACTATTTGGCCTAGAAGTTCTTGTAAACCGAGAAAGAACAAATGGGCACTCAAATCTTAAACCAAGATAACTTTAGTCTTCAAACTCTGTGAGGGCATGGCAAACATCTATTAACTCTCCCAAACACCATCTGACTGATGTGTTTCATGAAAACACCTACTACTTGGCCTAGAAGTTCTTATAAACCGAGAAGGAACAAATGGGCTCTCAAATCTTAAACCAAGATAACTTGAGTCTTCAAACTCAGTGAGGGCATGGCAAACATCTATTAAATATCCCAAAACACCATCTGACTCATGTGTTTCCTGAAAACACCTACTACTTGGCCTAGAAGTTCTTATAAACCGAGAAGGAACAAATGGGCTTACAACTCTTAAACCAAGATAACTTGAGTCTTTAAACACCGTGAGGGCATGGCAAACATCTATTAACTCTCCCAAACACCATCTGACTCATGTGTTTAATGAAAACACCTACTACTTGGCCTAGAAGTTCTTATAAACCGAGAAGGAACAAATGGGCTTACAACTCTTAAACCAAGATAACTTCAGTCTTGAAACACCGTGAGGGCAAGGCAAACATCTATTAACTCTCCCAAACACCATCTGACTCATGTGTTTCATGAAAACACCTACTACTTGGCCTAGAAGTTCTTATAAACCGAGAAGGAACAAATGGGCTCTCAAATCTTAAACCAAGATAACTTGAGTCTTCAAATTCTGTGAGGGCATGGCAAACATCTATTAACTCTCCCAAACTCCATCTAACTGATGTCTTTCATGAAAACACCTACTACTTGGCCTAGAAGTTCTTATAAACCGAGAAGGAACAAATGGGCACTCAAATCTTAAACCAAGATAACTTGAGTCTTCAAACTCTGTGTGGGCATGGCAAACATCTATTAACTCTCCCAAACACCATCTGACTGATGTGTTTCATGAAAACACCTACTACTTGGCCTAGAAGTTCTTATAAACCGAGAAGGAACAAATGGGCTCTCAAATCTTAAACCAAGATAACTTGAGTCTTCAAACTCGTGAGGGCATGGCAAACATCTATTAAATCTCCCAAACACCATCTCGACCGATGTGTTTCCGAAAACACCTACTACTTGGCCTAGAAGTTCTTATAAACCGAGAAGGAACAAATGGGCTTACAACTCTCAAACCAAGATAACTTCAGTCTTGAAAGACCGTGAGGGCAAGGCAAACATCTATTAACTCTCCCAAACACCATCTGACTCATGTGTTTCATGAAAACACCTACTACTTGGCCTAGAAGTTCTTATAAACCGAGAAGGAACAAATGGGCTCAAATATTAAACCAAGATAACTTGAGTCTTCAAACTCTGTGAGGGCATGGCAAACATCTATTGACTCTCCCAAACACCCATCTGACTGATGTGTTTCATGAAAACACCTACTACTTGGCCTAGAAGTTCCTATAAACCGAGAAGGAACACCTACTCAAATATTAAACCAAGATAACTTGAGTCTTCAAACTCTGTGAGGGCATGGCAAACATCTATTAACTCTCCCAAACACCATCTGACTCATGTGTTTAATGAAAACACCTACTACTTGGCCTAGAAGTTCTTATAAACCGAGAAGGAACAAATGGGCTCTCAAATCTTAAACCAAGATAACTTGAGTCTTTAAACACCGTGAGGGCATGGCAAACATCTATTAACTCTCGCAAACATCATCTGACTCATGTGTTTAATGAAAACACCTACTACTTGGCCTAGAAGTTCTTATAAACCGAGAAGGAACAAATGGGCTTACAACTCTTAAACCAAGATAACTTCAGTCTTGAAACACCGTGAGGGCAAGGCAAACATCTATTAACTCTCCCAAACACCATCTGACTCATGTGTTTCATGAAAACACCTACTACTTGGCCTAGAAGTTCTTATAAACCGAGAAGGAACAAATGGGCTTACAACTCTTAAACCAAGATAACTTCAGTCTCGAAACACCGTGAGGGCAACGCAAACATCTATTAACTCTCCCAAACACCATCTGACTCATGTGTTTCATGAAAACACCTACTACTTGGCCTAGAAGTTCTTATAAACCGAGAAGGTACAAATGGGCTCACAAATCATAAACCAACATAACTTCAGTTTTCAAACTCTGTGAGGGCATGGCAAACATCTATTGACTCTCCCAAACACCATCTGACTCATGTGTTTCATGAAAACACCTACTACTTGGCCTAGAAGTTCTTATAAACCGAGAAGGAACAAATGGGCTCTCAAATCTTAAACCAAGATAACTTGAGTCTTTAAACACCGTGAGGGCATGGCAAACATCTATTAACTCTCCCAAACACCATCTGACTCTCGTGTTTAATGAAAACACCTACTACTTGGCCTAGAAGTTCTTATAAACCGAGAAGGAACAAATGGGCTTACAACTCTAAAACCAAGATAACTTCAGTCTTGAAACACCGTGAGGGCAAGGCAAACATCTATTAACTCTCCCAAACACCATCTGACTCATGTGTTTCATGAAAACACCTACTACTTGGCCTAGAAGTTCTTATAAACCGAGAAGGAACAAATGGGCTCTCAAATCTTAAACCAAGATAACTTGAGTCTTCAAACTCTGTGAGGGCATGGCAAACATCTATTGACTCTCCCAAACACCATCTGACTCATGTGTTTCATGAAAACACCTACTACTTGGCCTAGAAGTTCTTATAAACCGAGAAGGAACAAATGGGCACTCAAATCTTAAACCAAGATAACTTGAGTCTTCAAACTCTGTGAGGGCATGGCAAACATCTATTAACTCTCCCAAACACCATCTGACTGATGTGTTTCATGAAAACACCTACTACTTGGCCTAGAAGTTCTTATAAACCGAGAAGGAACAAATGGGCTCTCAAATCTTAAACCAAGATAACTTGAGTCTTCAAATTCTGTGAAGGCATGGCAAACATCTATTAAATCTCCCAAACACCATCTGACTGATGTGTTTCCTGAAAACACCTACAACTTGGCCTAGAAGTTCTTATAAACCGAGAAGGAACAAATGGGCTTACAACTCTTAAACCAAGATAACTTGAGTCTTTAAACACCGTGAGGGCATGGCAAACATCTATTAACTCTCCCAAACACCATCTGACTCATGTGTTTAATGAAAACACCTACTACTTGGCCTAGAAGTTCTTATAAACCGAGAAGGAACAAATGGGCTTACAACTCTTAAACCAAGATAACTTCAGTCTTGAAACACCGTGAGGGCAAGGCAAACATCTATTAACTCTCCCAAACACCATCTGACTCATGTGTTTCATGAAAACACCTACTACTTGGCCTAGAAGTTCTTATAAACCGAGAAGGAACAAATGGGCTCTCAAATCTTAAACCAAGATAACTTGAGTCTTCAAACTCTGTGAGGGCATGGCAAACATCTATTAACTCTCCCAAACACCATCTGACTGATGTGTTTCCTGAAAACACCTACTACTTGGCCTAGAAGTTCTTATAAACCGAGAAGGAACAAATGGGCACTCAAATCTTAAACCAAGATAACTTGAGTCTTCAAACTCTGTGTGGGCATGGCAAACATCTATTAACTCTCCCAAACACCATCTGACTGATGTGTTTCATGAAAAAACCTACTACTTGGCCTAGAAGTTCTTATAAACCGAGAAGGAACAAATGGGCTCTCAAATCTTAAACCAAGATAACTTGAGTCTTCAAATTCTGTGAGGGCATGGCAAACATCTATTAAATCTCCCAAACCCCATCTGACTGATGTGTTTCCTGAAAACACCTACAACTTGGCCTAGAAGTTCTTATAAACCGAGAAGGAACAAATGGGCTTACAACTCTCAAACCAAGATAACTTCAGTCTTGAAAGACCGTGAGGGCAAGGCAAACATCTATTAACTCTCCCAAACACCATGTGACTCATGTGTTTCATGAAAACACCTACTACTTGGCCTAGAAGTTCTTATAAACCGTGAAGGAACAAATGGGCTCTCAAATCTTAAACCAAGATAACTTGAGTCTTCAAACTCTGTGAGGGATGGCAAACATCTATTGACTCTCCCAAATACCATCTGACTCATGTGTTTCATGAAAACACCTACTACTTGGCCTAGAAGTTCTTATACACCGAGAAGGAACACCTACTCAAATATTAAACCAAGATAACTTGAGTCTTCAAACTCTGTGAGGGCATGGCCAACATCTATTAACTCTCCCAAACACCAACTGACTCATGTGTTTAATGAAAACACCTACTACTTGGCCTAGAAGTTCTTATAAACCGAGAAGGAACAAATGGGCTCTCGAATCTTAAACCAAGATAACTTGAGTCTTTAAACACCGTGAGGGCATGGCAAACATCTATTAACTCTCGCAAACATCATCTGACTCATGTGTTTAATGAAAACACCTACTACTTGGCCTAGAAATTCTTATAAACCGAGAAGGAACAAATGGGCTTACAACTCTTAAACCAAGATAACTTCAGTCTTGAAACACCGTGAGGGCAAGGCAAACATCTATTAACTCTCCCAAACACCATGTGACTCATGTGTTTCATGAAAACACCTACTACTTGGCCTAGAAGTTCTTATAAACCGAGAAGGAACAAATGGGCTTACAACTCCCAAACCAAGATAACTTCAGTCTTGAAAGACCGTGAGGGCAACGCAAACATCTATTAACTCTCCCAAACACCATCTGACTCATGTGTTTCATGAAAACACCTACTACTTGGCCTAGAAGTTCTTATAAACCGAGAAGGAACAAATGGGCTCTCAAATCTTAAACCAAGATAACTTGAGTTTTCAAACTCTGTGAGGGCATGGCAAACATCTATTGACTCTCCCAAATACCATCTGACTCATGTGTTTCATGAAAACACCTACTACTTGGCCTAGAAGTTCTTATAAACCGAGAAGGAACAAATGGGCTCTCAAATCTTAAACCAAGATAACTTGAGTCTTTAAACACCGTGAGGGCATGGCAAACATCTATTAACTCTCGCAAACACCATCTGACTCTCGTGTTTAATGAAAACACCTACTACTTGGCCTAGAAGTTCTTATAAACCGAGAAGGAACAAATGGGCTTACAACTCTTAAACCAAGATAACTTCAGTCTTGAAACACCGTGAGGGCAAGGCAAACATCTATTAACTCTCCCAAACACCATGTGACTCATGTGTTTCATGAAAACACCTACTACTTGGCCTAGAAGTTCTTATAAACCGAGAAGGAACAAATGGGCTCTCAAATCTTAAACCAAGATAACTTGAGTCTTCAAACTCTGTGAGGGCATGGCAAACATCTATTGACTCTCCCAAATACCATCTGACTCATGTGTTTCATGAAAACACCTACTACTTGGCCTAGAAGTTCTTATAAACCGAGAAGGAACAAATGGGCACTCAAATCTTAAACCAAGATAACTTGAGTCTTCAAACTCTGTGAGGGCATGGCAAACATCTATTAACTCTCCCAAACACCATCTGACTGATGTGTTTCATGAAAACACCTACTACTTGGCCTAGAAGTTCTTATAAACCGAGAAGGAACAAATGGGCTCTCAAATCTTAAACCAAGATAACTTGAGTCTTCAAATTCTGTGAAGGCATGGCAAACATCTATTAAATCTCCCAAACACCATCTGACTGATGTGTTTCCTGAAAACACCTACAACTTGGCCTAGAAGTTCTTATAAACCGAGAAGGAACAAATGGGCTTACAACTCTTAAACCAAGATAACTTGAGTCTTTAAACACCGTGAGGGCATGGCAAACATCTATTAACTCTCGCAAACACCATCTGACTCATGTGTTTAATGAAAACACCTACTACTTGGCCTACAAGTTCTTATAAACCGAGAAGGAACAAATGGGCTTACAACTCTTAAACCGAGATAACTTCAGTCTTGAAACACCGTGAGGGCAAGGCAAACATCTATTAACTCTCCCAAACACCATGTGACTCATGTGTTTCATGAAAACACCTACTACTTGGCCTAGAAGTTCTTATAAACCGAGAACGAACAAATGGGCTCTCAAATCTTAAACCAAGATAACTTGAGTCTTCAAATTCTGTGAGGGCATGGCAAACATCTATTAAATCTCCCAAACACCATCTGACTGATGTGTTTCCTGAAAACACCTACTACTTGGCCTAGAAGTTCTTATAAACCGAGAAGGAACAAATGGGCACTTGATCAATCAATTTGATACACTTATGATAGCTTTGTATTAGGCATTATTAGATGTTTATTGTGCCCAATATTAGTACTTTAGATGAGTTTAATGTTGTTTGGCTTCATTGGGCTTTAATGCAAATATTGAATAATTTTCGGATTTTGATGCATTTTGACCTTTCTTCCTTGGTTAGGTCATAACTTGGGACTCGGTGATCCAATTGAGGTGATCTTGGTGTCTTTGGAAAGCTAAGACAATGCTCTACAAGTTTCATGAAGAACTCAAGAGCTGGATCGGAATGCTAAGGGTCCAAAATATCCCTGCAATGCAGATTGGGTTTGCTGTCACGGAACCATCTGGGCAGTATGCACATATTGGACTATATAGTGGGTTATAGGCCTCCTCTTGGGCTGAAACTTGGTCACTTGAAAGATAAGACCCATATCTCCAACTTCAATGTAGAACATTTTGTCAATATATGTCGTTTTAAGCATGCTTCTAAAGCTACAAGTTGGACTGAATTTGGAAACACGTTCTTCCAACCTAACTTGAGGTAGGTGAAGTGTTTTTGGCATTTCTGGAGTTCTAAAAGTCCAAATGACATGATTCAAATTGGAGATTTTCAAGGAGACAACTGGCTACAACTTTGATGAAGACATCCAAGCCAAAATGCACCGTCTAGGTGATGAATTTGAAGCCAGAAGTCGGATAAGAGTTGTTGACTAAAAGCCACCAACCATACACCAAACCACCTACCATGCACCAAGCCACCAACCATGCATCAAGCTTCCATTTTTGACAATTTTCATATTCTTATAGCTTGTATTCAGATTATGTACATGTACAAATTGGCTTCTAGGATTAGTATAAATAGGCCAATCTCTTTGTATTAAGAGGATTCAATTTAGAAGTAAGTTTGTAGTAAGTTTGAGTATTTGTTAGTTTTCTTTCTCTTCTTCTCCCTTCTCTTTAGAATTTCATTTTTGTTCTTTATTTTCTGAGTTCTTCCTTCCCATCCATGGAAGGCTAGGCTCCTATAATCAATCCAAGGGATTAGCCATCTTGATGTTTAATTTGGAGATCTTGTTTAGCTTGTTCATATTGCTTAATTGTTATTCAAGTTTCTCTTCTTCCTCTTTTGATTTTGATCTAGATTGAATTGCTTAATTTGATTTGGATGTTTATGTGATAATAGCTTTATTATCATGTATTCAAGAGGATCACATAGAATAAACAATTTATTAAAGCTTTTTGATAGATTGTTTAGCTTGGTTAAATTCTGGATCTTAAATTAATCTATGTATGGATGGTGCTTACTTTATCTAACATTGGTTAATTAAATTCTAGATGCTTATCTAGTAAAGGATTCTTGGATTATGTTGAGGCTTCTTGATATGATCTAAGGCCAAGAACATGGTTAGCGATTAAGTGAATTCCTTGTGATCAATGATGGATTAAACTTAAGATCGGTAAATTTCCTTGGATTGGTTGTTTCTTTAGATTTGTTTTCAACTTTAAGTCTTGTTCTTTTATCAATATTGTTAATCAACAACAAAACCCCCCTTTTAATTATCTTGATTTGATTAAATCTTTGTTCTTTTTGGATCCTTGAGAGACGATTCGGTTCATGCTCTATACTGCAAATTAGTTTGCGAACCGGTAAATTTTATTTATTTGACGGGGTCTCGACAACCTCTTGTCAGCACTCAAATCTTAAACCAAGATAACTTGAGTCTTCAAACTCTGTGTGGGCATGGCAAACATCTATTAACTCTCCCAAACACCATCTGACTCATGTGTTTAATGAAAACACCTACTACTTGGCCCAGAAGATCTTATAAACCGAGAACAAACAAATGGGCTTACAACTCTTAAAACAAGATAACTTCAGTCTTGAAACACCGTGAGGGCAAGGCAAACATGTATTAACTCTCCCAAACACCATGTGACTCATGTGTTTCATGAAAACACCTACTACTTGGCCTAGAAGTTCTTATAAACCGAGAAGGAACAAATGGGCTCTCAAATCTTAAACCAAGATAACTTGAGTCTTTAAACACCGTGAGGGCATGGCAAACATCTATTAACTCTCGCAAACATCATCTGACTCATGTGTTTAATGAAAACACCTACTACTTGGCCTAGAAGTTCTTATAAACCGAGAAGGAACAAATGGGCTTACAACTCTTAAACCAAGATAACTTCAGTCTTGAAACACCGTGAGGGCAAGGCAAACATCTATTAACTCTCCCAAACACCATGTGACTCATGTGTTTCATGAAAACACCTACTACTTGGCCTAGAAGTTCTTATAAACCGAGAAGGAACAAATGGGCTTACAACTCTTAAACCAAGATAACTTGAGTCTTTAAACACCGTGAGGGCATGGCAAACATCTATTAACTCTCCCAAACACTATCTGACTCATGTGTTTAATGAAAACACCTACTACTTGGCCCAGAAGATCTTATAAACCGAGAACGAACAAATGGGCTTACAACTCTTAAACCAAGATAACTTCAGTCTTGAAACACCGTGAGGGCAAGGCAAACATGTATTAACTCTCCCAAACACCATGTGACTCATGTGTTTCATGAAAACACCTACTACTTGGCCTAAAAGTTCTTATAAATCGAGAAGGAACAAATGGGCACTCAAATCTTTAACCAAGATAACTTGACTCTTCAAACTCTGTGTGGGCATGGCAAACATCTATTAACTCTCCTAAACACCATCTGACTGATGTGTTTCATGAAAACACCTACTACTTGGCCTAGAAGTTCTTATAAACCGAGAAGGAACAAATGGGCACTCAAATCTTAAACCAAGATAACTTGAGTCTTCAAACTCTGTGTAGGCATGGCAAACATCTATTAACTCTCCCAAACACCATCTGACTGATGTGTTTCATGAAAAAACCTACTACTTGGCCTAGAAGTTCTTATAAACCGAGAACGAACAAATGGGCTCTCAAATCTTAAACCAAGATAACTTGAGTCTTCAAATTCTGTGAGGGCATGGCAAACATCTATTAAATCTCCCAAACCCCATATGACTGATGTGTTTCCTGAAAACACCTACAACTTGGCCTAGAAGTTCTTATAAACCGAGAAGGAACAAATGGGCTTACAACTCTTAAACCAAGATAACTTGACTCTTTAACCACCGTGAGGGCATGGCAAACATCTATTAACTCTCCCAAACACCATCTGACTCATGTGTTTAGTGAAAACACCTACTACTTGGCCTAGAAGTTCTTATAAACCGAGAAGGAACGAATGGGCTCTCAAATCTTAAACCAAGATAACTTGAGTCTTCAAATTCTGTGAGGGCATGGCAAACATCTATTAACTCTCCCAAACACCATCTGACTGATGTGTTTCATGAAAACACCTACTACTTGGCCTAGAAGTTCATATAAATCGATAAGGAACAAATGGGCACTCAAATCTTAAACCAAGATAACTTGAGTCTTCAAACTCTGTGTGGGCATGGCAAACATCTATTAACTCTCCCAAACATCATCTGACTGATGTGTTTCATGAAAACACCTACTACTTGGCCTAGAAGTTCTTATAAACCGAGAAGGAACAAATGGGCTCTCAAATCTTAAACCAAGATAACTTGAGTCTTCAAACTCTGTGAGGGCATGGCAAACATCTATTGACTCTCCCAAATACCATCTGACTCATGTGTTTCATGAAAACACCTACTACTTGGCCTAGAAGTTCTTATAAACCGAGAAGGAACAAATGGGCACTCAAATCTTAAACCAAGATAACTTGAGTCTTCAAACACCGTGAGGGCATGGCAAACATCTATTAACTCTCCCAAACACCATCTGACTGATGTGTTTCATGAAAACACCTACTACTTGGCCTAGAAGTTCTTATAAACCGAGAAGGAACAAATGGGCTCTCAAATCTTAAACCAAGATAACTTGAGTCTTTAAACACCGTGAGGGCATGGCAAACATCTATTAACTCTCGCAAACACCATCTGACTCATGTGTTTAATGAAAACACCTACTACTTGGCCTAGAAGTTCTTATAAACCGAGAAGGAACAAATGGGCTTACAACTCTTAAACCAAGATAACTTCAGTCTTGAAACACCGTGAGGGCAAGGCAAACATCTATTAACTCTCCCAAACACCATGTGACTCATGTGTTTGATGAAAACACCTACTACTTGGCCTAGAAGTTCTTATAAACCGAGAAGGAACAAATGGGCTCTCAAATCTTAAACCAAGATAACTTGAGTCTTCAAACTCTGTGAGGGCATGGCAAACATCTATTGACTCTCCCAAATACCATCTGACTCATGTGTTTCATGAAAACACCTACTACTTGGCCTAGAAGTTCTTATAAACCGAGAAGGAGCAAATGGGCACTCAAATCTTAAACCAAGATAACTTGAGTCTTCAAACTCTGTGTGGGCATGGCAAACATCTATTAACTCTCCCAAACACCATCTGACTGATGTGTTTCATGAAAACACCTACTACTTGGCCTAGAAGTTCTTATAAACCGAGAAGGAACAAATGGGCTTACAACTCTCAAACCAAGATAACTTCAGTCTTGAAAGACCGTGAGGGCAAGGCAAATATTTATTAACTCTCCCAAACACCATGTGACTCATGTGTTTCATGAAAACACCTACTACTTGGCCTAGAAGTTCTTATAAACCGTGAAGGAACAAATGGGCTCTCAAATCTTAAACCAAGATAACTTGAGTCTTCAAACTCTGTGAGGGCATGGCAAACATCTATTGACTCTCCCAAATACCATCTGACTCATGTGTTTCATGAAAACACCTACTACTTGGCCTAGAAGTTCTTATAAACCGAGAAGGAACACCTACTCAAATATTAAACCAAGATAACTTGAGTCTTCAAACTCTGTGAGGGCATGGCAAACATCTATTAACTCTCCCAAACACCATCTGACTCATGTGTTTAATGAAAACACCTACTACTTGGCCTAGAAGTTCTTATAAACCGAGAAGGAACAAATGGGCTCTCAAATCTTAAACCAAGATAACTTGAGTCTTTAAACACCGTGAGGGCATGGCAAACATCTATTAACTCTCGCAAACATCATCTGACTCATGTGTTTAATGAAAACACCTACTACTTGGCCTAGAAATTCTTATAAACCGAGAAGGAACAAATGGGCTTACAACTCTTAAACCAAGATAACTTCAGTCTTGAAACACCGTGAGGGCAAGGCAAACATCTATTAACTCTCCCAAACACCATGTGACTCATGTGTTTCATGAAAACACCTACTACTTGGCCTAGAAGTTCTTATAAACCGAGAAGGAACAAATGGGCTTACAACTCTCAAACCAAGATAACTTCAGTCTTGAAAGACCGTGAGGGCAACGCAAACATCTATTAACTCTCCCAAACACCATGTGACTCATGTGTTTCATGAAAACACCTACTACTTGGCCTAGAAGTTCTTATAAACCGTGAAGGAACAAATGGGCTCTCAAATCTTAAACCAAGATAACTTGAGTTTTCAAACTCTGTGAGGGCATGGCAAACATCTATTGACTCTCCCAAATACCATCTGACTCATGTGTTTCATGAAAACACCTACTACTTGGCCTAGAAGTTCTTATAAACCGAGAAGGAACAAATGGGCTCTCAAATCTTAAACCAAGATAACTTGAGTCTTTAAACACCGTGAGGGCATGGCAAACATCTATTAACTCTCGCAAACACCATCTGACTCTCGTGTTTAATGAAAACACCTACTACTTGGCCTAGAAGTTCTTATAAACCGAGAAGGAACAAATGGGCTTACAACTCTTAAACCAAGATAACTTCAGTCTTGAAACACCGTGAGGGCAAGGCAAACATCTATTAACTCTCCCAAACACCATGTGACTCATGTGTTTCATGAAAACACCTACTACTTGGCCTAGAAGTTCTTATAAACCGAGAAGGAACAAATGGGCTCTCAAATCTTAAACCAAGATAACTTGAGTCTTCAAACTCTGTGAGGGCATGGCAAACATCTATTGACTCTCCCAAATACCATCTGACTCATGTGTTTCATGAAAACACTTACTACTTGGCCTAGAAGTTCTTATAAACCGAGAAGGAACAAATGGGCTCTCAAATCTTAAACCAAGATAACTTGAGTCTTCAAACTCTGTGAGGGCATGACAAACATCTATTGACTCTCCCAAATACCATCTGACTCATGTGTTTGATGAAAACACCTATGACTTGGCCTAGAAGTTCTTATAAACCGAGAAGGAACAAATGGGCACTCAAATCTTAAACCAAGATAACTTGAGTCTTCAAACTCTGTGAGGGCATGGCAAACATCTATTAACTCTCCCAAACACCGTGTGACTCATGTGTTTGATGAAAACACCTACTACTTGGCCTAGAAGTTCTCATAAACCGAGAAGGAACAAATGGGCACTCAAATCCTAAACCAAGATAACTTGAGTCTTCAAACTCTGTGAGGGCATGGCAAACATCTATTAACTCATACACCATCTGACTGATGTGTTTCATGAAAACACCTACTACTTGGCCTAGAAGTTCTTATAAACCGAGAAGGAACAAATGGGCACTCAAATCTTAAACCAAGATAACTTGAGTCTTCAAACTCTGTGAGGGCATGGCAAACATCTATTAACTCATACACCATCTGACTGATGTGTTTCATGAAAACACCTACTACTTGGCCTAGAAGTTCTTATAAACCGAGAAGGAACAAATGGGCTCTGAAATCTTAAACCAAGATAACTTGAGTCTTCAAATTCTGTGAGGGCCTGGCAAACATCTATTAATTCTCCCAAACACCATCTGACTGATGTGTTTCCTGAAAACACCTACTACTTGGCCTAGAAGTTCTTATAAACCGAGAAGGAACAAATGGGCTCTCAAATCTTAAACCAAGATAACTTGAGTCTTCAAATTCTGTGAGGGCCTGGCAAACATCTATTAATTCTCCCAAACACCATCTGACTGATGTGTTTCCTGGAAACACCTACTACTTGGCCTAGAAGTTCTTATAAACCGAGAACGAACAAATGGGCTTACAACTCTTAAACCAAGATAACTTGAGTCTTTAAACACCGTGAGGGCATGGCAAACATCTATTAACTCTCCCAAACACCATCTGACTCATGTGTTTAGTGAAAACACCTACTACTTGGCCTAGAAGTTCTTATAAACCGAGAAGGAACAAATGGGCTTACAACTCTTAAACCAAGATAACTTCAGTCTTGAAACACCGTGAGGGCAAGGCAAACATCTATTAACTCTCCCAAACACCATGTGACTCATGTGTTTCATGAAAACACCTACTACTTGGCCTAGAAGTTCTTATAAACCGAGAAGGAACAAATGGGCTCTCAAATCTTAAACCAAGATAACTTGAGTCTTCAAACTCAATGAGGGCATGTCAAACATCTATTGACTCTCCCAAATACCATCTGACTGATGTGTTTCATGAAAACACCTACTACTTGGCCTAGAAGTTCTTATAAACCGAGAAGGAACAAATGGGCACTCAAATCTTAAACCAAGATAACTTGGGTCTTCAAACTCTGTGAGGGCATGGCAAACATCTATTAAGTCTCCCAAACACCATCTGACTCATGTGTTTAATGAAAACACCTACTACTTGGCCTAGAAGTTCTTATAAACCGAGAAGGAACAAATGGGCTCTCAAATCTTAAACCAAGATAACTTGAGTCTTTAAACACCGTGAGGGCATGGCAAACATCTATTAACAGTCCCAAACACCATCTGACTCATGTGTTTAATGACAACACCTACTACTTGGCCTAGAAGTTCTTATAAACCGAGAAGGAACAAATGGGCTTACAACTCTTAAACCAAGATAACTTCAGTCTTGAAACACCGTGAGGGCAAGGCAAACATCTATTAACTCTCCCAAACACCATGTGACTCATGTGTTTCATGAAAACACCTACTACTTGGCCTAGAAGTTCTTATAAACCGAGAAGGAACAAATGGGCTCTCAAATCTTAAACCAAGATAACTTGAGTCTTCAAACTCTGTGAGGGCATGGCAAACATCTATTGACTCTCCCAAATACCATCTGACTCATGTGTTTCATGAAAACACCTACTACTTGGCCTAGAAGTTCTTATAAACCGAGAAGGAACAAATGGGCACTCAAATCTTACACCAAGATAACTTGAGTCTTCAAACTCTGTGTGGGCATGGCAAACATCTATTAACTCTCCCAAACACCGTCTGACTGATGTGCTTCATGAAAAAACCTACTACTTGGCCTAGAAGTTCTTATAAACCGAGAAGGAACAAATGGGCTCTCAAATCTTAAACCAAGATAACTTGAGTCTTCAAATTCTGTGAGGGCATGGCAAACATCTATTAAATCTCCCAAACACCATCTGACTGATGTGTTTCCTGAAAACACCTACAACTTGGCCTAGAAGTTCTTATAAACCGAGAAGGAACAAATGGGCTTACAACTCTTAAACCAAGATAACTTGAGTCTTTAAACACCGTGAGGGCATGGCAAACATCTATTAACTCTCCCAAACACCATCTGACTCATGTGTTTAGTGAAAACACCTACTACTTGGCCTAGAAGTTCTTATAAACCGAGAAGGAACAAATGGGCTCTCAAATCTTAAACCAAGATAACTTGAGTCTTCAAATTCTGTGAGGGCATGGCAAACATCTATTAACTCTCCCAAACACCATCTGACTGATGTGTTTCATGAAAACACCTACTACTTGGCCTAGAAGTTCATATAAATCGATAAGGAACAAATGGGCACTCAAATCTTAAACCAAGATAACTTGAGTCTTCAAACTCTGTGTGGGCATGGCAAACATCTATTAACTCTCCCAAACACCATCTGACTGATGTGTTTCATGAAAACACCTACTACTTGGCCTAGAAGTTCTTATAAACCGAGAAGGAACAAATGGGCTCTCAAATCTTAAACCAAGATAACTTGAGTCTTCAAACTCTGTGAGGGCATGGCAAACATCTATTGACTCTCCCAAATACCATCTGACTCATGTGTTTCATGAAAACACCTACTACTTGGCCAAGAAGTTCTTATAAACCGAGAAGGAACAAATGGGCTCTCAAATCTTAAACCAAGATAACTTGAGTCTTCAAATTCTGTGAGGGCATGGCAAACATCTATTAAATCTCCCAAACACCATCTGACTGATGTGTTTCCTGAAAACACCTACTACTTGGCCTAGAAGTTCTTATAAACCGAGAAGGAACAAATGGGCTCTCAAATCTTAAACCAAGATAACTTCAGTCTTGAAACACCGTGAGGGCAAGGCAAACATCTATTAACTCTCCCAAACACCATCTGACTCATGTGTTTAATGAAAACACCTACTACTTGGCCTAGAAGTTCTTATAAACCGAGAAGGAACAAATGGGCTTACAACTCTTAAACCAAGATAACTTCAGTCTTGAAACACCGTGAGGGCAAGGCAAACATCTATTAACTCTCCCAAACACCATGTGACTCATGTGTTTCATGAAAACACCTACTACTTGGCCTAGAAGTTCTTATAAACCGAGAAGGAACAAATGGGCACTCAAATCTTAAACCAAGATAACTTGAGTCTTCAAACTCTGTGTGGGCATGGCAAACATCTATTAACTCTCCCAAACACCATCTGACTCATGTGTTTCATGAAAACACCTACTACTTGGCCTAGAAGTTCTTATAAACCGAGAAGGAACAAATGGGCACTCAAATCTTACACCAAGATAACTTGAGTCTTCAAACTCTGTGTGGGCATGGCAAACATCTATTAACTCTCCCAAACACCGTCTGACTGATGTGCTTCATGAAAAAACCTACTACTTGGCCTAGAAGTTCTTATAAACCGAGAAGGAACAAATGGGCTCTCAAATCTTAAACCAAGATAACTTGAGTCTTCAAATTCTGTGAGGGCATGGCAAACATCTTTTAAATCTCCCAAACACCATCTGACTGATGTGTTTCCTGAAAACACCTACAACTTGGCCTAGAAGTTCTTATAAACCGAGAAGGAACAAATGGGCTTACAACTCTTAAACCAAGATAACTTGAGTCTTTAAACACCGTGAGGGCATGGCAAACATCTATTAACTCTCCCAAACACCATCTGACTCATGTGTTTAGTGAAAACACCTACTACTTGGCCTAGAAGTTCTTATAAACCGAGAAGGAACAAATGGGCTCTCAAATCTTAAACCAAGATAACTTGAGTCTTCAAATTCTGTGAGGGCATGGCAAACATCTATTAACTCTCCCAAACACCATCTGACTGATGTGTTTCATGAAAACACCTACTACTTGGCCTAGAAGTTCATATAAATCGATAAGGAACAAATGGGCACTCAAATCTTAAACCAAGATAACTTGAGTCTTCAAACTCTGTGTGGGCATGGCAAACATCTATTAACTCTCCCAAACACCATCTGACTGATGTGTTTCATGAAAACACCTACTACTTGGCCTAGAAGTTCTTATAAACCGAGAAGGAACAAATGGGCTCTCAAATCTTAAACCAAGATAACTTGAGTCTTCAAACTCTGTGAGGGCATGGCAAACATCTATTGACTCTCCCAAATACCATCTGACTCATGTGTTTCATGAAAACACCTACTACTTGGCCTAGAAGTTCTTATAAACCGAGAAGGAACAAATGGGCTCTCAAATCTTAAACCAAGATAACTTGAGTCTTCAAATTCTGTGAGGGCATGGCAAACATCTATTAAATCTCCCAAACACCATCTGACTGATGTGTTTCCTGAAAACACCTACTACTTGGCCTAGAAGTTCTTATAAACCGAGAAGGAACAAATGGGCTCTCAAATCTTAAACCAAGATAACTTCAGTCTTGAAACACCGTGAGGGCAAGGCAAACATCTATTAACTCTCCCAAACACCATCTGACTCATGTGTTTAATGAAAACACCTACTACTTGGCCTAGAAGTTCTTATAAACCGAGAAGGAACAAATGGGCTTACAACTCTTAAACCAAGATAACTTCAGTCTTGAAACACCGTGAGGGCAAGGCAAACATCTATTAACTCTCCCAAACACCATGTGACTCATGTGTTTCATGAAAACACCTACTACTTGGCCTAGAAGTTCTTATAAACCGAGAAGGAACAAATGGGCACTCAAATCTTAAACCAAGATAACTTGAGTCTTCAAACTCTGTGTGGGCATGGCAAACATCTATTAACTCTCCCAAACACCATCTGACTGATGTGTTTCATGAAAAAACCTACTACTTGGCCTAGAAGTTCTTATAAACCGAGAAGGAACAAATGGGCTCTCAAATCTTAAACCAAGATAACTTGAGTCTTCAAATTCTGTGAGGGCATGGCAAACATCTATTAAATTTCCCAAACACCATCTGACTGATGTGTTTCCTGAAAACACCTACTACTTGGCCTAGAAGTTCTTATAAACCGAGAAGGAACAAATGGGCTCTCAAATCTTAAACCAAGATAACTTCAGTCTTGAAACACCGTGAGGGCAAGGCAAACATCTATTAACTTTCCCAAACACCATGTGACTCATGTGTTTCATGAAAACACCTACTACTTGGCCTAGAAGTTCTTATAAACCGAGAAGGAACAAATGGGCTTACAACTCTTAAACCAAGATAACTTGAGTCTTTAAACACCGTGAGGGCATGGCAAACATCTATTAACTCTCCCAAACACTATCTGACTCATGTGTTTAATGAAAACACCTACTACTTGGCCGAAAAGTTCTTATAAACCGAGAAGGAACAAATGGGCACTCAAATCCTAAACCAAGATAACTTGAGTCCTCAAACTCTGTGAGGGCATGGCAAACATCTATTAACTCTCCCATACACCATCTGACTGATGTGTTTCATGAAAACACCTACTACTTGGCCTAGAAGTTCTTATAAACCGAGAAGGAACAAATGGGCTCTCAAATCTTAAACCAAGATAACTTGAGTCTTTAAACACCGTGAGGGCATGGCAAACATCTATTAACTCTCCCAAACACCATCTGACTGATGTGTTTCCTGAAAACAACTACTACTTGGCCTAGAAGTTCTTATAAACCGAGACGGAACAAATGGGCTCTCAAATCTTAAACCAAGATAACTTGAGTCTTCAAATTCTGTGAGAGCCTGGCAAACATCTTTTAATTCTCCCAAACACCATCTGACTGATGTGTTTCCTCAAAACACCTACTACTTGGCCTAGAAGTTCTTATAAACCGAGAAGGAACAAATGGGCTTACAACTCTTAAACCAAGATAACTTGAGTCTTTAAACACCGTGAGGGCATGGCAAACATCTATTAACTCTCCCAAACACCATCTGACTCATGTGTTTAGTGAAAACACCTACTACTTGGCCTAGAAGTTCTTATAAACCGAGAAGGAACAAATGGGCTTACAACTCTTAAACCAAGATAACTTCAGTCTTGAAACACCGTGAGGGCAAGGCAAACATCTATTAACTCTCCCAAACACCATGTGACTCATGTGTTTCATGAAAACACCTACTACTTGGCCTAGAAGTTCTTATAAACCGAGAAGGAACAAATGGGCTCTCAAATCTTAAACCAAGATAACTTGAGTCTTCAAACTCTGTGAGGGCATGGCAAACATCTATTGACTCTCACAAATACCATCTGACTGATGTGTTTCATGAAAAAACCTACTACTTGGCCTAGAAGTTCTTATAAACCGAGAAGGAACAAATGGGCTCTCAAATCTTAAACCAAGATAACTTGAGTCTTCAAATTCTGTGAGGGCATGGCAAACATCTTTTAAATCTCCCAAACACCATCTGACTGATGTGTTTCCTGAAAACACCTACAACTTGGCCTAGAAGTTCTTATAAACCGAGAAGGAACAAATGGGCTTACAACTCTTAAACCAAGATAACTTGAGTCTTTAAACACCGTGAGGGCATGGCAAACATCTATTAACTCTCCCAAACACCATCTGACTCATGTGTTTAATGAAAACACCTACTACTTGGCCTAGAAGTTCTTATAAACCGAGAAGGAACAAATGGGCTTACAACTCTTAAACCAAGATAACTTCAGTCTTGAAACACCGTGAGGGCAAGGCAAACATCTATTAACTCTCCCAAACACCATGTGACTCATGTGTTTCATGAAAACACCTACTACTTGGCCTAGAAGTTCTTATAAACCGAGAAGGAACAAATGGGCACTCAAATCTTAAACCAAGATAACTTGAGTCTTCAAACTCTGTGTGGGCATGGCAAACATCTATTAACTCTCCCAAACACCATCTGACTCATGTGTTTCATGAAAACACCTACTACTTGGCCTAGAAGTTCTTATAAACCGAGAAGGAACAAATGGGCTTACAACTCTTAAACCAAGATAACTTCAGTCTTGAAACACCGTGAGGGCAAGGCAAACATCTATTAACTCTCCCAAACACCATGTGACTCATGTGTTTCATGAAAACACCTACTACTTGGCCTAGAAGTTCTTATAAACCGAGAAGGAACAAATGGGCTCTCAAATCTTAAACCAAGATAACTTCAGTCTTGAAACACCGTGAGGGCAAGGCAAACATCTATTAACTCTCCCAAACACCATCTGACTCATGTGTTTAATGAAAACACCTACTACTTGGCCTAGAAGTTCTTATAAACCGAGAAGGAACAAATGGGCTTACAACTCTTAAACCATGATAACTTCAGTCTTGAAACACCGTGAGGGCAAGGCAAACATCTATTAACTCTCCCAAACACCATGTGACTCATGTGTTTCATGAAAACACCTACTACTTGGCCTAGAAGTTCTTATAAACCGAGAAGGAACAAATGGGCACTCAAATCTTAAACCAAGATAACTTGAGTCTTCAAACTCTGTGAGGGCATGGCAAACATCTATTAACTCTCCCAAACGCCATCTGACTGATGTGTTTCATGAAAACACCTACTACTTGGCCTAGAAGTTCTTATAAACCGAGAAGGAACAAATGGGCTCTCAAATCTTAAACCAAGATAACTTGAGTCTTCAAATTCTGTGAGGGCAAGGCAAACATCTATTAAATTTCCCAAACACCATCTGACTGATGTGTTTCCTGAAAACACCTACTACTTGGCCTAGAAGTTCTTATAAACCGAGAAGGAACAAATGGGCTCTCAAATCTTAAACCAAGATAACTTCAGTCTTGAAACACCGTGAGGGCAAGGCAAACATCTATTAACTTTCCCAAACACCATGTGACTCATGTGTTTCATGAAAACACCTACTACTTGGCCTAGAAGTTCTTATAAACCGAGAAGGAACAAATGGGCTTACAACTCTTAAACCAAGATAACTTGAGTCTTTAAACACCGTGAGGGCATGGCAAACATCTATTAACTCTCCCAAACACTATCTGACTCATGTGTTTAATGAAAACACCTACTACTTGGCCGAAAAGTTCTTATAAACCGAGAAGGAACAAATGGGCACTCAAATCCTAAACCAAGATAACTTGAGTCTTCAAACTCTGTGAGGGCATGGCAAACATCTATTAACTCTCCCATACACCATCTGACTGATGTGTTTCATGAAAACACCTACTACTTGGCCTAGAAGTTCTTATAAACCGAGAAGGAACAAATGGGCTCTCAAATCTTAAACCAAGATAACTTGAGTCTTTAAACACCGTGAGGGCATGGCAAACATCTATTAACTCTCCCAAACACCATCTGACTGATGTGTTTCCTGAAAACAACTACTACTTGGCCTAGAAGTTCTTATAAACCGAGAAGGAACAAATGGGCTCTCAAATCTTAAACCAAGATAACTTGAGTCTTCAAATTCTGTGAGGGCCTGGCAAACATCTATTAATTCTCCCAAACACCATCTGACTGATGTGTTTCCTCAAAACACCTACTACTTGGCCTAGAAGTTCTTATAAACCGAGAAGGAACAAATGGGCTTACAACTCTTAAACCAAGATAACTTGAGTCTTTAAACACCGTGAGGGCATGGCAAACATCTATTAACTCTCCCAAACACCATCTGACTCATGTGTTTAGTGAAAACACCTACTACTTGGCCTAGAAGTTCTTATAAACCGAGAAGGAACAAATGGGCTTACAACTCTTAAACCAAGATAACTTCAGTCTTGAAACAACGTGAGGGCAAGGCAAACATCTATTAACTCTCCCAAACACCATGTGACTCATGTGTTTCATGAAAACACCTACTACTTGGCCTAGAAGTTCTTATAAACCGAGAAGGAACAAATGGGCTCTCAAATCTTAAACCAAGATAACTTGAGTCTTCAAACTCTGTGAGGGCATGGCAAACATCTATTGACTCTCACAAATACCATCTGACTGATGTGTTTCATGAAAAAACCTACTACTTGGCCTAGAAGTTCTTATAAACCGAGAAGGAACAAATGGGCTCTCAAATCTTAAACCAAGATAACTTGAGTCTTCAAATTCTGTGAGGGCATGGCAAACATCTTTTAAATCTCCCAAACACCATATGACTGATGTGTTTCCTGAAAACACCTACAACTTGGCCTAGAAGTTCTTATAAACCGAGAAGGAACAAATGGGCTTACAACTCTTAAACCAAGATAACTTGAGTCTGTAAACACCGTGAGGGCATGGCAAACATCTATTAACTCTCCCAAACACCATCTGACTCATGTGTTTAGTGAAAACACCTACTACTTGGCCTAGAAGTTCTTATAAACCGAGAAGGAACAAATGGGCTCTCAAATCTTAAACCAAGATAACTTGAGTCTTCAAATTCTGTGAGGGCATGGCAAACATCTATTAACTCTCCCAAACACCATCTGACTGATGTGTTTCATGAAAACACCTACTACTTGGCCTAGAAGTTCATATAAATCGATAAGGAACAAATGGGTACTCAAATCTTAAACCAAGATAACTTGAGTCTTCAAACTCTGTGTGGGCATGGCAAACATCTATTAATTCTCCCAAACACCATCTGACTGATGTGTTTCATGAAAACACCTACTACTTGGCATAGAAGTTCTTATAAACCGAGAAGGAACAAATGGGCTCTCAAATCTTAAACCAAGATAACTTGAGTTTTCAAACTCTGTGAGGGCATGGCAAACATCTATTGACTCTCCCAAATACCATCTGACTCATGTGTTTCATGAAAACACCTACTACTTGGCCTAGAAGTTCTTATAAACCGAGAAGGAACAAATGGGCTCTCAAATCTTAAACCAAGATAACTTGAGTCTTCAAATTCTGTGAGGGCATGGCAAACATCTATTAACTCTCCCAAACACCATCTGACTGATGTGTTTCACGAAAACACCTACTACTTGGCCTAGAAGTTCTTATAAACCGAGAAGGAACAAATGGGCTCTCAAATCTTAAACCAAGATAACTTGAGTCTTTAAACACCGTGAGGGCAAGGCAAACATCTATTAACTCTCCCAAACACCATCTGACTCATGTGTTTAATGAAAACACCTACTACTTGGCCTAGAAGTTCTTATAAACCGAGAAGGAACAAATGGGCTTACAACTCTTAAACCAAGATAACTTCAGTCTTGAAACACCGTGAGGGCAAGGCAAACATCTATTAACTCTCCCAAACACCATGTGACTCATGTGTTTCATGAAAACACCTACTACTTGGCCTAGAAGTTCTTATAAACCGAGAAGGAACAAATGGGCTCTCAAATCTTAAACCAAGATAACTTGAGTCTTCAAACTCTGTGAGGGCATGGCAAACATCTATTGACTCTCCCAAATACCATCTGACTCATGTGTTTCATGAAAACACCTACTACTTGGCCTAGAAGTTCTTATAAACCGAGAAGGAACAAATGGGCACTCAAATCTTAAACCAAGATAACTTGAGTCTTCAAACTCAGTGTGGGCATGGCAAACATCTATTAACTCTCCCAAACACCATCTGACTGATGTGTTTCATGAAAAAACCTACTACTTGGCCTAGAAGTTCTTATAAACCGAGAAGGAACAAATGGGCTCTCAAATCTTAAACCAAGATAACTTGAGTCTTCAAATTCTGTGAGGGCATGGCAAACATCTATTAAATTTCCCAAACACCATCTGACTGATGTGTTTCCTGAAAACACCTACTACTTGGCCTAGAAGTTCTTATAAACCGAGAAGGAACAAATGGGCTCTCAAATCTTAAACCAAGATAACTTCAGTCTTGAAACACCGTGAGGGCAAGGCAAACATCTATTAACTTTCCCAAACACCATGTGACTCATGTGTTTCATGAAAACACCTACTACTTGGCCTAGAAGTTCTTATAAACCGAGAAGGAACAAATGGGCTTACAACTCTTAAACCAAGATAACTTGAGTCTTTAAACACCGTGAGGGCATGGCAAACATCTATTAACTCTCCCAAACACCATCTGACTGATGTGTTTCCTGAAAACAACTACTACTTGGCCTAGAAGTTCTTATAAACCGAGAAGGAACAAATGGGCTCTCAAATCTTAAACCAAGATAACTTGAGTCTTCAAATTCTGTGAGGGCCTGGCAAACATCTATTAATTCTCCCAAACACCATCTGACTGATGTGTTTCCTCAAAACACCTACTACTTGGCCTAGAAGTTCTTATAAACCGAGAAGGAACAAATGGGCTTACAACTCTTAAACCAAGATAACTTGAGTCTTTAAACACCGTGAGGGCATGGCAAACATCTATTAACTCTCCCAAACACCATCTGACTCATGTGTTTAGTGAAAACACCTACTACTTGGCCTAGAAGTTCTTATAAACCGAGAAGGAACAAATGGGCTTACAACTCTTAAACCAAGATAACTTCAGTCTTGAAACACCGTGAGGGCAAGGCAAACATCTATTAACTCTCCCAAACACCATGTGACTCATGTGTTTCATGAAAACACCTACTACTTGGCCTAGAAGTTCTTATAAACCGAGAAGGAACAAATGGGCTCTCAAATCTTAAACCAAGATAACTTGAGTCTTCAAACTCTGTGAGGGCATGACAAACATCTATTGACTCTCCCAAATACCATCTGACTCATGTGTTTCATGAAAACACCTACTACTTGGCCTAGAAGTTCTTATAAACCGAGAAGGAACAAATGGGCACTCAAATCTTAAACCAAGATAACTTGAGTCTTCAAACTCTGTGAGGGCATGGCAAACATCTATTAACTCTCCCAAACACCATCTGACTCATGTGTTTAATGAAAACACCTACTACTTGGCCTAGAAGTTCTTATAAACCGAGAAGGAACAAATGGGCTCTCAAATCTTAAACCAAGATAACTTGAGTCTTTAAACACCGTGAGGGCATGGCAAACATCTATTAACTCTCCCAAACACCATCTGACTCATGTGTTTAATGACAACACCTACTACTTGGCCTAGAAGTTCTTATAAACCGAGAAGGAACAAATGGGCTTACAACTCTTAAACCAAGATAACTTGAGTCTTTAAACACCGTGAGGGCATGGCAAACATCTATTAACTCTCCCAAACACCATCTGACTCATGTGTTTAGTGAAAACACCTACTACTTGGCCTAGAAGTTCTTATAAACCGAGAAGGAACAAATGGGCTCTCAAATCTTAAACCAAGATAACTTGAGTCTTCAAATTCTGTGAGGGCATGGCAAACATCTATTAACTCTCCCAAACACCATCTGACTGATGTGTTTCATGAAAACACCTACTACTTGGCCTAGAAGTTCATATAAATCGATAAGGAACAAATGGGCACTCAAATCTTAAACCAAGATAACTTCAGTCTTCAAACTCTGTGTAGGCATGGCAAACATCTATTAACTCTCCCAAACACCATCTGACTGATGTGTTTCATGAAAACACCTACTACTTGGCCTAGAAGTTCTTATAAACGGAGAAGGAACAAATGGGCTCTCAAATCTTAAACCAAGATAACTTGAGTCTTCAAACTCTGTGAGGGCATGGCAAACATCTATTGACTCTCCCAAATGCCATCTGACTCATGTGTTTCATGAAAACACCTACTACTTGGCCTAGAAGTTCTTATAAACCGAGAAGGAACAAATGGGCACTCAAATCTTAAACCAAGATAACTTGAGTCTTCAAACTCTGTGAGGGCATGGCAAACATCTATTAACTCTCCCAAACACCATCTGACTGATGTGTTTCATGAAAACACCTACTACTTGGCCTAGAAGTTCTTATAAACCGAGAAGGAACAAATGGGCTCTCAAATCTTAAACCAAGATAACTTGAGTCTTTAAACACCGTGAGGGCATGGCAAACATCTATTAACTCTCCCAAACACCATCTGACTCATGTGTTTAATGAAAACACCTACTACTTGGCCTACAAGTTCTTATAAACTGAGAAGGAACAAATGGGCTTACAACTCTTAAACCAAGATAACTTCAGTCTTGAAACACCGTGAGGGCAAGGCAAACATCTATTAACTCTCCCAAACACCATCTGACTCATGTGTTTAATGAAAACACCTACTACTTGGCCTAGAAGTTCTTATAAACCGAGAAGGAACAAATGGGCTTACAACTCTTAAACCAAGATAACTTGAGTCTTCAAACTCTGTGAGGGCATGGCAAACATCTATTGACTCTCCCAAATACCATCTGACTCATGTGTTTCATGAAAACACCTACTACTTGGCCTAGAAGTTCTTATAAACCGAGAAGGAACAAATGGGCTCTCAAATCTTAAACCAAGATAACTTGAGTCTTGAAATTCTGTGAGGGCATGGCAAACATCTATTAAATTTCCCAAACACCATCTGACTGATGTGTTTCCTGAAAACACCTACTACTTGGCCTAGAAGTTCTTATAAACCGAGAAGGAACAAATGGGCTCTCAAATCTTAAACCAAGATAACTTCAGTCTTGAAACACCGTGAGGGCAAGGCAAACATCTATTAACTTTCCCAAACACCATGTGACTCATGTGTTTCATGAAAACACCTACTACTTGGCCTAGAAGTTCTTATAAACCGAGAAGGAACAAATGGGCTTACAACTCTTAAACCAAGATAACTTGAGTCTTTAAACACCGTGAGGGCATGGCAAACATCTATTAACTCTCACAAACACTATCTGACTCATGTGTTTAATGAAAACACCTACTACTTGGCCGAAAAGTTCTTATAAACCGAGAAGGAACAAATGGGCACTCAAATCCTAAACCAAGATAACTTGAGTCTTCAAACTCTGTGAGGGCATGGCAAACATCTATTAACTCTCCCATACACCATCTGACTGATGTGTTTCATGAAAACACCTACTACTTGGCCTAGAAGTTCTTATAAACCGAGAAGGAACAAATAGGCTCTCAAATCTTAAACCAAGATAACTTGAGTCTTCAAATTATGTGAGGGCCTGGCAAACATCTATTAATTCTCCCAAACACCATCTGACTGATGTGTTTCCTCAAAACACCTACTACTTGGCCTAGAAGTTCTTATAAACCGAGAAGGAACAAATGGGCTTACAACTCTTAAACCAAGATAACTTGAGTCTTTAAACACCGTGAGGGCATGGCAAACATCTATTAACTCTCCCAAACACCATCTGACTCATGTGTTTAGTGAAAACACCTACTACTTGGCCTAGAAGTTCTTATAAACCGAGAAGGAACAAATGGGCTCTCAAATCTTAAACCAAGATAACTTGAGTCTTCAAATTCTGTGAGGGCATGGCAAACATCTATTAAATCTCCCAAACACCATCTGACTGATGTGTTTCCTGAAAACACCTACTACTTGGCCTAGAAGTTCTTATAAACCGAGAAGGAACAAATGGGCTCTCAAATCTTAAATCAAGATAACTTCAGTCTAGAAACACCGTGAGGGCAAGGCAAACATCTATTAACTCTCCCAAACACCATGTGACTCATGTGTTTCATGAAAACACCTACTACTTGGCCTAGAAGTTCTTATAAACCGAGAAGGAACAAATGGGCTTACAACTCTTAAACCAAGATAACTTGAGTCTTTAAACACCGTGAGGGCATGGCAAACATCTATTAACTCTCCCAAACACTATCTGACTCATGTGTTTAATGAAAACACCTACTACTTGGCCGAAAAGTTCTTATAAACCGAGAAGGAACAAATGGGCACTCAAATCCTAAACCAAGATAACTTGAGTCTTCAAACTCTGTGAGGGCATGGCAAACATCTATTAACTCTCCCATACACCATCTGACTGATGTGTTTCATGAAAACACCTACTACTTGGCCTAGAAGTTCTTATAAACCGAGAAGGAACAAATGGGCACTCAAATCTTAAACCAAGATAACTTGAGTCTTCAAACTCTGTGTGGGCATGGCAAACATCTATTAACTCTCCCAAACACCATGTGACTCATGTGTTTCATGAAAACACCTACTACTTGGCCTAGAAGTTCTTATAAACCGAGAAGGAACAAATGGGCACTCAAATCTTAAACCAAGATAACTTGAGTCTTCAAATTCTGTGAGGGCATGGCAAACATCTATTAAATCTCCCAAACACCATCTGACTGATGTGTTTCCTGAAAACACCTACTACTTGGCCTAGAAGTTCTTATAAACCGAGAAGGAACAAATGGGCTCTCAAATCTTAAATCAAGATAACTTCAGTCTAGAAACACCGTGAGGGCAAGGCAAACATCTATTAACTCTCCCAAACACCATGTGACTCATGTGTTTCATGAAAACACCTACTACTTGGCCTAGAAGTTCTTATAAACCGAGAAGGAACAAATGGGCTTACAACTCTTAAACCAAGATAACTTGAGTCTTTAAACACCGTGAGGGCATGGCAAACATCTATTAACTCTCCCAAACACCATCTGACTCATGTGTTTAATGAAAACACCTACTACTTGGCCTAGAAGTTCTTATAAACCGAGAAGGAACAAATGGGCTCTCAAATCTTAAACCAAGATAACTTGAGTCTTTAAACACCGTGAGGGCATGGCAAACATCTATTAACTCTCCCAAACACCATCTGACTCATGTGTTTAATGACAACACCTACTACTTGGCCTAGAAGTTCTTATAAACCGAGAAGGAACAAATGGGCTTACAACTCTTAAACCAAGATAACTTGAGTCTTTAAACACCGTGAGGGCATGGCAAACATCTATTAACTCTCCCAAACACCATCTGACTCATGTGTTTAGTGAAAACACCTACTACTTGGCCTAGAAGTTCTTATAAACCGAGAAGGAACAAATGGGCTCTCAAATCTTAAACCAAGATAACTTCAGTCTTGAAACACCGTGAGGGCAAGGCAAACATCTATTAACTCTCCCAAACACCATCTGACTCATGTGTTTCATGAAAACACCTACTACTTGGCCTAGAAGTTCTTATAAACCGAGAAGGAACAAATGGGCTCTCAAATCTTAAACCAAGATAACTTGAGTCTTCAAATTCTGTGAGGGCATGGCAAACATCTATTAACTCTCCCAAACACCATCTGACTGATGTGTTTCATGAAAACACCTACTACTTGGCCTAGAAGTTCTTATAAACCGAGAAGGAACAAATGGGCACTCAAATCTTAAACCAAGATAACTTCAGTCTTCAAACACAGTGAAGGCGTGGCAAACATCTATTAACTCTCCCAAACACCATCTGACTCATGTGTTTCATGAAAACACCTACTACTTGGCCTAGAAGTTCTTATAAACCGAGAAGGAACAAATGGGCTTACAACTCTTAAACCAAGATAACTTGAGTCTTTAAACACCGTGAGGGCATGGCAAACATCTATTAACTCTCCCAAACACCATCTGACTCATGTGTTTAGTGAAAACACCTACTACTTGGCCTAGAAGTTCTTATAAACCGAGAAGGAACAAATGGGCTCTCAAATCTTAAACCAAGATAACTTCAGTCTTGAAACACCGTGAGGGCAAGGCAAACATCTATTAACTTTCCCAAACACCATCTGACTGATGTGTTTCCTGAAAACACCTACTACTTGGCCTAGAAGTTCTTATAAACCGAGAAGGAACAAATGGGCTCTCGAATCTTAAACCAAGATAACTTGAGTCTTTAAACACCGTGAGGGCATGGCAAACATCTATTAACTCTCCCAAACATCATCTGACTCATGTGTTTAATGAAAACACCTACTACTTGGCCTAGAAATTCTTATAAACTGAGAAGGAACAAATGGGCTTACAACTCTTAAACCAAGATAACTTCAGTCTTGAAACACCGTGAGGGCAAGGCAAACATCTATTAACTCTCCCGAACACCATCTGACTCATGTGTTTAATGAAAACACCTACTACTTGGCCTAGAAGTTCTTATAAACCGAGAAGGAACAAATGGGCTTACAACTCTTAAACCAAGATAACTTGAGTCTTCAAACTCTGTGAGGGCATGGCAAACATCTATTGACTCTCCCAAATACCATCTGACTCATGTGTTTCATGAAAACACCTACTACTTGGCCTAGAAGTTCTTATAAACCGAGAAGGAACAAATGGGCACTCAAATCTTAAACCAAGATAACTTGAGTCTTCAAACTCTTTGTGGGCATGGCAAACATCTATTAACTCTCCCAAACACCATCTGACTGATGTGTTTCATGAAAACACCTACTACTTGGCCTAGAAGTTCTTATAAACCGAGAAGGAACAAATGGGCACTCAAATCTTAAACCAAGATAACTTGAGTCTTCAAACTCTTTGTGGGCATGGCAAACATCTATTAACTCTCCCAAACACCATCTGACTGATGTGTTTCATGAAAAAACCTACTACTTGGCCTAGAAGTTCTTATAAACCGAGAAGGAACAAATGGGCTCTCAAATCTTAAACCAAGATAACTTGAGTCTTCAAATTCTGTGAGGGCATGGCAAACATCTATTAAATTTCCCAAACACCATCTGACTGATGTGTTTCCTGAAAACACCTACTACTTGGCCTAGAAGTTCTTATAAACCGAGAAGGAACAAATGGGCTCTCAAATCTTAAACCAAGATAACTTCAGTCTTGAAACACCGTGAGGGCAAGGCAAACATCTATTAACTCTCCCAAACACCATGTGACTCATGTGTTTCATGAAAACACCTACTACTTGGCCTAGAAGTTCTTATAAACCGAGAAGGAACAAATGGGCTTACAACTCTTAAACCAAGATAACTTGAGTCTTTAAACACCGTGAGGGCATGGCAAACATCTATTAACTCTCCCAAACACTATCTGACTCATGTGTTTAATGAAAACACCTACTACTTGGCCGAAAAGTTCTTATAAACCGAGAAGGAACAAATGGGCACTCAAATCCTAAACCAAGATAACTTGAGTCTTCAAACTCTGTGAGGGCATGGCAAACATCTATTAACTCTCCCATACACCATCTGACTGATGTGTTTCATGAAAACACCTACTACTTGGCCTAGAAGTTCTTATAAACCGAGAAGGAACAAATGGGCTCTCAAATCTTAAACCAAGATAACTTGAGTCTTTAAACACCGTGAGGGCATGGCAAACATCTATTAACTCTCCCAAACACCATCTGACTGATGTGTTTCCTGAAAACACCTACTACTTGGCCTAGAAGTTCTTATAAACCGAGAAGGAACAAATGGGCTCTCAAATCTTAAACCAAGATAACTTGAGTCTTCAAATTCTGTGAGGGCCTGGCAAACATCTATTAATTCTCCCAAACACCATCTGACTGATGTGTTTCCTCAAAACACCTACTACTTGGCCTAGAAGTTCTTATAAACCGAGAAGGAACAAATGGGCTTACAACTCTTAAACCAAGATAACTTGAGTCTTTAAACACCGTGAGGGCATGGCAAACATCTATTAACTCTCCCAAACACCATCTGACTCATGTGTTTAGTGAAAACACCTACTACTTGGCCTAGAAGTTCTTATAAACCGAGAAGGAACAAATGGGCTTACAACTCTTAAACCAAGATAACTTCAGTCTTGAAACACCGTGAGGGCAAGGCAAACATCTATTAACTCTCCCGAACACCATCTGACTCATGTGTTTAATGAAAACACCTACTACTTGGCCTAGAAGTTCTTATAAACCGAGAAGGAACAAATGGGCTTACAACTCTTAAACCAAGATAACTTGAGTCTTCAAACTCTGTGAGGGCATGGCAAACATCTATTGACTCTCCCAAATACCATCTGACTCATGTGTTTCATGAAAACACCTACTACTTGGCCTAGAAGTTCTTATAAACCGAGAAGGAACAAATGGGCACTCAAATCTTAAACCAAGATAACTTGAGTCTTCAAACTCTGTGAGGGCATGGCAAACATCTATTAACTCTCCCAAACACCATCTGACTGATGTGTTTCATGAAAACACCTACTACTTGGCCTAGAAGTTCTTATAAACCGAGAAGGAACAAATGGGCTCTCAAATCTTAAACCAAGATAACTTGAGTCTTTAAACACCGTGAGGGCATGGCAAACATCTATTAACTCTCCCAAACACCATCTGACTCATGTGTTTAATGACAACACCTACTACTTGGCCTAGAAATTCTTATAAACCGAGAAGGAACAAATGGGCTTACAACTCTTAAACCAAGATAACTTGAGTCTTCAAACACCGTGAGGGCATGGCAAACATCTATTAACTCTCCCAAACACCATCTGACTGATGTGTTTCATGAAAACACCTACTACTTGGCCTAGAAGTTCTTATAAACCGAGAAGGAACAAATGGGCTCTCAAATCTTAAACCAAGATAACTTGAGTCTTCAAATTCTGTGAGGGCATGGCAAACATCTATTAACTCTCCCAAACACCATCGGCCATGTGTTTCATGAAAACACCTACTACTTGGCCTAGAAGTTCTTATAAACCGAGAAGGAACAAATGGGCACTCAAATCTTAAACCAAGATAACTTGAGTCTTCAAACTCTGTGTGGGCATGGCAAACATCTATTAACTCTCCCAAACACCATCTGACTGATGTGTTTCATGAAAACACCTACTACTTGGCCTAGAAGTTCTTATAAACCGAGAAGGAACAAATGGGCTTACAACTCTTAAACCAAGATAACTTGAGTCTTTAAACACCGTGAGGGCATGGCAAACATCTATTAACTCTCCCAAACACCATCTGACTCATGTGTTTAGTGAAAACACCTACTACTTGGCCTAGAAGTTCTTATAAACCGAGAAGGAACAAATGGGCTCTCAAATCTTAAACCAAGATAACTTCAGTCTTGAAACACCGTGAGGGCAAGGCAAACATCTATTAACTCTCCCGAACACCATCTGACTCATGTGTTTAATGAAAACACCTACTACTTGGCCTAGAAGTTCTTATAAACCGAGAAGGAACAAATGGGCTTACAACTCTTAAACCAAGATAACTTGAGTCTTCAAACTCTGTGAGGGCATGGCAAACATCTATTAACTCTCCCAAACACCATCTGACTGATGTGTTTCATGAAAACACCTACTACTTGGCCTAGAAGTTCTTATAAACCGAGAAGGAACAAATGGGCTCTCAAATCTTAAACCAAGATAACTTGAGTCTTTAAACACCGTGAGGGCATGGCAAACATCTATTAACTCTCCCAAACACCATCTGAAAGATGTGTTTCCTGAAAACACCTACTACTTGGCCTAGAAGTTCTTATAAACCGAGAAGGAACAAATGGGCTCTCAAATCTTAAACCAAGATAACTTGAGTCTTCAAATTCTGTGAGGGCCTGGCAAACATCTATTAATTCTCCCAAACACCATCTGACTGATGTGTTTCCTCAAAACACCTACTACTTGGCCTAGAAGTTCTTATAAACCGAGAAGGAACAAATGGGCTTACAACTCTTAAACCAAGATAACTTGAGTCTTTAAACACCGTGAGGGCATGGCAAACATCTATTAACTCTCCCAAACACCATCTGACTCTTGTGTTTAGTGAAAACACCTACTACTTGGCCTAGAAGTTCTTATAAACCGAGAAGGAACAAATGGGCTTACAACTCTTAAACCAAGATAACTTCAGTCTTGAAACACCGTGAGGGCAAGGCAAACATCTATTAACTCTCCCGAACACCATCTGACTCATGTGTTTAATGAAAACACCTACTACTTGGCCTAGAAGTTCTTATAAACCGAGAAGGAACAAATGGGCTTACAACTCTTAAACCAAGATAACTTGAGTCTTCAAACTCTGTGAGGGCATGGCAAACATCTATTGACTCTCCCAAATACCATCTGACTCATGTGTTTCATGAAAACACCTACTACTTGGCCTAGAAGTTCTTATAAACCGAGAAGGAACAAATGGGCACTCAAATCTTAAACCAAGATAACTTGAGTCTTCAAACTCTGTGAGGGCATGGCAAACATCTATTAACTCTCCCAAACACCATCTGACTGATGTGTTTCATGAAAACACCTACTACTTGGCCTAGAAGTTCTTATAAACCGAGAAGGAACAAATGGGCTCTCAAATCTTAAACCAAGATAACTTGAGTCTTTAAACACCGTGAGGGCATGGCAAACATCTATTAACTCTCCCAAACACCATCTGACTCATGTGTTTAATGACAACACCTACTACTTGGCCTAGAAGTTCTTATAAACCGAGAAGGAACAAATGGGCTTACAACTCTTAAACCAAGATAACTTGAGTCTTTAAACACCGTGAGGGCATGGCAAACATCTATTAACTCTCCCAAACACCATCTGACTGATGTGTTTCATGAAAACACCTACTACTTGGCCTAGAAGTTCTTATAAACCGAGAAGGAACAAATGGGCTCTCAAATCTTAAACCAAGATAACTTGAGTCTTCAAATTCTGTGAGGGCATGGCAAACATCTATTAACTCTCCCAAACACCATCTGACTGATGTGTTTCATGAAAACACCTACTACTTGGCCTAGAAGTTCATATAAATCGATAAGGAACAAATGGGCACTCAAATCTTAAACCAAGATAACTTCAGTCTTCAAACTCTATGTGGGCATGGCAAACATCTATTAACTCTCCCAAACACCATCTGACTGATGTGTTTCATGAAAACACCTACTACTTGGCCTAGAAGTTCTTATAAACCGAGAAGGAACAAATGGGCTTACAACTCTTAAACCAAGATAACTTGAGTCTTTAAACACCGTGAGGGCATGGCAAACATCTATTAACTCTCCCAAACACCATCTGACTCATGTGTTTAGTGAAAACACCTACTACTTGGCCTAGAAGTTCTTATAAACCGAGAAGGAACAAATGGGCTCTCAAATCTTAAACCAAGATAACTTCAGTCTTGAAACACCGTGAGGGCAAGGCAAACATCTATTAACTTTCCCAAACACCATCTGACTGATGTGTTTCCTGAAAACACCTACTACTTGGCCTAGAAGTTCTTATAAACCGAGAAGGAACAAATGGGCTCTCGAATCTTAAACCAAGATAACTTGAGTCTTTAAACACCGTGAGGGCATGGCAAACATCTATTAACTCTCCCAAACACCATCTGACTCATGTGTTTAATGAAAACACCTACTACTTGGCCTAGAAGTTCTTATAAACCGAGAAGGAACAAATGGGCTTACAACTCTTAAACCAAGATAACTTCAGTCTTGAAACACCGTGAGGGCAAGGCAAACATCTATTAACTCTCCCGAACACCATCTGACTCATGTGTTTAATGAAAACACCTACTACTTGGCCTAGAAGTTCTTATAAACCGAGAAGGAACAAATGGGCTCCCAAATCTTAAACCAAGATAACTTGAGTCTTCAAACTCTGTGAGGGCATGGCAAACATCTATTGACTCTCCCAAATACCATCTGACTCATGTGTTTCATGAAAACACCTACTACTTGGCCTAGAAGTTCTTATAAACCGAGAAGGAACAAATGGGCACTCAAATCTTAAACCAAGATAACTTGAGTCTTCAAACTCTATGAGGGCATGACAAACATCTATTAACTCTCCCAAACACCATCTGACTGATGTGTTTCATGAAAACTCCTACTACTTGGCCTAGAAGTTCTTATAAACCGAGAAGGAACAAATGGGCTCTCAAATCTTAAACCAAGATAACTTGAGTCTTTAAACACCGTGAGGGCATGGCAAACATCTATTAACTCTCCCAAACACCATCTGACTCATGTGTTTAATGAAAACACCTACTACTTGGCCTAGAAGTTCTTATAAACCGAGAAGGAACAAATGGGCTTACAACTCTTAAACCAAGATAACTTGAGTCTTTAAACACCGTGAGGGCATGGCAAACATCTATTAACTCTCCCAAACACCATCTGACTCATGTGTTTAGTGAAAACACCTACTACTTGGCCTAGAAGTTCTTATAAACCGAGAAGGAACAAATGGGCTCTCAAATCTTAAACCAAGATAACTTGAGTCTTCAAATTCTGTGAGGGCATGGCAAACATCTATTAACTCTCCCAAACACCATCTGACTGATGTGTTTCATGAAAACACCTACTACTTGGCCTAGAAGTTCTTATAAACCGAGAAGGAACAAATGGGCACTCAAATCTTAAACCAAGATAACTTGAGTCTTCAAACTCTATGTGGGCATGGCAAACATCTATTAACTCTCCCAAACACCATCTGACTGATGTGTTTCATGAAAACACCTACTACTTGGCCTAGAAGTTCTTATAAACCGAGAAGGAACAAATGGGCTTACAACTCTTAAACCAAGATAACTTGAGTCTTTAAACACCGTGAGGGCATGGCAAACATCTATTAACTCTCCCAAACACCATCTGACTCATGTGTTTCATGAAAACACCTACTACTTGGCCTAGAAGTTCTTATAAACCGAGAAGGAACAAATGGGCTCTCAAATCTTAAACCAAGATAACTTGAGTCTTTAAACACCGTGAGGGCATGGCAAACATCTATTGACTCTCCCAAACACCATCTGACTCATGTGTTTCATGAAAACACCTACTATTTGGCCTAGAAGTTCTTATAAACTGAGAAAGAACAAGTGGGCACTCAAATCTTAAACCAAGATAACTTTAGTCTTCAAACTCTATGAGGGCATGACAAACATCTATTAACTCTCCCAAACACCATCTGACTGATGTGTTTCATGAAAACTCCTACTACTTGGCCTAGAAGTTCTTATAAACCGAGAAGGAACAAATGGGCTTACAACTCTTAAACCAAGATAACTTGAGTCTTTAAACACCGTGAGGGCATGGCAAACATCTATTAACTCTCCCAAACACCATCTGACTCATGTGTTTAGTGAAAACACCTACTACTTGGCCTAGAAGTTCTTATAAACCGAGAAGGAACAAATGGGCTCTCAAATCTTAAACCAAGATAACTTAAGTCTTTAAACACCGTGAGGGCATGGCAAACATCTATTAACTCTCCCAAACAACATCTGACTGATGTGTTTCCTGAAAACACCTACTACTTGGCCTAGAAGTTCTTATAAACCGAGAAGGAATAAATGGGCTCTCAAATCTTAAACCAAGATAACTTGAGTCTTTAAACACCGTGAGGGCATGGCAAACATCTATTAACTCTCCCAAACACCATCTGACTCATGTGTTTAATGAAAACACCTACTACTTGGCCTAGAAGTTCTTATAAACCGAGAAGGAACAAATGGGCTTACAATTCTTAAACCAAGATAACTTCAGTCTCGAAACACCGTGAGGGCAAGGCAAACATCTATTAACTCTCCCAAACACCATCTGACTCATGTGTTTCATGAAAACACCTACTACTTGGCCTAGAAGTTCTTATAAACCGAGAACGAACAAATGGGCTTACAACTCTTAAACCAAGATAACTTGATTCTTCAAACTCTGTGAGGGCATGGCAAACATCTATTGACTCTCCCAAATACCATCTGACTCATGTGTTTCATGAAAACACCTACTACTTGGCCTAGAAGTTCTTATAAACCGAGAAGGAACAAATGGGCACTCAAATCTTAAACCAAGATAACTTGAGTCTTCAAACTCTTTGAGGGCATGGCAAACATCTATTAACTCTCCCAAACACCATCTGACTGATGTGTTTCATGAAAACACCTACTACTTGGCCTAGAAGTTCTTATAAACCGAGAAGGAACAAATGGGCTCTCAAATCTTAAACCAAGATAACTTGAGTCTTTAAACACCGTGAGGGCATGGCAAACATCTATTAACTCTCGCAAACACCATCTGACTCATGTGTTTAATGAAAACACCTACTACTTGGCCTAGAAGTTCTTATAAACCGAGAAGGAACAAATGGGCTTACAACTCTTAAACCAAGATAACTTGAGTCTTTAAACACCGTGAGGGCATGGCAAACATCTATTAACTCTCCCAAACACCATCTGACTCATGTGTTTAGTGAAAACACCTACTACTTGGCCTAGAAGTTCTTATAAACCGAGAAGGAACAAATGGGCTCTCAAATCTTAAACCAAGATAACTTGAGTCTTCAAACTCTGTGAGGGCATGGCAAACATCTATTGACTCTCCCAAACACCATCTGACTCATGTGTTTCATGAAAACACCTACTATTTGGCCTAGAAGTTCTTATAAACTGAGAAAGAACAAGTGGGCACTCAAATCTTAAACCAAGATAACTTTAGTCTTCAAACTCTATGAGGGCATGACAAACATCTATTAACTCTCCCAAACACCATCTGACTGATGTGTTTCATGAAAACACCTACTACTTGGCCTAGAAGTTCTTATAAACCGAGAAGGAACAAATGGGCTTACAACTCTTAAACCAAGATAACTTGAGTCTTTAAACACCGTGAGGGCATGGCAAACATCTATTAACTCTCCCAAACACCATCTGACTGATGTGTTTCATGAAAACACCTACTACTTGGCCTAGAAGTTCTTATAAACCGAGAAGGAACAAATGGGCTCTCAAATCTTAAACCAAGATAACTTGAGTCTTCAAACTCTGTGAGGGCAAGGCAAACATCTATTAACTCTCCCAAACACCATCTGACTGATGTGTTTCATGAAAACACCTACTACTTGGCCTAGAAGTTCTTATAAACCGAGAAGGAACAAATGGGCTCTCAAATCTTAAACCAAGATAACTTGAGTCTTTAAACACCGTGAGGGCATGGCAAACATCTATTAACTCTCGCAAACACCATCTGACTCATGTGTTTAATGAAAACACCTACTACTTGGCCTACAAGTTCTTATAAACTGAGAAGGAACAAATGGGCTTACAACTCTTAAACCAAGATAACTTCAGTCTTGAAACACCGTGAGGGCAAGGCAAACATCTATTAACTCTCCCGAACACCATCTGACTCATGTGTTTAATGAAAACACCTACTACTTGGCCTAGAAGTTCTTATAAACCGAGAAGGAACAAATGGGCTTACAACTCTTAAACCAAGATAACTTGAGTCTTCAAACTCTGTGAGGGCATGGCAAACATCTATTGACTCTCCCAAATACCATCTGACTCATGTGTTTCATGAAAACACCTACTACTTGGCCTAGAAGTTCTTATAAACCGAGAAGGAACAAATGGGCACTCAAATCTTAAACCAAGATAACTTGAGTCTTCAAACTCTGTGTGGGCATGGCAAACATCTATTAACTCTCCCAAACACCATCTGACTGATGTGTTTCATGAAAAAACCTACTACTTGGCCTAGAAGTTCTTATAAACCGAGAAGGAACAAATGGGCTCTCAAATCTTAAACCAAGATAACTTGAGTCTTCAAATTCTGTGAGGGCATGGCAAACATCTATTAAATCTCCCAAACACCATCTGACTGATGTGTTTCCTGAAAACACCTACTACTTGGCCTAGAAGTTCTTATAAACCGAGAAGGAACAAATGGGCTCTCAAATCTTAAATCAAGATAACTTCAGTCTAGAAACACCGTGAGGGCAAGGCAAACATCTATTAACTCTCCCAAACACCATGTGACTCATGTGTTTCATGAAAACACCTACTACTTGGCCTAGAAGTTCTTATAAACCGAGAAGGAACAAATGGGCTTACAACTCTTAAACCAAGATAACTTGAGTCTTTAAACACCGTGAGGGCATGGCAAACATCTATTAACTCTCCCAAACACTATCTGACTCATGTGTTTAATGAAAACACCTACTACTTGGCCGAAAAGTTCTTATAAACCGAGAAGGAACAAATGGGCACTCAAATCCTAAACCAAGATAACTTGAGTCTTCAAACTCTGTGAGGGCATGGCAAACATCTATTAACTCTCCCATACACCATCTGACTCATGTGTTTCATGAAAACACCTACTACTTGGCCTAGAAGTTCTTATAAACCGAGAAGGAACAAATGGGCTCTCAAATCTTAAACCAAGATAACTTGAGTCTTTAAACACCGTGAGGGCATGGCAAACATCTATTAACTCTCCCAAACACCATCTGACTGATGTGTTTCATGAAAACACCTACTACTTGGCCTAGAAGTTCTTATAAACCGAGAAGGAACAAATGGGCTCTCAAATCTTAAACCAAGATAACTTGAGTCTTCAAATTCTGTGAGGGCATGGCAAACATCTATTAATTCTCCCAAACACCATCTGACTGATGTGTTTCATGAAAACACCTACTACTTGGCCTAGAAGTTCTTATAAACCGAGAAGGAACAAATGGGCTTACAACTCTTAAACCAAGATAACTTGAGTCTTTAAACACCGTGAGGGCATGGCAAACATCTATTAACTCTCCCAAACACCATCTGACTCATGTGTTTCATGAAAACACCTACTACTTGGCCTAGAAGTTCTTATAAACCGAGAAGGAACAAATGGGCTTACAACTCTTAAACCAAGATAACTTCAGTCTTGAAACACCGTGAGGGCAAGGCAAACATCTATTAACTCTCCCAAACAGCATGCGACTCATGTGTTTCATGAAAACACCTACTACTTGGCCTAGAAGTTCTTATAAACCGAGAAGGAACAAATGGGCTTACAACTCTTAAACCAAGATAACTTGAGTCTTCAAACTCTGTGAGGGCATGGCAAACATCTATTGACTCTCCCAAATACCATCTGACTCATGTGTTTCATGAAAACACCTACTACTTGGCCTAGAAGTTCTTATAAACCGAGAAGGAACAAATGGGCACTCAAATCTTAAACCAAGATAACTTGAGTCTTCAAATTCTGTGAGGGCATGGCAAACTACTAATAACTCTCCCAAACACCATCACTCATGTGTTTCATGAAAACACCTACTACTTGGCCTAGAAGTTCTTATAAACCGAGAAGGAACAAATGGGCTCTCAAATCTTAAACCAAGATAACTTGAGTCTTCAAATTCGTGAGGGCATGGCAAACATCTATTAACTCTCCCAAACACCATCCTAACTCATGTGTTTCATGAAAACACCTACTACTTGGCCTAGAAGTTCTTATAAACCGAGAAGGAACAAATGGGCTCTCAAATCTTAAACCAAGATAACATCAGTCTTGAAACACCGTGAGGGCAAGGCAAACATCTATTAACTCTCCCAAACACCATGTGACTCATGTGTTTCATGAAAACACCTACTACTTGGCCTAGAAGTTCTTATAAACCGAGAAGGAACAAATGGGCTTACAACTCTTAAACCAAGATAACTTGAGTCTTTAAACACCGTGAGGGCATGGCAAACATCTATTAACTCCCATCAGACTGATGTGTTTCATGAAAACACCTACTACTTGGCCTAGAAGTTCTTATAAACCGAGAAGGAACAAATGGGCACTCAAATCTTAAACCAAGATAACTTGAGTCTTCAAACTCTGTGAGGGCATGGCAAACATCTATTAACTCCCATCAGACTGATGTGTTTCATGAAAACACCTACTACTTGGCCTAGAAGTTCTTATAAACCGAGAAGGAACAAATGGGCTCTCAAATCTTAAACCAAGATAACTTGAGTCTTTAAACACCGTGAGGGCATGGCAAACATCTATTAACTCTCCCAAACACCATCTGACTGATGTGTTTCATGAAAACACCTACTACTTGGCCTAGAAGTTCTTATAAACCGAGAAGGAACAAATGGGCTCTCAAATCTTAAACCAAGATAACTTGAGTCTTCAAATTCTGTGAGGGCATGGCAAACATCTATTAACTCTCCCAAACACCATCTAACTCATGTGTTTCATGAAAACACCTACTACTTGGCCTAGAAGTTCTTATAAACCGAGAAGGAACAAATGGGCTTACAACTCTTAAACCAAGATAACTTGAGTCTTTAAACACCGTGAGGGCATGGCAAACATCTATTAACTCTCCCAAACACCATCTGACTCATGTGTTTCATGAAAACACCTACTATTTGGGCTAGAAGTTCTTATAAACCGAGAAGGAACAAATGGGCTTACAACTCTTAAACCAAGATAACTTCAGTCTTGAAACACCGTGAGGGCAAGGCAAACATCTATTAACTCTCCCAAACACCATCTGACTCATGTGTTTCATGAAAACACCTACTACTTGGCCTAGAAGTTCTTATAAACCGAGAAGGAACAAATGGGCTTACAACTCTTAAACCAAGATAACTTGAGTCTTCAAACTCTGTGAGGGCATGGCAAACATCTATTGACTCTCCCAAACACCATCTAACTCATGTGTTTCATGAAAACACCTACTACTTGGCCTAGAAGTTCTTATAAACCGAGAAGGAACAATGGGCACTCAAATTTTAAACCAATATAACTTGAGTCTTCAAACTCTGTGAGGGCATGGCAAACATCTATTAACTCTCCCAAACACCATCTGACTCATGTGTTTCATGAAAACACCTACTACTTGGCCTAGAAGTTCTTATAAACCGAGAAGGAACAAATGGGCTCTCAAATCTTAAACCAAGATAACTTGAGTCTTCAAATTCTGTGAGGGCATGGCAAACATCTATTAAATTTCCCAAACACCATCTGACTGATGTGTTTCCTGAAAACACCTACTACTTGGCCTAGAAGTTCTTATAAACCGAGAAGGAACAAATGGGCTCTCAAATCTTAAACCAAGATAACTTGAGTCTTTAAACACCGTGAGGGCAAGGCAAACATCTATTAACTCTCCCAAACACCATGTGACTCATGTGTTTCATGAAAACACCTACTACTTGGCCTAGAAGTTCTTATAAACCGAGAAGGAACAAATGGGCTTACAACTCTTAAACCAAGATAACTTGAGTCTTTAAACACCGTGAGGGCATGGCAAACATCTATTAACTCTCCCAAACACTATCTGACTCATGTGTTTAATGAAAACACCTACTACTTGGCCTAGAAGTTCTTATAAACCGAGAAGGAACAAATGGGCACTCAAATCCTAAACCAAGATAACTTGAGTCTTCAAACTCTGTGAGGGCATGGCAAACATCTATTAACTCTCCCATACACCATCTGACTGATGTGTTTCATGAAAACACCTACTACTTGGCCTAGAAGTTCTTATAAACCGAGAAGGAACAAATGGGCTCTCAAATCTTAAACCAAGATAACTTGAGTCTTTAAACACCGTGAGGGCATGGCAAACATCTATTAACTCTCCCAAACACCATCTGACTGATGTGTTTCCTGAAAACAACTACTACTTGGCCTAGAAGTTCTTATAAACCGAGAAGGAACAAATGGGCTCTCAAATCTTAAACCAAGATAACTTGAGTCTTCAAATTCTGTGAGGGCATGGCAAACATCTATTAATTCTCCCAAACACCATCTGACTGATGTGTTTCCTGAAAACACCTACTACTTGGCCTAGAAGTTCTTATAAACCGAGAAGGAACAAATGGGCTTACAACTCTTAAACCAAGATAACTTGAGTCTTTAAACACCGTGAGGGCATGGCAAACATCTATTAACTCTCCCAAACACCATCTGACTCATGTGTTTCATGAAAACACCTACTACTTGGCCTAGAAGTTCTTATAAACCGAGAAGGAACAAATGGGCTTACAACTCTTAAACCAAGATAACTTCAGTCTTGAAACACCGTGAGGGCATGGCAAACATCTATTAACTCTCCCAAACACCATCTGGTTCATGTGTTTCACGAAAACACCTACTACTTGGCCTAGAAGTTCTTATAAACCGAGAAGGAACAAATGGGCTTACAACTCTTAAACCAAGATAACTTGAGTCTTCAAACACCGTGAGGGCATGGCAAACATCTATTAACTCTCCCAAACACCATCTGACTCATGTGTTTCATGAAAACACCTACTACTTGGCCTAGAAGTTCTTATAAACCGAGAAGGAACAAATGGGCTTACAACTCTTAAACCAAGATAACTTCAGTCTTGAAACACCGTGAGGGCATGGCAAACATCTATTAACTCTCCCAAACACCATCTGACTCATGTGTTTAATGAAAACACCTACTACTTGGCCTAGAAGTTCTTATAAACCGAGAAGGAACAAATGGGCTTACAACTCTTAAACCAAGATAACTTGAGTCTTCAAACATCTGTGAGGGCATGGCAAACATCTATTGACTCTCCCAAACACCATCGACTCATGTGTTTCATGAAAACACCTACTACTTGGCCTAGAAGTTCTTATAATCCAAGATCAACCGAGAAGGAACAAATGGGCACTCAAATCTTAAACCAAGATAACTTGAGTCTTCAAACTACGTGAGGGCATGGCAAACATCTATTAACTCTCCCAAACACCATCCTAACCGATGTGTTTCATGAAAACACCTACTACTTGGCCTAGAAGTTCTTATAAACCGAGAAGGAACAAATGGGCTATCAAATCTTAAACCAAGAAAAGTTGAGTGTTAGATTTCAGTGAGGGCATGGCGAAAATCTATTAAATCTCCCAAACACCATCTAACTCATGTGTTTCATGAAAACACCAACTACTTGGCCAAGAAGTTCTTATAATCGAAGATCAACTGTGAAGAACAAATGGGCTCTCAAATCTTAAACCAAGATAACTTGAGTCTTTAAACACCGTGAGGGCAAGGCAAACATCTATTAACTCTCCCAAACACCATGTGACTCATGTGTTTCATGAAAACACCTACTACTTGGCCTAGAAGTTCTTATAAACCGAGAAGGAACAAATGGGCTTACAACTCTTAAACCAAGATAACTTGAGTCTTTAAACACCGTGAGGGCATGGCAAACATCTATTAACTCTCCCAAACACTATCTGACTCATGTGTTTAATGAAAACACCTACTACTTGGCCTAGAAGTTCTTATAAACCGAGAAGGAACAAATGGGCTCTCAAATCTTAAACCAAGATAACTTGAGTCTTCAAACTCTGTGAGGGCATGGCAAACATCTATTAACTCTCCCAAACACCATCTGACTGATGTGTTTCATGAAAACACCTACTACTTGGCCTAGAAGTTCTTATAAACCGAGAAGGAACAAATGGGCTCTCAAATCTTAAACCAAGATAACTTGAGTCTTTAAACACCGTGAGGGCATGGCAAACATCTATTAACTCTCCCAAACACCATCTGACTGATGTGTTTCCTGAAAACACCTACTACTTGGCCTAGAAGTTCTTATAAACCGAGAAGGAACAAATGGGCTCTCAAATCTTAAACCAAGATAACTTGAGTCTTCAAATTCTGTGAGGGCATGGCAATCATCTATTAACTCTCCCAAACACCATCCTCATGTGTTTCCTGAAACTACCTACTACTTGGCCTAGAAGTTCTTATAAACCGAGAAGGAACAAATGGGCTTACAACTCTTAAACCAAGATAACTTGAGTCTTTAAACACCGTGAGGGCATGGCAAACATCTATTAACTCTCCCAAACACCATCTGACTCATGTGTTTCATGAAAACACCTACTATTTGGGCTAGAAGTTCTTATAAACTGAGAAGGAACAAATGGGCTTACAACTCTTAAACCAAGATAACTTCAGTCTTGAAACACCGTGAGGGCAAGGCAAACATCTATTAACTCTCCCAAATACCATCTAACTCATGTGTTTCATGAAAACACCTACTACTTGGCCTAGAAGTTCTTATAAACCGAGAAGGAACAAATGGGCTCTCAAATCTTAAACCAAGATAATTTGAGTCTTCAATCTCTGTGAGGGCATGGCAAACATCTATTGACTCTCCCAAAGACCATCTAACTCATGTGTTTCATGAAAACACCTACTACTTGGCCTAGAAGTTCTTATAAACCGAGAAGGAACAATGGGCACTCAAATTTTAAACCAATATAACTTGAGTCTTTAAACACCGTGAGGGCATGGCAAACATCTATTAACTCTCCCAAACACCATCTGACTCATGTGTTTCATGAAAACACCTACTACTTGGCCTAGAAGTTCTTATAAACCGAGAAGGAACAAATGGGCTCTCAAATCTTAAACCAAGATAACTTGAGTTTTCAAACTCCGTGAGGGCATGGGAAACATCTATTAACTCTACCAAACACCATCTGACTGATGTGTTTCCTGAAAACACCAACTACTTGGCCTAGAAGTTCTTATAAACCGAGAAGGAACAAATGGGCTTACAACTCTTAAACCAAGATAACTTGAGTCTTTAAACACCGTGAGGGCATGGCAAACATCTATTAACTCTCCCAAACACCATCTAACTCATGTGTTTCATGAAAACACCTACTACTTGGCCTAGAAGTTCTTATAAACCGAGAAGGAACAAATGGGCTCTCAAATCTTAAACCAAGAGAACTTGAGTTTTCAAACATCGTGAGGGCATGGCAAACATCTATTAACTCTCCCAAACACCATCTGACTGATGTGTTTCATGAAAACACCTACTACTTGGCCTAGAAGTTCTTATAAACCGAGAAGGAACAAATGGGCTCTCAAATCTTAAACCAAGATAACTTGAGTCTTGAAACACCGTGAGGGCAAGGCAAACATCTATTAACTCTCCCAAACACCATCTAACTCATGTGTTTCATGAAAACACCTACTACTTGGCCTAGAAGTTCTTATAAACCGAGAAGGAACAAATGGGCTTACAACTCTTAAACCAAGATAACTTGAGTCTTTAAACACCGTGAGGGCATGGCAAACATCTATTGACTCTCCCAAACACCATCTAACTCATGTGTTTCATGAAAACACCTACTACTTGGCCTAGAAGTTCTTATAAACCGAGAAGGAACAAATGGGCACTCAAATCTTAAACCAAGATAACTTGAGTCTTCAAACATCGTGAGGGCATGGCAAACATCTATTGACTCTCCCAAACACCATCTAACTCATGTGTTTCATGAAAACACCTACTACTTAGCCTAGAAGTTCTTATAAACCGAGAAGGAACTAATGGGCTCTCAAATCTTAAACCAAGATAACTTGAGACTTCAAACTCTGTGAGGGCATGGCAAACATCTATTAACTCTCCCAAACACCATCTGACTCATGTGTTTCATGAAAACACCTACTACTTGGCCTAGAAGTTTTTATAAACCGAGAACGAACAAATGGGCTCTCAAATCTTAAACCAAGATAACTTGAGTCTTCAAACATCGTGAGGGCTTGGCAAACATCTATTGACTCTCCCAAGCACCATCTAACTCATGTGTTTCATGAAAACACCTACTACTTGGCCTAGAAGTTCTTATAAACCGAGAAGGAACAAATGGGCTTACAACACTTAAACCAAGATAACTTGAGTCTTCAAACATCGTGAGGGCTTGGCAAACATCTATTGACTCTCCCAAGCACCATCTAACTCATGTGTTTCATGAAAACACCTACTACTTGGCCTAGAAGTTCTTATAATCCAAGGTTAACCAAGAAGGAACAAATGGGCTCTCAAATCTTAAACCAAGATAACTTGAGTCTTCAAACTCTGTGAGGGCATGGCAAACATCTATTGACTCTCCCAAACACCATCTAACTCATGTGTTTCATGAAAACACCTACTACTTGGCCTAGAAGTTCTTATAAACCGAGAAGGAACAAATGGGCTCTCAAATCTTAAACCAAGATAAATTGAGTCATCAAACTCTTTGAGGGCAAGGCAAACATCTATTGACTCTCCCAAACACCATCTAACTCATGTGTTTCATGAAAACACCTACTACTTGGCCTAGAAGTTCTTATAAACCGAGAAGGAACAAATGGGCTTACAACTCTTAAACCAAGATAACTTGAGTCTTCAAACATCGTGAGGGCATGGCAAACATCTATTAACTCTCCCAAACACCATCTGACTCATGTGTTTCATGAAAACACCTACTACTTGGCCTAGAAGTTCATATAATCCAAGATCAACCGAGAAGGAACAAATGGGCACTCAAATCTTAAACCAAGATAACTTGAGTCTTCAAACTCTGTGAGGGCATGGCAAACATCTATTGACTCTCCCAAACACCATCTGACTCATGTGTTTCATGAAAACACCTACTACTTGGCCTAGAAGTTCTTATAAACCGAGAAGGAACAAATGGGCTCTCAAATCTTAAACCAAGATAACTTGAGTCTTCAAACACTGTGAGGGCATGGCAAACATGTATTGACTCTCCCAAACACCATCTAACTCATGTGTTTTTTGAAAACGCCTACTACTTGGCCTAGAAGTTCATATAATCCAAGATCAACCGAGAAGGAACAAATGGGCTCTCAAATCTTAAACCAAGATAACTTGAGTCTTCAAATTCTGTGAGGGCATGGCAAACATCTATTGACTCTCCCAAACTCCATCTAGATCATGTGTTTCATGAAAACACCTACTACTAGGCCTAGAAGTTCTAAGATCAACCGAGAAGGAACAAATGGGCTTACAACACTTAAACCAAGATAACTTGAGTCTTCAAACATCGTGAGGGCTTGGCAAACATCTATTGACTCTCCCAAGCACCATCTAACTCATGTGTTTCATGAAAACACCTACTACTCGGCCTAGAAGTTCTTATAATCCAAGGTTAACCAAGAAGGAACAAATGGGCTTACAACTCTTAAAGCAAGATAACTTGAGTCTTCAAATTCTGTGAGGGCATGGCAAACATCTATTGACTCTCCCAAACACCATCTAACTCATGTGTTTCATGAAAACACCTACTACTTGGCCTAGAAGTTCTTATAAACCGAGAAGGAACTAATGGGCTCTCAAATCTTAAACCAAGATAACTTGAGACTTCAAACTCTGTGAGGGCATGGCAAACATCTATTGACTCTCCCAAACACCATCTAACTCATGTGTTTCATGAAAACACCTACTACTTGGCCTAGAAGTTCTTATAAACCGAGAAGGAACAAATGGGCTTACAACTCTTAAACCAAGATAACTTGAGTCTTCAAACATCGTGAGGGCTTGGCAAACATCTATTGACTCTCCCAAGCACCATCTAACTCATGTGTTTCATGAAAACACCTACTACTTGGCCTAGAAGTTCTTATAATCGAAGATCAACTGTGAAGAACAAATGGGCTCTCAAATCTTAAACCAAGATAACTTGAGTCTTCAAACTACGTGAGGGCATGGCAAACATCTATTGACTCTCCCATACACCATCTAACTCATGTGTTTCATGAAAACACCTACTACTTGGCCTAGAAGTTCATATAATCCAAGATCAACCGACAAGGAACAAATGGGCTCTCAAATCTTAAACCAAGATAACTTGAGTCTTCAAACTCTGTGAGGGCATGGCAAACATCTATTGACTCTCCCAAACACCATCTAACTCATGTGTTTCATGAAAACACCTACTACTTGGCCTAGAAGTTCTTATAAACCGAGAAGGAACAAATGGGCTTACAACTCTTAAACCAAGATAACTTGAGTCTTCAAACATCGTGAGGGCATGGCAAACATCTATTGACTCTCCCAAACACCATCTAACTCATGTGTTTCATGAAAACACCAACTACTTGGCCAAGAAGTTCTTATAATCGAAGATCAACTGTGAAGTAACAAAAGGGCTCTCAAATCTTAAGCCATGATAACTTGGGTCTTGAAAGACCGTGAGGGCTTGGCAAACATCTATTGACTCTCCCATACACGATCTGGTTCATGTGTTTCACGAAAACACCTACTACTTGGCCTAGAAGTTCTTATAAACCGAGAAGGAACAAATGGGCTTACAACTCTTAAACCAAGATAACTTGAGTCTTTAAACACCGTGAGGGCATGGCAAACATCTATTGACTCTCCCAAACACCATCTAACTCATGTGTTTCACGAAAATACCTACTACTTGGCCTAGAAGTTCTTATAAACCGAGAAGGAACAAATGGGCTTACAACTCTTAAACCAAGATAACTTGAGTCTTCAAACATCGTGAGGGCTTGGCAAACATCTATTGACTCTCCCAAGCACCATCTAACTCATGTGTTTCATGAAAACACCTACTACTTGGCCTAGAAGTTCTTATAAACCGAGAAGGAACAAATGGGCTTACAACTCTTAAACCAAGATAACTTGAGTCTTCAAACATCGTGAGGGCATGGCAAACATCTATTGACTCTCCCAAACACCATCTAACTCATGTGTTTCATGAAAACACCTACTACTTAGCCTAGAAGTTCTTATAAACCGAGAAGGAACTAATGGGCTCTCAAATCTTAAACCAAGATAACTTGAGACTTCAAACTCTGTGAGGGCATGGCAAACATCTATTGACTCTCCCAAACACGATCTGGTTCATGTGTTTCACGAAAACACCTACTACTTGGCCTAGAAGTTCTTATAAATCGAGAAGGAACAAATGGGCACTCAAATCTTAAACCAAGATAACTTGAGTCTTCAAACTCTGTGAGGGCATGGCAAACATCTATTGACTCTCCCAAACACCATCTAACTCATGTGTTTCATGAAAACACCTACTACTTGGCCTAGAAGTTCTTATAAACCGAGAAGGAACAAATGGGCTCTCAACTCTTAAACCAAGATAACTTGAGTCTTCAAACATCGTGAGGGCATGGCAAACATCTATTGACTCTCCCAAGCACCATCTAACTCATGTGTTTCATGAAAACACCTACTACTTGGCCTAGAAGTTCTTATAAAACGAGAAGGAACAAATGGGCTTACAACACTTAAACCAAGATAACTTGAGTCTTCAAACATCGTGAGGGCTTGGCAAACATCTATTGACTCTCCCAAGCACCATCTAACTCATGTGTTTCATGAAAACACCTACTACTTGGCCTAGAAGTTCATATAATCCAAGATCAACCGAGAAGGAACAAATGGGCTCTCAACTCTTAAACCAAGATAACTTGAGTCTTCAAACACCGTGAGGGCATGGCAAACATCTATTGACTCTCCCAAACACCATCTGACTCATGTGTTTCATGAAAACACCTACTACTAGGCCTAGAAGTTCTTATATACCGAGAAGGAACAAATGGGCTCTCAAATCTTAAACCAAGATAACTTGAGTCTTCAAACATCGTGAGGGCTTGGCAAACATCTATTGACTCTCCCAAGCACCATCTAACTCATGTGTTTCATGAAAACACCTACTACTCGGCCTAGAAGTTCTTATAATCCAAGGTTAACCAAGAAGGAACAAATGGGCTTACAACTCTTAAAGCAAGATAACTTGAGTCTTCAAATTCTGTGAGGGCATGGCAAACATCTATTGACTCTCCCAAACACCATCTAACTCATGTGTTTCATGAAAACACCTACTACTTGGCCTAGAAGTTCTTATAAACCGAGAAGGAACAAATGGGCTCTAAAATCTTAAACCAAGATAACTTGAGTCTTCAAACACCGTGAGGGCATGGCAAACATCTATTGACTCTCCCAAACACCATCTAACTCATGTGTTTCATGAAAACACCTACTACTTGGCCTAGAAGTTCTTATAAACCGAGAAGGAACAAATGGGCTCACAAATCTTAAACCAAGATAACTTGAGTCTTCAAACACCGTGAGGGCTTGGCAAACATCTATTGACTCTCCCAAACACCATCTAACTCATGTGTTTCATGAAAACACCTACTACTTGGCCTACAAGTTCTTATAATCGAAGATCAACCGAGAAAGGAACAAATGGGCTCTCAAATCTTAAACCAAGATAACTTGAGTCTTCAAACACTGTGAGGGCATGGCAAACATCTATTGACTCTCCCAAACACCATCTGACTCATGTGTTTCATGAAAACACCTACTACTTGGCCTAGAAGTTCTTAAAAACCGAGAAGGAACAAATGGGCTCTCAAATCTTAAACCAAGATAACTTGAGTCTTCTAACACCGTGAGGGCTTGGCAAACATCTATTGACTCTCCCAAACACCATCTAACTCATGTGTTTCATGAAAACACCTACTACTTGGCCTAGAAATTCATATAATCCAAGATCAACCGAGAAGGAACAAATGGGCTTACAACTCTTAAACCAAGATAACTTGAGTCTTCTAACACCGTGAGGGCTTGGCAAACATCTATTGACTCTCCCAAACACCATCTAACTCATGTGTTTCATGAAAACACCTACTACTTGGCCTAGAAGTTCTTATAAACCGAGAAGGAACAAATGGGTAACAAATCTTAAACCAAGATAACTTGAGTCTTCAAACACCGTGAGGGCTTGGCAAACATCTATTGACTCTCCCAAACACCATCTAACTCATGTGTTTCAAGAAAACACCTACTACTTGGCCTAGAAATTCATATAATCCAAGATCAACCGAGAAGGAACAAATGGGCTTACAACTCTTAAACCAAGATAACTTGAGTCTTCAAACATCGTGAGGGCTTGGCAAACATCTATTGACTCTCCCAAGCACCATCTAACTCATGTGTTTCATGAAAACACCTACTACTTGGCCTAGAAGTTCTTATAAACCGAGAAGGAACAAATGGGCACTCAAATCTTAAACCAAGATAACTTGAGTCTTCAAACACCGTGAGGGCTTGGCAAACATCTATTGACTCTCCCAAACACCATCTAACTCATGTGTTTCATGAAAACACCTACTACTTGGCCTAGAAGTTCATATAATCCAAGATCAACCGAGAAGGAACAAATGGGCTTACAACTCTTAAACCAAGATAACTTGAGTCTTCAAACTCTGTGAGGGCATGGCAAACATCTATTGACTCTCCCAAACACCATCTAACTCATGTGTTTCATGAAAACACCTACTACTTGGCCTAGAAGTTCTTATAAACCGAGAAGGAACAAATGGGCTTACAACTCTTAAACCAAGATAACTTGAGTCTTCAAACATCGTGAGGGCTTGGCAAACATCTATTGACTCTCCCAAACACCATCTAACTCATGTGTTTCATGAAAACACCTACTACTTGGCCTAGAAGTTCTTATAAACCGAGAAGGAACAAATGGGCTCACAAATCTTAAACCAAGATAACTTGAGTCTTCAAACATCGTGAGGGCTTGGCAAATATCTATTGACTCTCCCAAACACCATCTAACGCATGTGTTTCATGAAAACACCAACTACTTGGCCAAGAAGTTCTTATAATCGAAGATCAACCTAAAAGGAACAAATGGGCCAACAAATCTTAAACCAAGATAACTTGAGTCTTCAAACACCGTGAGGGCTTGGCAAACATCTATTGACTCTCCCAAACACCATCTAACTCATGTGTTTCGTGAAAGCACCTACTACTTGGCCTAGAAGTTCTTATAAACCGAGAAGGAACAAATGGGCTCACAAATCTTAAACCAAGATAACTTGAGTCTTCAAACACCGTGAGGGCTTGGCAAACATCTATTGACTCTCCCAAACACCATCTAACTCATGTGTTTCAGGTAAACACCTACTACTTGGCCTAGAAGTTCATATAATCCAAGATCAACCGGGAAGGAACAAATGGGCTTACAACTCTTAAACCAAGATAACTTGAGTCTTCTAACACCGTGAGGGCTTGGCAAACATCTATTGACTCTCCCAAACACCATCTAACTCATGTGTTTAATGAAAGCACCTACTACTTGGCCTAGAAGTTCTTATAAACCGAGAAGGTAGAAATGGGCTCACAAATCTTAAACCAAGATAACTTCAGTCTTCTAACACCGTGAGGGCTTGGCAAACATCTATTGACTCTCCCAAACACCATCTAGCTCATGTGTTTCAGGTAAACACCTACTACTTGGCCTAGAAGTTCTTATAAACCGAGATCAACCGGGAAGGAACAAATGGGCTTACAACTCTTAAACCAAGATAACTTGAGTCTTCTAACACCGTGAGGGCTTGGCAAACATCTATTGACTCTCCCAAAGACCATCTAACTCATGTGTTTAATGAAAGCACCTACTACTTGGCCTAGAAGTTCTTATAAACCGAGAAGGAACAAATGGGCCAACAACTCTTAAACCAAGATAACTTGAGTCTTCAAACACCCTGAGGGCTTGGAAAACATCTATTGACTCTCCCAAACACCATCTAACTCATGTGTTTCATGTAAACACCTACTACTTGGCCTAGAAATTCATATAATCCAAGATCAACCGAGAAGGAACAAATGGGCTTACAACTCTTAAACCAAGATAACTTGAGTCTTCTGACACCATGAGGGCATGGCAAACATCAATTGACTCTCCCAAACACCATCTAACTCATGTGTTTTATGAAAGCACCTACTACTTGGCCTAGAAGTTCATATAATCCAAGATAAACCGAGAAGGTAGAAATGGGCTCAAAAATCTTAAACCAAGATAACTTCAGTCTTCTAACACCGTGAGGGCTTGGCAAACATCTATTGACTCTCCCAAACACCATCTAACTCATGTGTTTCATGAAAGCACCTACAACTTGGCCTAGAAGTTCTTATAAACCGAGAAGGTAGAAATGGGCTCACAAATCTTAAACCAAGTTAACTTGAGTCTTCAAACACCCTGAGGGCTTGGCAAACATCTATTGACTCTCCCAAACACCATCTAACTCATGTGTTTTATGAAAGCACCTACTACTTGGCCTAGAAGTTCTTATAAACCGAGAAGGTACAAATGGGCTCACAAATCTTAAACCAAGTTAACTTGAGTCTTCAAACACCGTGATGGCTTGGCAAACATCTATTGACTCTCCCAAACACCATCTAACTCATGTGTTTCATGTAAACACCTACTACTTGGCCTAGAAGTTCATATAATCCAAGATCAACCGAGAAGGAACAAATGGGCTTACAACTCTTAAACCAAGATAACTTGAGTCTTCAAACACCGTGAGGGCTTGGCAAACATCTATTGACTCTCCCAAACACCATCTAACTCATGTGTTTCGTGAAAGCACCTACTACTTGGCCTAGAAGTTCTTATAAACCGAGAAGGAAGAAATGGGCTCACAAATCTTAAACCAAGATAACTTGAGTCTTCAAACACCGTGAGGGCTTGGCAAACATCTATTGACTCTCCCAAACACCATCTAACTCATGTGTTTCATGAAAGCACCTACAACTTGGCCTAGAAGTTCTTATAAACCGAGAAGGTAGAAATGGGCTAACAAATCTTAAACCAAGTTAACTTGAGTCTTCAAACACCGTGAGGGCTTGGCAAACATCTATTGACTCTCCCAAACACCATCTAACTCATGTGTTTCATGTAAACACCTACTACTTGGCCTAGAAGTTCATATAATCCAAGATCAACCGAGAAGGAACAAATGGGCCAACAACTCTTAAACCAAGATAACTTGAGTCTTCAAACACCGTGAGGGCTTGGCAAACATCTATTGACTCTCCCAAACACCATCTAACTCGTGTTTCGTGAAAGCACCTATTACTTGGCCTAGAAGTTCTTATAAACCGAGAAGGTAGAAATGGGCTCACAAATCTTAAACCAAGATAACTTCAGTCTTCTAACACCGTGAGGGCATGGCAAACATCTATTGACTCTCCCAAACACCATCTAACTCATGTGATTCATGTAAACACCTACTACTTGGCCTAGAAGTTCATATAATCCAAGATCAACCGAGAAGGAACAAGTGGGCCAACAACTCTTAAACTAAGATAACTTGAGTCTTCTAACACCGTGAGGGATTGGCAAATATCTATTGACTCTTCCAAACACCATCTAACTCATGTGTTTGATGTAAACACCTACTACTTCGCCTAGAAGTTCATATAATCCAAGATCAACCGAGAAGGAATAAATGGGCTTACAACTCTTAAACCAAGATAACTTGAGTCTTCTAACACCGTGAGGGCTTGGCAAACATCTATTGACTCTCCTAAACACCATCTAACTCATGTGTTTTATGAAAACACCTACTACTTGGCCTAGAAGTTCTTATAAACCGAGAAGGTAGAAATGGGCTCACAAATCTTAAACCAAGATAACTTGAGTCTTCAAACACCGTGAAGGCTTGGCAAACATCTATTGACTCTCGCAAACACCATCTAACTCATGTGTTTTATGAAAGCACCTACTACTTGGCCTAGAAGTTCATATAATCCAAGATCAACCGAGAAGGAATAAATGGGCTCACAAATCTTAAACCAAATTAACTTGAGTCTTCAAACACCCTGGGGGCTTGGCAAACATCTATTGACTCTCGCAAACACCATCTAACTCATGTGTTTCATGAAAACACCTACTACTTGGCCTAGAAGTTCATATAATCCAAGATCAACCGAGAAGGAACAAATGGGCCAACAACTCTTAAACCAAGATAACTTGAGTTTTCAAACACCGTGAGGGCTTGGCAAACATCTATTGACTCTCCCAAACACCATCTAACTCATGTGTTTCATGAAAGTACCTACAACTTGGCCTAGATGTTCTTATAAACCGAGAAGGTAGAAATGGGCTCACAAATCTTAAACCAAGATAACTTGAGTCTTCAAACACTGTGAAGGCTTGGCAAACATCTATTGACTCTCCCAAACACCATCTAACTCATGTGTTTCATGTAAACACCTACTACTTGGCCTAGAAGTTCATATAATCCAAGATCAACCGAGAAGGAACAAATGGGCCAACAACTCTTAAACCAAGATAACTTGAGTCTTCTAACACCGTGAGGGCTTGGCAAACATCTATTGACTCTCCCAAACACCATCTAACTCATGTGTTTTATGAAAGCACCTACTACTTGGCCTAGAAGTTCTTATAAACCGAGAAGGTAGAAATGGGCTCACAAATCTTAAACCAAGATAACTTGAGTCTTCAAACACCGTGAGGGCTTGGCAAACATCTATTGACTCTCCCAAACACCATCTAACTCATGTGTTTTATGAAAACACCTACTACTTGGCCTAGAAGTTCATATAATCCTAGATCAACCGAGAAGGAACAAATGGGCCAACAACTCTTAAACCAAGATAACTTGAGTCTTCAAACACCGTGAGGGCTTGGCAAACATCTATTGACTCTCCCAAACACCATCTAACTCATGTGTTTCGTGAAAGCACCTACTACTTGGCCTAGAAGTTCTTATAAACCGAGAAGGTAGAAATGGGCTCACAAATCTTAAACCAAGTTAACTTGAGTCTTCAAACACCCTGAGGGCTTGGCAAACATCTATTGACTCTCCCAAACACCATCTAACTCATGTGTTTCATGTAAACACCTACTACTTGGCCTAGAAGTTCATATAATCCAAGATCAACCGAGAAGGAACAAATGGGCCAGCAACTCTTAAACCAAGATAACTTGAGTCTTCTAACACCGTGAGGGCTTGGCAAACATCTATTGACTCTCCCAAACACCATCTAACTCATGTGTTTTATGAAAGCACCTACTACTTGGCCTAGAAGTTCTTATAAACCTAGAAGGTAGAAATGGGCTCAAAAATCTTAAACCAAGTTAACTTGAGTCTTCTAACACCGTGAGGGCTTGGCAAACATCTATTGATTCTCCCAAACTCCATCTAACTCATGTGTTTCATGAAAGCACCTACAACTTGGCCTAGAAGTTCTTACAAACCGAGAAGGTAGAAATGGGCTCACAAATCTTAAACCAAGTTAACTTGAGTCTTCAAACACCCTGAGGGCTTGGCAAACATCTATTGACTCTCCCAAACACCATCTAACTCATGTGTTTCATGTAAACACCTACTACTTGGCCTAGAAGTTCATATAATCCAAGATCAACCGAGAAGGAACAAATGGGCTTACAACTCTTAAACCAAGATAACTTGAGTCTTCTAACACCGTGAGGGCTTGGCAAACATCTATTGACTCTCCCAAACACCATCTAACTCATGTGTTTTATGAAAGAACCTACTACTTGGCCTAGAAGTTCATATAATCCAAGATCAACCGAGAAGGTAGAAATGGGCTCAGAAATCTTAAACCAAGATAACTTGAGTCTTCAAACACCGTGAAGGCTTGGCAAACATCTATTGACTCTCCCAAACACCATCTAACTCATGTGTTTCATGTACACACCTACTACTGGGCCTAGAAGTTCATATAATCCATGATCAACTGAGAAGGAACAAATGGGCTTACAGCTCTTAAACCAAGATAACTTGAGTCTTCTAACAACGTGAGGGCTTGGCAAACATCTATTGATTCTCCCAACACCATCTAACTCATGTGTTTCATGAAAGCACCTACAACTTGGCCTAGAAGTTCTTACAAACTGAGAAGGTAGAAATGGGCTCACAAATCTTAAAACAAGTTAACTTGAGTCTTCAAACACCGTGAGGGCTTGGCAAACATCTATTGACTCTCCCAAACACCATCTAACTCATGTGTTTCATGAAAACACCTACTACTTGGCCTAGAAGTTCATATAATCCAAGATCAACCGAAAAGGAACAAATGGGCCAACAACTCTTAAAGCAAGATTACTTGAGTTTTCAAACACCGTGAGGGCTTGGCAACCATCTATTGACTCTCGCAAACACCATCTAACTCATGTGTTTCATGAAAGCACCTACAACTTGGCCTAGAAGTTCTTATAAACGGAGAAGGTAGAAATGGGCTCACAAATCTTAAACCAAGTTAACTTGAGTCTTCAAACACCCTGAGGGCTTGGCAAACATCTATTGACTCTCCCAAACACCATCTAACTCATGTGTTTCATGTAAACACCTACTACTTGGCCTAGAAGTTCATATAATCCAAGATCAACCGAGAAGGAACAAATGGGCCAACAACTCTTAAACCAAGATAACTTGAGTCTTCTAACACCGTGAGGGCTTGGCAAACATCTATTGACTCTCCCAAACACCATCTAACTCATGTGTTTTATGAAAGCACCTACTACTTGGCCTAGAAGTTCATATAATCCAAGATCAACCGAGAAGGTAGAAATGGGCTCACAAATCTTAAACCAAGATAACTTGAGTCTTCTAACACCGTGAGGGCTTGGCAAACATCTATTGACTCTCCCAAACACCATCTAACTCATGTGTTTTATGAAAGCACCTACTATTTGGCCTAGAAGTTCTAATAAACCGAGAAGGTAGAAATGGGCTCACAAATCTTAAACCAAGATAACTTGAGTCTTCAAACACCGTGAAGGCTTGGTAAACATCTATTGACTCTCCCAAACACCATCTAACTCATGTGTTTCATGTAAACACCTACTACTGGGCCTAGAAGTTCATATAATCCAAGATCAACCGAGAAGGAACAAATGGGCTTACAACTCTTAAACCAAGATAACTTGAGTCTTCTAACACCGTGAGGGCTTGGCAAACATCACTTGATTCTCCCAAACACCATCTAACTCATGTGTTTCATGAAAGCACCTACAACTTGGCCTAGAAGTTCTTATAAACCGAGAAGGTAGAAATGGGCTCACAAATCTTAAACCAAGTTAACTTGAGTCTTCAAACACCGTGAGGGCTTGGCAAACATCTATTGACTCTCCCAAACACCATCTAACTCATGTGTTTCATGAAAACACCTACTACTTGGCCTAGAAGTTCATATAATCCAAGATCAACCGAGAAGGAACAAATGGGCCAACAACTCTTAAACCAAGATAACTTGAGTCTTCAAACACCGTGAGGGCTTGGCAAACATCTATTGACTCTCCCAAACACCATCTAACTCATGTGTTTCATGTAAACACCTACTACTTGGCCTAGAAGTTCATATAATCCAAGATCAACCGAGAAGGAACAAATGGGCCAACAACTCTTAAACCAAGATAACTTGAGTCTTCTAACACCGTGAGGGCTTGGCAAACATCTATTGACTCTCCCAAACACCATCTAACTCATGTGTTTTATGAAAGCACCTACTACTTGGCCTAGAAATTCATATAATCCAAGATCAACATAGAAGGTAGAAATGGGCTCTACAAATCTTAAACCAAGATAACTTGAGTCTTCTAACACCGTGAGGGCTTGGCAAACATCTATTGACTCTCCCAAACACCATCTAACTCATGTGTTTCAAGAAAACACCTACTAATTGGCCTAGAAATTCATATAATCCAAGATCAACCGAGAAGGTAGAAATGGGCTCACAAATCTTAAACCAAGATAACTTGAGTCTTCAAACACCGTGAAGGCTTGGCAAACATCTATTGACTCTCCCAAACACCATCTAACTCATGTGTTTCATGTAAACACCTACTACTTGGCCTAGAAGTTCATATAATCCAAGATCAACCGAGAAGGAACAAATGGGCTTACAACTCTTAAACCAAGATAACTTGAGTCTTCTAACACCGTGAGGGCTTGGCAAACATCAATTGATTCTCCCAAACACCATCTAACTCATGTGTTTCATGAAAGCACCTACAACTTGGCCTAGAAGTTCATATAAACCAAGATCAACCAGAAGGTAGAAATGGGCTCACAAATCTTAAACCAAGTTAACTTGAGTCTTCAAACACCCTGAGGGCTTGGCAAACATCTATTGACTCTCCCAAACGCCATCTAACTCATGTGTTTCATGTAAACACCTACTACTGGGCCTAGAAGTTCATATAATCCAAGATCAACCGAGAAGGAACAAATGGGCGAGCAACTCTTAAACCAAGATAACTTGAGTCTTCTAACACCGTGAGGGTTTGGCAAACATCTATTGACTCTCCCAAACACCATCTAACTCATGTGTTTTATGAAAGAACCTACTACTTGGCCTAGAAGTTCTTATAAACCGAGAAGGTAGAAATGGGCTCAGAAATCTTAAACCAAGATAACTTGAGTCTTCAAACACCGTGAAGGCTTGGCAAACATCTATTGACTCTCCCAAACACCATCTAACTCATGTGTTTCATGTACACACCTACTACTGGGCCTAGAAGTTCATATAATCCATGATCAACTGAGAAGGAACAAATGGGCTTACAGCTCTTAAACCAAGATAACTTGAGTCTTCTAACAACGTGAGGGCTTGGCAAACATCTATTGATTCTCCCAACACCATCTAACTCATGTGTTTCATGAAAGCACCTACAACTTGGCCTAGAAGTTCTTATAATCCAAGATCAACCGAGAAGGAACAAATGGGCTCAGAAATCTTAAAACAAGTTAACTTGAGTCTTCAAACACCGTGAGGGCTTGGCAAACATCTATTGACTCTCCCAAACACCATCTAACTCATGTGTTTCATGAAAACACCTACTACTTGGCCTAGAAGTTCATATAATCCTAGATCAACCGAAAAGGAACAAACGGGCCAACAACTCTTAAACCAAGATAACTTGAGTCTTCAAACACCGTGAGGGCTTGGCAAACATCTATTGACTCTCCCAAACACCGTCTAACTCATGTGTTTTATGAAAGCACCTACTACTTGGCCTAGAAATTCATATAATCCAAGATCAACCGAGAAGGTAGAAATGGGCTCACAAATCTTAAACCAAGTTAACTTGAGTCTTCTAACACCGTGAGGGCTTGGCAAACATCTATTGACTATCCCAAACACCATCTAACTTATGTGTTTCATGTAAACACCTACTACTTGGCCTAGAAGTTCATATAATCCAAGATCAACCGAGAAGGAACAAATGGGCCAACAACTCTTAAACCAAGATAACTTGAGTCTTCTAACACCGTGAGGGCTTGGCAAACATCTATTGACTCTCCCAAACACCATCTAACTCAAGTGTTTTATGAAAGCACCTACTACTTGGCCTAGAAGTTCTTATAAACCGAGAAGGTAGAAATGGGCACAAAAATCGAAAACCAAGATAACTTGAGTCTTCTAACACCGTGAGGGCTTGGCAAACATCTATTGACTCACCCAAACACCATCTAACTCTTGTGTTTTATGACAGCACCTACTAATTGGCCTAGAAGTTCATATAATCCAAGATCAACCGACAAGGTAGAAATGGGCTCACAAATCTTAAACCAAGTTAACTTGAGTCTTCAAACACCGTGAAGGCTTGGCAAACATCTATTGACTCTCCCAAACACCATCTAACTCATGTGTTTCATGTAAACACCTACTACTTGGCCTAGAAGTTCATATAATCCAAGATCAACCGAGAAGGAACAAATGGGCTTACAACTCTTAAACCAAGATAACTTGAGTCTTCTAACACCGTGAGGGCTTGGCAAACATCACTTGATTCTCCCAAACACCATCTAACTCATGTGTTTCATGAAAGCACCTACAACTTGGCCTAGAAGTTCTTATAAACCGAGAAGGTAGAAATGGGCTCACAAATCTTAAACCAAGATAACTTGAGTCTTCAAACACCGTGAAGGCTTGGCAAACATCTATTGACTCTCCCAAACACCATCTAACTCATGTGTTTCATGAAAACACCTACTACTTGGCCTAGAAGTTCATATAATCCAAGATCAACCGAGAAGGAACAAATGGGCCAACAACTCTTAAACCAAGATAACTTGAGTCTTCTAACACCGTGAGGGATTGGCAAACAACTATTGACTATCCCAAACACCATCTAACTCATGTGTTTCATGTAAACCCCTACTACTTGGCCTAGAAGTTCATATAATCCATGAACAACCGAGAAGGAACAAATGCGCCAACAACTCTGAAACGAAGATAACTTGAGTCTTCTAACACCGTGAGGGCTTGGCATACATCTATTGACTCTCCCAAATACCATCTAACTCAAGTGTTGTATGAAAGCACCTACTACTTGCCCTAGAAGTTCTAATAAGATCAATAGAAGGTAGAAATGGGCTCTACAAATCTAAAACCAAGATAACTTGAGTCTTCTAACACCGTGAGGGCTTGGCAAACATCTATTGACTCTCCCAAACACCATCTAACTCATGTGTTTTATGAAAGCACCTACTACTTGGCCTAGAAGTTCTAATCCAAGATCAACCGAGAAGGAACAAATGGGCTCACAAATCTTAAACCAAGATAACTTGAGTCTTCAAACACCGTGAAGGCTTGGCAAACATCTATTGACTCTCCCAAACACCATCTAACTCATGTGTTTCATGTAAACACCTACTACTTGGCCTAGAAGTTCATATAATCCAAGATCAACCGAGAAGGAACAAATGGGCTTACAACTCTTAAACCAAGATAACTTGAGTCTTCTAACACCGTGAGGGCTTGGCAAACATCACTTGATTCTCCCAAACACCATCTAACTCATGTGTTTCATGAAAGCACCTACAACTTGGCCTAGAAGTTCTTATACAACCGAGAAGGTAGAAATGGGCTCACAAATCTTAAACCAAGTTAACTTGTGTCTTCAAACACCCTGAGGGCTAGGAAAACATCTATTGATTCTCCCAAACACCATCTAACTCATGTGTTTCATGAAAACACCTACTACTTGGCCTAGAAGTTCATATAATCCAAGATCAACCGAAAAGGAACAAATGGGCCAACAACTCTTAAAGCAAGATTACTTGAGTTTTCAAACACCGTGAGGGCTTGGCAACCATCTATTGACTCTCCCAAACACCATCTAACTCATGTGTTTTATGAAAGCACCTACTACTTGGCCTAGAAATTCATATAATCCAAGATCAACCGAGAAGGAACAAATGGGCCAACAACTCTTAAAGCAAGTTAACTTGAGTTTTCAAACACCGTGAGGGCTTGGCAACCATCTATTGACTCTCGCAAACACCATCTAACTCAAGTGTTTCATGAAAGCACCTACAACTTGGCCTAGAAGTTCTTATAAACGGAGAAGGTAGAAATGGGCTCACAAATCTTAAACCAAGTTAACTTGAGTCTTCAAACACCCTGAGGGCTTGGCAAACATCTATTGACTCTCCCAAACACCATCTAACTCATGTGTTTCATGTAAACACCTACTACTGGGCCTAGAAGTTCATATAATCCAAGATCAACCGAGAAGGAACAAATGGGCCAGCAACTCTTAAACCAAGATAACTTGAGTCTTCTAACACCGTGAGGGCTTGGCAAACATCTATTGAGTCTCCCTAACACGATCTATCTCATGTGTTTTATGAAAGCACCTACTACTTGGCCTAGAAGTTCTTATAAACCGAGAAGGTAGAAATGGGCTCAAAAATCTTAAACCAAGTTAACTTGAGTCTTCTAACACCGTGAGGGCTTGGCAAACATCTATTGATTCTCCCAAACTCCATCTAACTCATGTGTTTCATGAAAGCACCTACAACTTGGCCTAGAAGTTCTTACAAGATCAACCGAGAAGGTAGAAATGGGCTCACAATTCTTAAACCAAGTTAACTTGAGTCTTCAAACACCCTGAGGGCTTGGCAAACATCTATTGACTCTCCCAAACGCCATCTAACTCATGTGTTTCATGTAAACACCTACTACTGGGCCTAGAAGTTCATATAATCCAAGATCAACCGAGAAGGAACAAATGGGCGAGCAACTCTTAAACCAAGATAACTTGAGTCTTCTAACACCGTGAGGGTTTGGCAAACATCTATTGACTCTCCCAAACACCATCTAACTCATGTGTTTTATGAAAGAACCTACTACTTGGCCTAGAAATTCATATAATCCAAGATCAACCGAGAAGGAACAAATGGGCCAGCAACTCTTAAACCAAGATAACTTGAGTCTTCTAACACCGTGATGGCTTGGCAAACATCTATTGACTCTCCCAAACACCATCTAACTCATGTGTTTCATGTACACACCTACTACTGGGCCTAGAAGTTCATATAATCCATGATCAACTGAGAAGGAACAAATGGGCTTACAGCTCTTAAACCAAGATAACTTGAGTCTTCTAACAACGTGAGGGCTTGGCAAACATCTATTGACTCTCCCAAACACCATCTAACTCATGTGTTTCATGAAAACACCTACTACTTGGCCTAGAAATTCATATAATCCAAGATCAACCGAGAAGGTAGAAATGGGCAAACAAATCTTAAAACAAGATAACTTGACTCTTCTAACACCGTGAGGGCTTGGCAAACATCTATTGACTCTCCCAAACACCATCTAACTCATGTGTTTCATGAAAACACCTAATACTTAGACTAGAAGATCATATAATGCTAGATCAACCGAGAAGGAACAAATGGGCCAACAACTCTTAAACCAAGATAACATGAGTCTTCAAACACCGTGAGGGCTTGGCAAACATCTATTGACACCAAAGAAACACCATCTAACTCATGTGTTTCATGAAAGCACCTACTACTTGGCCTAGAAGTTCATATAATCCAAGATCAACCGAGAAGGAACAAATGGACTCACAAATCTTAAACCAAGATAACTTGAGTCTTCTAACACCGTGAGGGCTTGGCAAACATCTATTGACTATCGCAAACACCATCTAACTCATGTGTTTCAGGTAAACACCTACTACTTGGCCTAGAAGTTCATATAATCCAAGATCAACCGAGAAGGAACAAATGGGCCAACAACTCTTAAACCAAGATAACTTGAGTCTTCTAACACCGTGAGGGCTTGGCAAACATCTATTGACTCTCCCAAACACCATCTAACTCAAGTGTTTTATGAAAGCACCTACTACTTGGCCTAGAAGTTCATATAATCCAAGATCAAAAGAGAATGACCAAATGGTCCTACATCTGTTTAACAAAGATAACTTGAGTCTTCTAACACCGTGAGGGCTTGGCAAACATCTATTGACTCTCCCAAACACCATCTAACTCATGTGTTTTATGAAAGCACCTACTACTTGGCCTAGAAGTTCATATAATCCAAGATCAACCGAGAAGGAACAAATGGGCTCACAAATCTTAAACCAAGATAACTTGAGTCTTCAAACACCGTGAAGGCTTGGCAAACATCTATTGACTCTCCCAAACACCATCTAACTCATGTGTTTCATGTAAACACCTACTACTTGGCCTAGAAGTTCATATAATCCAAGATCAACCGAGAAGGAACAAATGGGCTTACAACTCTTAAACCAAGATAACTTGAGTCTTCTAACACCGTGAGGGCTTGGCAAACATCAATTGATTCTCCCAAACACCATCTAACTCATGTGTTTCATGAAAGCACCTACAACTTGGACCAGAAGTTCATATAATCCAAGATCAACCGAGAAGGTAGAAATGGGCTCACAAATCTTAAACCAAGATAACTTGAGTCTTCAAACACCGTGAGGGCTTGGCAAACATCTATTGACTCTCCCAAACACCATCTAACTCATGTGTTTCATGAAAACACCTACTACTTGGCCTAGAAGTTCATATAATCCTAGATCAACCGAAAAGGAACAAACGGGCCAACAACTCTTAAACCAACATAACTTGAGTCTTCAAACACCCTGAGGGCTTGGCAAACATCTATTGACTATCCCAAACACCATCTAACTTATGTGTTTCATGTAGACACCTACTACTTGGCCTAGAAGTTCATATAATCCAAGATCAACCGAGAAGGAACAAATGGGCCAACAACTCTAAAACCAAGATAACTTGAGTCTTCTAACACCGTGAGGGCTTGGCAAACATCTATTGACTCTCCCAAACACCATCTAACTCAAGTGTTGTATGAAAGCACCTACTACTTGCCCTAGAAGTTCTAATCCAAGATCAACATAGAAGGAACAAATGGGCTCTAAAATCTTAAACCAAGTTAACTTGAGTCTTCTAACACCCTGAGGGCTTGGCAAACATCTATTGACTCTCCCAAACACCATCTAACTCATGTGTTTTATGAAAGCACGTACTATTTGGCCTAGAAGTTCTAATTAGTCGAGAAGGTAGAAATGGGCTCACAAATCTTAAACCAAGATAACTTGAGTCTTCAAACACCGTGAAGGCTTGGCAAACATCTATTGACTCACCCAAACACCATCTAACTCATGTGTTTCATGTAAACACCTACTACTGGGCCTAGAAGTTCATATAATCCAAGATCAACTGAGAAGGAACAAATGGGCTTACAGCTCTTAAACCAAGATAACTTGAGTCTTCTAACACCGTGAGGGCTTGGCAAACATCTATTGATTCTCCCAAACACCATCTAACTCATGTGTTTCATGAAAGCACCTACAACTTGGCCTAGAAATTCATATAATCCAAGATCAACCGAGAAGGTAGAAATGGGCTCACAAATCTTAAACCAAGTTAACTTGAGTCTTCAAACACCCTGAGGGCTTGGCAAACATCTATTGACTCTCCCAAACGCCATCTAACTCATGTGTTTCATGTAAACACCTACTACTGGGCCTAGAAGTTCATATAATCCAAGATCAACCGAGAAGGAACAAATGGGCGAGCAACTCTTAAACCAAGATAACTTGAGTCTTCTAACACCGTGAGGGTTTGGCAAACATCTATTGACTCTCCCAAACACCATCTAACTCATGTGTTTTATGAAAGAACCTACTACTTGGCCTAGAAGTTCTTATAAACCGAGATCAACCGAGAAGGAACAAATGGGCTACAAAATCTTAAACCAAGATAACTTGAGTCTTCAAACACCGTGATGGCTTGGCAAACATCTATTGACTCTCCCAAACACCATCTAACTCATGTGTTTCATGTAAACACCTACTACTGGGCCTAGAAGTTCATATAATCCAAGATCAACCGAGAAGGAACAAATGGGCTTACAACTCTTAAACCAAGATAACTTGAGTCTTCTAACACCGTGAGGGCTTGGCAAGCATCGATTGATTCTTCCAAACACCATCTAACTCATGTTTTTCATGTAAACACCTACTACTTGGCCTAGAAATTCATATAATCCAAGATCAACCTAGAAGGTAGAAATGGGCTCACAAATCTTAAAACAAGATAACTTGAGTCTTCAAACACCGTGAGGGCTTGGCAAACATCTATTGACTCTCCCAAACACCATCTAACTCATGTGTTTCATGAAAACACCTACTACTTGGCCTAGAAGTTCATATAATCCAAGATCAACCGAAAAGGAACAAATGGGCCAACAACTCTTAAACCAAGATAACATGATTTTTCAAACACCGTGAGGGCTTGGCAAACATCTATTGACACTCCCAAACACCATCTAACTCATGTGTTTTATTAAAGCACCAACTAATTGGACTAGAAGTTCATATAATCCAAGATAAACCGAGAAGGTACAAATGGGCTCACAAATCTTAAACCAAGTTAACTTGAGTCTTCTAACACCGTGAGGGCTTGGCAAACATCTATTGACTATCCCAAACACCATCTAACTTATGTGTTTCATGTAGACACCTACTACTTGGCCTAGAAGTTCATATAATCCAAGATCAACCGAGAAGGAACAAATGGGCCAACAACTCTTAAACCAAGATAACTTGAGTCTTCTAACACCGTGAGGGCTTGGCAAACATCTATTGACTCTCCCAAACACCATCTAACTCATGTGTTTTATGAAAGCACCTACTACTTGGCCTAGAAATTCATATAATCCAAGATCAACCGAGAAGGAACAAATGGGCCAGCAACTCTTAAACCAAGATAACTTGAGTCTTCTAACACCGTGAGGGCTTGGCAAACATCTATTGACTCTCCCAAACACCATCTAACTCATGTGTTTTATGAAAGCACCTACTAATTGGCCTAGAAGTTCATATAATCCAAGATCAACCGAGAAGGAATAAATGGGCTCACAAATCTTAAACCAAGATAACTTGAGTCTTCTAACACCGTGAGGGCTTGGCAAACATCTATTGACTCTTCCAAACACCATCTAACTCATGTTTTTCATGTAAACACCTACTACTGGGCCTAGAAGTTCATATAATCCAAGATCAACCGAGAAGGAACAAATGGGCTTACAACTCTTAAACCAAGATAACTTGAGTCTTCTAACACCGTGAGGGCTTGGCAAGCATCGATTGATTCTTCCAAACACCATCTAACTCATGTTTTTCATGAAAGCACCTACAACTTGGCCTAGAAGTTCATATAATCCAAGATCAACCGAGAAGGTACAAATGGGCTCACAAATCTTAAACCAAGATAACTTGAGTCTTCAAACACCCTGAAGGCTTGGCAAACATCTATTGACTCTCCCAAACGCCATCTAACTCATGTGTTTCATGAAAACACCTACTACTTGGCCTAGAAGTTCATATAATCCTAGATCAACCGAAAAGGAACAAACGGGCCAACAACTCTTAAACCAACATAACTTGAGTCTTCAAACACCCTGAGGGCTTGGCAAACATCTATTGACTATCCCAAACACCATCTAACTTATGTGTTTCATGTAGACACCTACTACTTGGCCTAGAAGTTCATATAATCCATGAACAACCGAGAAGGAACAAATGCGCCAACAACTCTGAAACGAAGATAACTTGAGTCTTCTAACACCGTGAGGGCTTGGCATACATCTATTGACTCTCCCAAATACCATCTAACTCAAGTGTTGTATGAAAGCACCTACTACTTGCCCTAGAAATTAATATAGTCCAAGATCAACCTAGATGGTAGAAATGGGCTTAGAAGTCTGCAACAAAGATAACTTGAGTCTTCTAACACCGTGAGGGCTTGGCAAACATCTATTGACTCTCCCAAACACCATCTAACTCATGTGTTTTATGAAAGCACCTACTACTTGGCCTAGAAATTCATATAATCCAAGATCAACCGAGAAGGAACAAATGGGCTTACAACTCTTAAACCAAGATAACTTGAGTCTTCTAACACCGTGAGGGCTTGGCAAACATCTATTGACTCACCCAAACACCATCTAACTCATGTTTTTCATGTAAACACCTACTACTGGGCCTAGAAGTTCATATAATCCAAGATCAACCGAGAAGGAACAAATGGGCTTACAACTCTTAAACCAAGATAACTTGAGTCTTCTAACACCGTGAGGGCTTGGCAAACATCAATTGATTCTCCCAAACACCATCTAACTCATGTGTTTCATGAAAGCACCTACAACTTGGCCTAGAAGTTCTTACAAACCGAGAAGGTAGAAATGGGCTCACAAATCTTAAACCAAGTTAACTTGAGTCTTCAAACACCCTGAGGGCTTGGCAAACATCTATTGACTCTCCCAAACACCATCTAACTCATGTGTTTCATGTAAACACCTACTACTTGGCCTAGAAGTTCATATAATCCAAGATCAACCGAGAAGGAACAAATGGGCCAGCAACTCTTAAACCAAGATAACTTGAGTCTTCTAACACCGTGAGGGCTTGGCAAACATCTATTGACTCTCCCAAACACCATCTAACTCATGTGTTTTATGAAAGAACCTACTACTTGGCCTAGAAGTTCATATAATACCAGATCAACCGAGAAGGTAGAAATGGGCTCAGAAATCTTAAACCAAGATAACTTGAGTCTTCAAACACCGTGAAGGCTTGGCAAACATCTATTGACTCTCCCAAACACCATCTAACTCATGTGTTTCATGTACACACCTACTACTGGGCCTAGAAGTTCATATAATCCATGATCAACTGAGAAGGAACAAATGGGCTTACAGCTCTTAAACCAAGATAACTTGAGTCTTCTAACAACGTGAGGGCTTGGCAAACATCTATTGATTCTCCCAACACCATCTAACTCATGTGTTTCATGAAAGCACCTACAACTTGGCCTAGAAGATCATATAATCCAAGATCAAACTAGAAGGAACAAATGGGATAACAAATCTTAAAAAAAGATAACTTGAGTCTTCTAACACCGTGAGGGCTTGGCAAACATCTATTGACTCTCCCAAACACCATCTAACTCATGTGTTTCATGAAAACACCTACTACTTGGCCTAGAAGTTCATATAATCCTAGATCAACCGAAAAGGAACAAACGGGCCAACAACTCTTAAACCAAGATAACATGAGTTTTCAAACACCGTGAGGGTTGGCAACACTCTATTTACACCAGCAAACACCATGGAAAGCATGTGTTTCATGAAAGCACCTACAACTTGGCCTAGAAGTTCATATAATCCAAGATCAACCGAGAAGGTAGAAATGGGCTCACAAATCTTAAACCAAGATAACTTCAGTCTTCTAACACCGTGAGGGCTTGGCAAACATCTATTGACTATCCCAAACACCATCTAACTCATGTGTTTCATGTAAACACCTACTACTTGGCCTAGAAGTTCATATAATCCAAGATCAACCGAGAAGGAACAAATGGGCCAACAACTCTGAAACGAAGATAACTTGAGTCTTCTAACACCGTGAGGGCTTGGCATACATCTATTGACTCTCCCAAATACCATCTAACTCAAGTGTTGTATGAAAGCACCTACTACTTGCCCTAGAAATTCATATAATCCAAGATCAACCGAGAAGGAACAAATGGGCTCAAAAATCTAAAACCAAGATAACTTGAGTCTTCTAACACCGTGAGGGCTTGGCAAACATCTATTGACTCTCCCAAACACCATCTAACTCATGTGTTTTATGAAAGCACCTACTAATTGGCCTAGAAATTCATATAATCCAAGATCAACCGAGAAGGTAGAAATGGGCTCACAAATCTTAAACCAAGATAACTTGAGTCTTCAAACACCGTGAAGGCTTGGCAAACATCTATTGACTCACCCAAACACCATCTAACTCATGTGTTTCATGTAAACACCTACTACTGGGCCTAGAAGTTCATATAATCCAAGATCAACTGAGAAGGAACAAATGGGCTTACAGCTCTTAAACCAAGATAACTTGAGTCTTCTAACACCGTGAGGGCTTGGCAAACATCTATTGATTCTCCCAAACACCATCTAACTCATGTGTTTCATGAAAGCACCTACAACTTGGCCTAGAAGTTCATAAAATCCAAGATCAACCGAGAAGGTAGAAATGGGCCCACAAATCTTAAACCAAGATAACTTCAGTCTTCTAACACCGTGAGGGCTTGGCAAACATCTATTGACTCTCCCAAACACCATCAAACTCATGTGTTTCATGAAAACACCTACTACTTGGCCTAGAAGTTCATATAATCCTAGATCAACCGAAAAGGAACAAACGGGCCAACAACTCTTAAACCAACATAACTTGAGTCTTCAAACACCCTGAGGGCTTGGCAAACATCTATTGACTATCCCAAACACCATCTAACTTATGTGTTTCATGTAGACACCTACTACTTGGCCTAGAAGTTCATATAATCCATGAACAACCGAGAAGGAACAAATGCGCCAACAACTCTGAAACGAAGATAACTTGAGTCTTCTAACACCGTGAGGGCTTGGCATACATCTATTGACTCTCCCAAATACCATCTAACTCAAGTGTTGTATGAAAGCACCTACTACTTGCCCTAGAAATTCATATAATCCAAGATCAACCGAGAAGGTAGAAATGGGCTCTACAAATCTAAAACAAAGATAACTTGAGTCTTCTAACACCGTGAGGGCTTGGCAAACATCTATTGACTCACCCAAACACCATCTAACTCTTGTGTTTTATGACAGCACCTACTAATTGGCCTAGAAGTTCATATAATCCAAGATCAACCGACAAGGTAGAAATGGGCTCACAAATCTTAAACCAAGTTAACTTGAGTCTTCAAACACCGTGAAGGCTTGGCAAACATCTATTGACTCACCCAAACACCATCTAACTCATGTGTTTCATGTAAACACCTACTACTGGGCCTAGAAGTTCATATAATCCAAGATCAACCGAGAAGGAACAAATGGGCTTACAACTCTTAAACCAAGATAACTTGAGTCTTCTAACACCGTGAGGGCTTGGCAAACATCTATTGATTCTCCCAAACACCATCTAACTCATGTGTTTCATGAAAGCACCTACAACTTGGCCTAGAAGTTCTTATAATCCAAGATCAACCGAGAAGGTAGAAATGGGCTCACAAATCTTAAACCAAGTTAACTTGAGTCTTCAAACACCGTGAGGGCTTGGCAAACATCTATTGACTCTCCCAAACACCATCTAACTCATGTGTTTCATGAAAACACCTACTACTTGGCCTAGAAGTTCATATAATCCTAGATCAACCGAGAAGGAACAAATGGGCCAACAACTCTTAAACCAACATAACATGAGTTTTCAAACACCGTGAGGGCTTGGCAACCATCTATTGACTCTCCCAAACACCATCTAACTCATGTGTTTTATGAAAGCACCTACTAATTGGCCTAGAATTTCATATAATCCAAGATCAACCGAGAAGGTAGAAATGGGCTCACAAATCTTAAACCAAGATAACTTGAGTCTTCAAACACCGTGAAGGCTTGGCAAACATCTATTGACTCTCCCAAACACCATCTAACTCATGTGTTTCATGTAAACACCTACTACTGGGCCTAGAAGTTCATATAATCCAAGATCAACCGAGAAGGAACATATGGGCCTGCAACTCTTAAACCAAGATAACTTGAGTCTTCTAACACCGTGAGGGCTTGGCAAACATCTATTGACTCTCCCAAACACCATCTAACTCATGTGTTTTATGAAAGCACCTACTACTTGGCCTAGAAATTCATATAATCCAAGATCAACCGAGAAGGTAGAAATGGGCTCAAAAATCTTAAACCAAGATAACTTCAGTCTTCTAACACCGTGAGGGCTGGCAAACATCTATTGACTCTCCCAAACACCATCTAACTCATGTGTTTCATGAAAGCACCTACAACTTGGCCTAGAAGTTCTTATAATCCAAGATCAACCGAGAAGGAACAAATGGGCTCACAAATCTTAAACCAAGTTAACTTGAGTCTTCAAACACCCTGAGGGCTTGGCAAACATCGATTGATTCTTCCAAACACCATCTAACTCATGTTTTTCATGTAAACACCTACTACTTGGCCTAGAAATTCATATAATCCAAGATCAACCGAGAAGGAACAAATGGGCCAACAACTCTTAAACCAAGATAACTTGAGTCTTTTAACACTGTGAAGGCTTGGCAAACATCTATTGACTCTCCCAAACACCATCTAACTCATGTGTTTCATGTAAACACCTACTACTGGGCTTAGAAGTTCATATAATCCAAGATCAACCGAGAACGAACAAATGGGCCAGCAACTCTTAAACCAAGATAACTTGAGTGTTCTAACACCGTGAGGGCTTGGCAAACATCTATTGACTCTCCCAAACACCATCTAACTCATGTGTTTTATGTAAACACCTACTACTTGGCCTAGAAATTCATATAATCCAAGATAAACCGAGAAGGTAGAAATGGGCTCACAAATCTTAAACCAAGATAACTTGAGTCTTCAAACACTGTGAAGGCTTGGCAAACATCTATTGATTCTCCCAAACACCATCTAACTCATGTGATTCATGAAAGCACCTTCAACTTGGCCTAAAGTTCTTATAATCCAAGATCAACCGAGAAGGTAGAAATGGGCCCACAAATCTTAAACCAACATAACATGAGTCTTCAAACACCCTGAGGGCTTGGCAAACATCTATTGACTCTCCCAAACGCCATCTAACTCATGTGTTTCATGAAAACACCTACTACTTGGCCTAGAAGTTCATATAATCCTAGATCAACCGAAAAGGAACAAACGGGCCAACAACTCTTAAACTAAGATAACATGAGTTTTCAAACACCGTGAGGGTTGGCAACCATCTATTGACTCTCGCAAACACCATCAAACTCATGTGTTTCATGAAAGCACCTACAACTTGGCCTAGAAATTCTTATAAACCGAGAAGGTAGAAATGGGCTCACAAATCTTAAACCAAGATAACTTGAGTCTTCAAACACCGTGAAGGCTTGGCAAACATCTATTGACTCTCCCAAACACCATGTAACTCATGTGTTTCATGTAAACACCTACTACTTGGCCTAGAAGTTCATATAATCCAAGATCAACTGAGAAGGAACAAAAGGGCTTACAGCTCTTAAACCATGATAACTTGAGTCTACTAACACCGTGACGGTTTGGCAAACATCTATTGATTCTCCCAACACCATCTAACTCATGTGTTTCATGAAAGCACCTACAAGTTGGCCTAGAAGTTCATATAATCCGAGAAGGTAGAAATGGGCTCACAAATCTTAAACCAAGATAACTTGAGTCTTCAAACACCGTGAAGGCTTGGCAAACATCTATTGACTCTCCCAAACACCATCTAACTCATGTGTTTCATGTAAACACCTACTACTGGGCCTAGAAGTTCATATAATCCAAGATCAACCGAGAAGGAACAAATGGGCTTACAACTCTTAAACCAAGATAACTTGAGTCTTCTAACACCGTGAGGGCTTGGCAAACATCTATTGATTCTCCCAAACACCATCTAACTCATGTGTTTCATGAAAGCACCTACAACTTGGCCTAGAAGTTCTTATAATCCAAGATCAACCGAGAAGGTAGAAATGGGCTCACAAATCTTAAAACAAGTTAACTTGAGTCTTCAAACACCGTGAGGGCTTGGCAATCATCTATTGACTCTCCCAAACACCATCTAACTCATGTGTTTCATGAAAGCACCTACAACTTGGCCTAGAAGTTCATATAATCCAAGATCAACCGAGAAGGAACAAATGGGCTCACAAATCTTAAACCAAGATAACTTGAGTCTTCAAACACCCTGAGGGCTTGGCAAACATCTATTGACTCTCCCAAACGCCATCTAACTCATGTGTTTCATGAAAACACCTACTACTTGGCCTAGAAGTTCATATAATCCTAGATCAACCGAAAAGGAACAAACGGGCCAACAACTCTTAAACCAAGATAACATGAGTTTTGAAACACCGTGAGGGCTTGGCAACCATCTATTGACTCTCCCAAACACCATCTAACTCATGTGTTTTATGAAAGCACCTACTAATTGGCCTAGAAGTTCTAATAAACCGAGAAGGTAGAAATGGGCTCACAAATCTTAAACCAAGATAACTTGAGTCTTGAAACACCGTGAAGGCTTGGCAAACATCTATTGACTCTCCCAAACACCATCTAACTCATGTGTTTCATGTAAACACCTACTACTAGGCCTAGAAGTTCATATAATCCAAGATCAACCGAGAAGGAACATATGGGCCTGCAACTCTTAAACCAAGATAACTTGAGTCTTCTAACACCGTGAGGGCTTGGCAAACATCTATTGCCTCTCCCAAACACCATCTAACTCATGTGTTTTATGAAAGCACCTACTACTTGGCCTAGAAGTTCATATAATCCAAGATCAACCTAGAAGGTAGAAATGTCTCAAAAATCTTAAACCACGATAACTTGAGTCTTCAAACACCGTGAGGGCTGGCAAACATCTATTGACTCTCCCAAACACCATCTAACTCATGTGTTTCATGAAAGCACCTACAACTTGGGCTAGAAGTTCTTATAATCAACCGAGAAGGTAGAAATGGGCTCACAAATCTTAAACCAAGATAACTTGAGTCTTCAAACACCGTGAGGGCTTGGCAAACATCTATTGACTCACCCAAACACCATCTAACTCATGTGTTTCATGTAAACACCTTCTACTTGGCTTAAAAGTTCATATAATCCAACATCAACTGAGAAGGAACAAATGGGCTTACAACTCTTAAACCAAGATAACTTGAGTCTTCTAACACCGCGAGGGCTGGCAAACATCTATTGACTCTCCCAAACACCAACTAACTCATGTGTTTTATGAAAGCACCTACTACTTGGCCTAGAGATTCATATAAACCGAGATCAACCGAGATGGTAGAAATGGGCTCAAAAATCTTAAACCAAGATAACTTGAGTCTTCAAACACCGTGAAGGTTTGGCAAACATCCATTGACTCTCCCAAAAACCATCTAACTCATGTGTTTCATGTAAACACCTACTACTGGGCTTAGAAGTTCATATAATCCAAGATCAACCGAGAACGAACAAATGGGCCAGCAACTCTTAAACCAAGATAACTTGAGTCTTCTAACATCGTGAGGGCTTGGCAAACATCTGTTGACTCTCCAAAACACCATTTAACTCATGTGTTTCATGAAAGCACCTACAACTTGGCCTAGAAGTTCTTATAAACCGAGAAGGTAGAAATTGGCTCACAAATCTTAAACCAAGTTAACTTGAGTCTTCAAACACCCTGAGGGCTTGGCAAACATCTATTGACTCTCCCAAACACCATCTAACTCATGTGTTTCATGAAAGCACCTACAACTTGGCCTAGAAGTTCTTGTAAACCGAGAAGATAGAAATGGGCTAACAAATCTTAAACCAAGTTAACTTGAGTCTTCAAACACCGTGAGGGCTTGGGAAACATCTATTGACTCTCCCAAACACCATCTAACTCATGTGTTTCATGTAAACTCCTACTACTTGGCCTAGAAGTTCATATAATCCAAGATCAACCAAGAAGGAACAAATGGGCCAGCAACTCTTAAACCAAGATAACTTGAGTCTTCAAACTCCGTGAGGGCTTGGCAAACTTCTATTGACTCTCCCAAACACCATCTAACTCATGTGTTTTATGAAAGCACCTACTACTTGGTCTAGAAGTTCTTATAAACCTAGAAGGTAGAAATGGGCTCAAAAATCTTAAACCAAGATAACTTGAGTCTTCTAACACCGTGAGGGCTTGGCAAACATCTATTGGCTCTCCCAAACACCATCTAACTCATGTGTTTCATGTAAACACCTACTACTTGGCTTAGAAGTTCATATAATCCAAGATCAACCGAGAAGGAACAAATGGGCCAACAACTCTTAAACCAAGATAACTTGAGTCTTCTAACACCGTGAAGCCTTGGCAAATATCTATTGACTGTCCCAAACACCATCTAACTCATGTGTTTCATGTTAACACCTACTACTGGGCTTAGAAGTTCATATAATCCAAGATCAACTGAGAAGGAACAAATGGGCCAGCAACTCTTAAACCAAGATAACTTGAGTCTTCTAACACCGTGAGGGCTTGGCAAACATCTATTGACTCTCCCAAACACCATGTAACTCATGTGTTTTATGTAAACACCTACTACTTGGCTTAGAAATTCATATAATCCAAGATCAACCGAGAAGATAGAAATGGGGTAACAAATCTTAAACCAAGATAACTTGAGTCTTCAAACACCCTGAGGGCTTGGCAAACATCTATTGACTATCCCAAACACCATCTAACTCATGTGTTTCATGTAGACACCTACTACTTGGCCTAGAAGTTCATATAATCCATGAACAAACGAGAAGGAACAAATGCGCCAACAACTCTGAAACGAAGATAACTTGAGTCTTCTAACACCGTGAGGGCTTGGCAAACATCTATTGACTCTCCCAAACACCATCTAACTCAAGTGAAATATGAAAGCAGCAACTACATGGCCTAGATCTTCTTATACTCCATGATCAACCGAGAAGGAAGAAATGGGCTCTAAAATCTTAAAACAAGATCACTTCAGTCTTCTAACACCGTGAGGGCTGGCAAACATCTATTGACTCTCCCAAACACCATCTAACTCATGTGTTTTATGAAAGCAGCTACTATTTGGCCGAGAAGTTCTAATAAACCGAGAAGGTAGAAATAGGCTCACAAATCTTAAACCAAGATAACTTCAGTCTTCTAACACCGTGAAGGCTTGGGAAACATCTATTGACTCTCCCAAACACCATCTAAATCATGTGTTTCATGTAAACCCCTACTACTTGGCCTAGATGTTTATATAATCCATGATGAACCGAGAAGGAACAAATGGGCTTACAGCTCTTAAACCAAGATAACTTGAGTCTTCAAACACCGTGAGGCCATGGCAAACATCTATTGATTCTCCCAAACACCATCTAACTTATGTGTTTCATGAAAGCACCTACTACTTGGCCTAGATGTTCTTAGAAACCGAGAAGGTAGAAATGGGCTCACAAATCTTAAACCAAGTTAACTTGAGTCTTCAAACACCATGAGGGCTTGGCAAACATCTATTGACTCTCCCAAACGCCATCTAACTCATGTGTTTCATGAAAGCACCTACAACTTGGCCTAGAAGTTCTTTTAAACCGAGAAGGTAGAAATGGGCTCACAAATCTTAAACCAAGATAACTTGAGTCTTCAAACATTGTGAAGGCTTGGCAAACATCTATTGACTCTCCCAAACACCATCTAACTCATGTGTTTCATGAAAGCACCTACAACTTGGCCTAAAGTTCTTATAAACCGAGAAGGTACAAATGGGCACACAAATCTTAAACCAAGTTAACTTGAGTCTTCAAACACCATGAGGGCTTGGCAAACATCTATTGACTCTCCCAAACGCCATCTAACTCATGTGTTTCATGAAAACACCTACTACTTGGCCTAGAAGTTCATATAATCCTAGATCAACCGAAAAGGAACAAACGGGCCAACAACTCTTAAACCAATATAACATGAGTTTTCAAACACCGTGAGGGCTTGGCAACCATCTATTGACTCTCCCAAACACCATCTAACTCATGTGTTTTATGAAAGTACCTACTAATTGGCCTAGAAGTTCTAATAAACCGAGAAGGTAGAAATGGGCTCACAAATCTTAAACCAAGATAACTTGAGTCTTCAAACACCGTGAAGGCTTGGCAAACATCTATTGACTCTCCCAAACACCATCTAACTCATGTGTTTCATGTAAACACCTACTACTGGGCCTAGAAGTTCATATAATCCAAGATCAACCGAGAAGGAACATATGGGCCTGCAACTCTTAAACCAAGATAACTTGAGTCTTCTAACACCGTGAGGGCTTGGCAAACATCTATTGACTCTCCCAAACACCATCTAACTCATGTGTTTTATGAAAGCACCTACTACTTGGCCTAGAAGTTCATATAATCCAAGATCAACCTAGAAGGTAGAAATTGGCTCAAAAATCTTAAACCAAGATAACTTCAGTCTTCTAACACCGTGAGGGCTGGCAAACATCTATTGACTCTCCCAAACACCATCTAACTCATGTGTGTCATGAAAGCACCTACAACTTGGCCTACAAGTTCTTATAAACCGAGAAGGTAGAAATGGGCTCACAAATCTTAAACCAAGTTAACTTGAGTCTTCAAACACCCTGAGGGCTTGGCAAACATCTACTGACTCACCCAAACACCATCTAACTCATGTGTTTCATGTAAACACCTTCTACTTGGCTTAAAAGTTCATATAATCCAACATCAACTGAGAAGGAACAAATGGGCTTACAACTCTTAAACCAAGATAACTTGAGTCTTCTAACACCGCGAGGGCTGGCAAACATCTATTGACTCTCCCAAACACCATCTAAGTCATGTGTTTTATGAAAGCACCTACTATTTGGCCTCGAAGTTGATATAATCCTAGATCATCCGAGAAGGTAGAAATGGGCTCAAAAATCTTAAACCAAGATAACTTGAGTCTTCAAACACCGTGAAGGCTTGGCAAACATCCATTGACTCTCCCAAAAACCATCTAACTCATGTGTTTCATGTAAACACCTACTACTGGGCTTAGAAGTTCATATAATCCAAGATCAACCGAGAACGAACAAATGGGCTAGCAACTCTTAAACCAAGATAACTTGAGTCTTCTAACACCGTGAGGGCTTGGCAAACATCTATTGACTCTCCCAAACACCATCTAACTCATGTGTTTTATGTAAACACCTACTACTTGGCCTAGAAATTCATATAATCCAAGATCAACCGAGAAGGTAGAAATGGGTTCACAAATCTTAAACCAAGATAACTTGAGTCTTCAAACACTGTGAAGGCTTGGCAAACATCTATTGACTCTCCCAAACACCATTTAACTCATGTGTTTCATGAAAGCCCCTACAACTTGGCCTAGAAGTTCTTATAAACCGAGAAGGTAGAAATGGGCTCACAAATCTTAAACCAAGTTGACTTGAGTCTTCAAACACCCTGAGGGCTTGGCAAACATCTATTGACTCTCCCAAACACCATCTAACTCATGTGTTTCATGAAAGCACCTACAACTTGGCCTAGAAGTTCTTGTAAACCGAGAAGATAGAAATGGGCTAACAAATCTTAAACCAAGATAACTTGAGTCTTCAAACACCGTGAAGGCTTGGCAAACATCTATTGACTCTCCCAAACACCATCTAACTCATGTGTTTCATGTAAACTCCTACTACTTGGCCTAGAAGTTCATATAATCCAAGATCAACCGAGAAGGAACAAATGGGCCAGCAACTCTTAAACCAAGATAACTTGAGTCTTCAAACACCGTGAGGGCTTGGCAAACATCTATTGACTCTCCCAAACACCATCTAACTCATGTGCTTTATGAAAGCACCTACTACTTGGCCTAGAAGTTCTTATAAACCTAGAAGGAAGAAATGGGCTCAAAAATCTTAAACCAAGATAACTTCAGTCTTCTAACACCGTGAGGGCTGGCAAACATCTATTGGCTCTCCCAAACACCATCTAACTCATGTGTTTCATGAAAGCACCTACAACTTGGCCTAAAGTTCTTATAAACCGAGAAGGTACAAATGGGCACACAAATCTTAAACCAAGTTAACTTGAGTCTTCAAACACCATGAGGGCTTGGCAAACATCTATTGACTCTCCCAAACGCCATCTAACTCATGTGTTTCATGAAAACACCTACTACTTGACCTAGAAGTTCATATAATCCTAGATCAACCGAAAAGGAACAAACGGGCCAACAACTCTTAAACCAAGATAACATGAGTTTTCAAACACCGTGAGGGCTTGGCAACCATCTATTGACTCTCCCAAACACCATCTAACTCATGTGTTTTATGAAAGCACCTACTAATTGGCCTAGAAGTTCTAATAAACCGAGAAGGTAGAAATGGGCTCACAAATCTTAAACCAAGATAACTTGAGTCTTCAAACACCGTGAAGGCTTGGCAAACATCTATTGACTCTCCCAAACACCATCTAACTCATGTGTTTCATGTAAACACCTACTACTGGGCCTAGAAGTTCATATAATCCAAGATCAACCGAGAAGGAACATATGGGCCTGCAACTCTTAAACCAAGATAACTTGAGTCTTCTAACACCGTGAGGGCTTGGCAAACATCTATTGACTCTCCCAAACACCATCTAACTCATGTGTTTTATGAAAGCACCAACTACTTGGCCTAGAAGTTCTTATAAACCTAGAAGGTAGAAATGGGCTCAAAAATCTTAAACCAAGATAAATTCAGTCTTCTAACACCGTGAGGGCTTGGCAAACATCTATTGACTCTCCCAAACACCATCTAACTCATGTGTTTCATGAAAGCACCGACAACTTGGCCTAGAAGTTCTTATAAACCGAGAAGGTAGAAATGGGCTCACAAATCTTATACCAAGTTAACTTGAGTCTTCAAACACCCTGAGGGCTTGGCAAACATCTATTGACTCACCCAAACACCATCTAACTCATGTGTTTCATGTAAACACCTTCTACTTGGCTTAAAAGTTCATATAATCCAACATCAACTAAGAAGGAACAAATGGGCTTACAACTCTTAAACCAAGATAACTTGAGTCTTCTAACACCGCGAGGGCTGGCAAACATCTATTGACTCGCCCAAACACCATCTAACTCATGTGTTTTATGAAAGAACCTACTATTTGGCCTAGAAATTCATATAATCCAAGATCAACCGAGAAGGTAGAAATGGGCTCAAAAATCTTAAACCAAGATAACTTGAGTCTTCAAACACCGTGAAGGCTTGGCAAACATCCATTGACTCTCCCAAAAACCATCTAACTCATGTGTTTCATGTAAACACCTACTACTGGGCTTAGAAGTTCATATAATCCAAGATCAACCGAGAAGGAACAAATGGGCCAGCAACTCTTAAACCAAGATAACTTGAGTCTTCTAACACCGTGAGGGCTTGGCAAACATCAATTGATTCTTCCAAACACCATCTAACTCATGTTTTTCATGTAAACACCTACTACTTGGCCTAGAAATTCATATAATCCAAGATCAACCGAGAAGGAACAAATGGTCTCACAAATCTTAAACCAAGATAACTTCATTCTTCTAACATCGTGATGGCTGGCAAACATCAATTGACTCTCCCAAACACCATCTAACTCATGTGTTTCATGAAAGCACCTACAACTTGGCCTAGAAGTTCTTATAAACCAAGATCAACCGAGAAGGAACAAATGGGCTCACAAATCTTAAACCAAGTTAACTTGAGTCTTCAAACACCCTGAGGGCTTGGCAAACATCTATTGACTCTCCCAAACACCATCTAACTCATGTGTTTCGTGAAAGCACCTACAACTTGGCCTAGAAGTTCATATAATCCAAACCGAGAAGATAGAAATGGGCTAACAAATCTTAAACCAAGTTAACTTGAGTCTTCAAACACCGTGAGGGCTTGGCAAACATCTATTGACTCTCCCAAACACCATCTAACTCATGTGTTTCATGTAAACTCCTACTACTTGGCCTAGAAGTTCATATAATCCAAGATCAACCAAGAAGGAACAAATGGGCCAGCAACTCTTAAACAAAGATAACTTGAGTCTTCTAACACCGTGAGGGCTTGGCAAACATCTATTGACTCTCCCAAACACCATCTAACTCATGTGTTTTATGAAAGCACCTACTACTTGGCCTAGAAGTTCATAAAATCCAAGATCAACCGAGAAGGTAGAAATGGGCCCACAAATCTTAAACCAAGATAACTTCAGTCTTCTAACACCGTGAGGGCTTGGCAAACATCTATTGGCTCTCCCAAACACCATCTAACTCATGTGTTTCATGTAAACACCTACTACTTGGCTTAGACGTTCATATAATCCAAGATCAACCGAGAAGGAACAAATGGGCCAACAACTCTTAAACCAAGATAACTTGAGTCTTCTAACACCGTGAAGCCTTGGCAAACATCTATTGACTGTCCCAAACACCATCTAACTCATGTGTTTCATGTTAACACCTACTACTGGGCTTAGAAGTTCATACAATCCAAGATCAACCGAGAACGAACAAATGGGCCAGCAACTCTTAAACCAAGATAACTTGAGTCTTCTAACACCGTGAGGGCTTGGCAAACATCTATTGATTCTCCCAAACACCATCTAACTCATGTGTTTTATGTAAACACCTACTACTTGGCTTAGAAGTTATAATAAACCGAGAAGGTAGAAATGGGCTCACAAATCTTAAACCAAGATAACTTGAGTCTTCAAACACCCTGAGGGCTTGGCAAACATCTATTGATTCTCCCAAACACCATCTAACTCATGTGTTTCATGAAAAGACCTACTACTTGGCCTAGAAGTTCATATAATCCTAGATCAACCGAAAAGGAACAAACGGGCCTACAACTCTTAAACCAAGATAACTTGAGTTTTCAAACACCGTGAGGGCCTGGCAGCCATCTATTGACTCTCGCAAACACCATCTAACTCATGTGTTTGATGAAAGCACCTACAACTTGGCCTAGAAGTTCATATAATCCAAGATCAACCGAGAAGGTAGAAATGGGCTCACAAATCTTAAACCAAGTTAACTTGAGTCTTCAAACACCCTGAGGGCTTGGCAAACATCTATTGACTCACCCAAACACCATCTAACTCATGTGTTTCATGTAAACACCTTCTACTTGGCTTAAAAGTTCATATAATCCAACATCAACTGAGAAGGAACAAATGGGCTTACAACTCTTAAACCAAGATAACTTGAGTCTTCTAACACCGCGAGGGCTGGCAAACATCTATTGACTCTCCCAAACACCATCTAACTCATGTGTTTTATGAAAGCACCTACTATTTGGCCTAGAAGCTCTAATAAACCGAGAAGGTAGAAATGGGCTCAAAAATCTTAAACCAAGATAACTTGAGTCTTCAAACACCGTGAAGGCTTGGCAAACATCCATTGACTCTCCCAAAAACCATCTAACTCATGTGTTTCATGTAAACACCTACTACTGGGCTTAGAAGTTCATATAATCCAAGATCAACCGAGAACGAACAAATGGGCCAGCAACTCTTAAACCAAGATAACTTGAGTCTTCTAACACCGTGAGGGCTTGGCAAACATCTATTGACTCTCCCAAACACCATCTAACTCATGTGTTTTATGTAAACACCTACTACTTGGCTTCGAAGTTATAATAAACCGAGAAGGTAGAAATGGTCTCACAAATCTTAAACCAAGATAACTTGAGTCTTCAAACACTGTGAAGGCTTGGCAAACATCTATTGACTCTCCCAAACACCATTTAACTCATGTGTTTCATGAAAGCACCTACAACTTGGCCTAGAAGTTCTTATAAACCGACAAGGTAGAAATGGGCTCACAAATCTTAAACCAAGTTAACTTGAGTCTTCAAACACCCTGAGGGCTTGGCAAACATCTATTGACTCTCCCAAACACCATCTAACTCATGTGTTTCGTGAAAGCACCTACAACTTGGCCTAGAAGTTCTTGTAAACCGAGAAGATAGAAATGGGCTAACAAATCTTAAACCAAGTTAACTTGAGTCTTCAAACACCGTGAGGGCTTGGCAAACATCTATTGACTCTCCCAAACACCATCTAACTCATGTGTTTCATGTAAACTCCTACTACTTGGCCTAGAAGTTCATATAATCCAAGATCAACCAAGAAGGAACAAATGGGCCAGCAACTCTTAAACCAAGATAACTTGAGTCTTCAAACACCGTGAGGGCTTGGCAAACATCTATTGACTCTCCCAAACATCATCTAACTCATGTGTTTTATGAAAGCACCTACTACTTGGCCTAGAAGTTCTTATAAACCTAGAAGGTAGAAATGGGCTCAAAAATCTTAAACCAAGATAACTTCAGTCTTCTAACACCGTGAGGGCTGGCAAACATCTATTGGCTCTCCCAAACACCATCTAACTCATGTGTTTCATGTAAACACCTACTACTTGGCTTAGACGTTCATATAATCCAAGATCAACCGAGAAGGAACAAATGGGCCAACAACTCTTAAACCAAGATAACTTGAGTCTTCTAACACCGTGAAGCCTTGGCAAACATCTATTGACTGTCCCAAACACCATCTAACTCATGTGTTTCATGTTAACACCTACTACTGGGCTTAGAAGTTCATACAATCCAAGATCAACCGAGAACGAACAAATGGGCCAGCAACTCTTAAACCAAGATAACTTGAGTCTTCTAACACCGTGAGGGCTTGGCAAACATCTATTGATTCTCCCAAACACCATCTAACTCATGTGTTTTATGTAAACACCTACTACTTGGCTTAGAAGTTATAATAAACCGAGAAGGTAGAAATGGGCTCACAAATCTTAAACCAAGATAACTTGAGTCTTCAAACACCCTGAGGGCTTGGCAAACATCTATTGATTCTCCCAAACACCATCTAACTCATGTGTTTCATGAAAAGACCTACTACTTGGCCTAGAAGTTCATATAATCCTAGATCAACCGAAAAGGAACAAACGGGCCTACAACTCTTAAACCAAGATAACATGAGTTTTCAAACACCGTGAGGGCTTGGCAAACATCTATTGACTCACCCAAACACCATCTAACTCATGTGTTTCATGTAAACACCTTCTACTTGGCTTAAAAGTTCATATAATCCAACATCAACTGAGAAGGAACAAATGTGCTTACAACTCTTAAACCAAGATAACTTGAGTCTTCTAACACCGCGAGGGCTGGCAAACATCTATTGACTCTCCCAAACACCATCTAACTCATGTGTTTTATGAAAGCACCTACTATTTGGCCTAGAAGCTCTAATAAACCGAGAAGGTAGAAATGGGCTCAAAAATCTTAAACCAAGATAACTTGAGTCTTCAAACACCGTGAAGGCTTGGCAAACATCCATTGACTCTCCCAAAAACCATCTAACTCATGTGTTTCATGTAAACACCTACTACTGGGCTTAGAAGTTCATATAATCCAAGATCAACCGAGAACGAACAAATGGGCCAGCAACTCTTAAACCAAGATAACTTGAGTCTTCAAACACCGTGAGGGCTTGGCAAACATCTATTGACTCTCCCAAACACCATCTAACTCATGTGTTTCATGTAAACTCCTACTACTTGGCCTAGAAGTTCATATAATCCAAGATCAACCAAGAAGGAACAAATGGGCCAGCAACTCTTAAACCAAGATAACTTGAGTCTTCAAACACCGTGAGGGCTTGGCAAACATCTATTGACTCTCCCAAACACCATCTAACTCATGTGTTTTATGAAAGCACCTACTACTTGGCCTAGAAATTCATATAATCCAAGATCAACCGAGAAGGTAGAAATGGGCTCAAAAATCTTAAACCAAGATAACTTGAGTCTTCTAACACCGTGAGGGCTGGCAAACATCTATTGGCTCTCCCAAACACCATCTAACTCATGTGTTTCATGTAAACACCTACTACTTGGCTTAGACGTTCATATAATCCAAGATCAACCGAGAAGGAACAAATGGGCCAACAACTCTTAAACCAAGATAACTTAAGTCTTCTAACACCGTGAAGCCTTGGCAAACATCTATTGACTGTCCCAAACACCATCTAACTCATGTGTTTCATGTTAACACCTACTACTGGGCTTAGAAGTTCATACAATCCAAGATCAACCGAGAACGAACAAATGGGCCAGCAACTCTTAAACCAAGATAACTTGAGTCTTCTAACACCGTGAGGGCTTGGCAAACATCTATTGATTCTCCCAAACACCATCTAACTCATGTGTTTTATGTAAACACCTACTACTTGGCTTAGAAGTTATAATAAACCGAGAAGGTAGAAATGGGCTCACAAATCTTAAACCAAGATAACTTGAGTCTTCAAACACCCTGAGGGCTTGGCAAACATCTATTGATTCTCCCAAACACCATCTAACTCATGTGTTTCATGAAAAGACCTACTACTTGGCCTAGAAGTTCATATAATCCTAGATCAACCGAAAAGGAACAAACGGGCCTACAACTCTTAAACCAAGATAACATGAGTTTTCAAACACCGTGAGGGCTTGGCAAACATCTATTGACTCACCCAAACACCATCTAACTCATGTGTTTCATGTAAACACCTTCTACTTGGCTTAAAAGTTCATATAATCCAACATCAACTGAGAAGGAACAAATGTGCTTACAACTCTTAAACCAAGATAACTTGAGTCTTCTAACACCGCGAGGGCTGGCAAACATCTATTGACTCTCCCAAACACCATCTAACTCATGTGTTTTATGAAAGCACCTACTATTTGGCCTAGAAGCTCTAATAATCCAAGATCAACCGAGAAGGTAGAAATGGGCTCAAAATCTTAAACCAAGATAACTTGAGTCTTCAAACACCGTGAAGGCTTGGCAAACATCCATTGACTCTCCCAAAAACCATCTAACTCATGTGTTTCATGTAAACACCTACTACTGGGCTTAGAAGTTCATATAATCCAAGATCAACCGAGAACGAACAAATGGGCCAGCAACTCTTAAACCAAGATAACTTGAGTCTTCAAACACCGTGAGGGCTTGGCAAACATCTATTGACTCTCCCAAACACCATCTAACTCATGTGTTTCATGTAAACTCCTACTACTTGGCCTAGAAGTTCATATAATCCAAGATCAACCAAGAAGGAACAAATGGGCCAGCAACTCTTAAACCAAGATAACTTGAGTCTTCAAACACCGTGAGGGCTTGGCAAACATCTATTGACTCTCCCAAACACCATCTAACTCATGTGTTTTATGAAAGCACCTACTACTTGGCCTAGAAGTTCTTATAAACCTAGAAGGTAGAAATGGGCTCAAAAATCTTAAACCAAGATAACTTCAGTCTTCTAACACCGTGAGGGCTGGCAAACATCTATTGGCTCTCCCAAACACCATCTAACTCATGTGTTTCATGTAAACACCTACTACTTGGCTTAGACGTTCATATAATCCAAGATCAACCGAGAAGGAACAAATGGGCCAACAACTCTTAAACCAAGATAACTTAAGTCTTCTAACACCGTGAAGCCTTGGCAAACATCTATTGACTGTCCCAAACACCATCTAACTCATGTGTTTCATGTTAACACCTACTACTGGGCTTAGAAGTTCATACAATCCAAGATCAACCGAGAACGAACAAATGGGCCAGCAACTCTTAAACCAAGATAACTTGAGTCTTCTAACACCGTGAGGGCTTGGCAAACATCTATTGACTCTCCCAAACACCATCTAACTCATGTGTTTTATGTAAACACCTACTACTTGGCGTAGAAGTTCTTATAATCCAAGATCAACCGAGAAGGTAGAAATGGGCTCACAAATCTTAAACCAAGATAACTTGAGTCTTCAAACACTGTGAAGGCTTGGCAAACATCTATTGATTCTCCCAAACACCATCTAACTCATGTGTTTCATGAAAAGATCTACTACTTGGCCTAGAAGTTCATATAATCCTAGATCAACCGAAAAGGAACAAACGGGCCAACAACTCTTAAACCAAGATAACATGAGTTTTCAAACACCGTGAGGGTTGGCAACCATCTATTGACTCTCGCAAACACCATCTAACTCATGTGTTTCATGAAAGCACCTACAACTTGGCCTAGAAGTTCTTATAAACCGAGAAGGTAGAAATGGGCTCACAAATCTTAAACCAAGTTAACTTGAGTCTTCAAACACCCTGAGGGCATGGCAAACATCTATTGACTATCCCAAACACCATCTAACTCATGTGTTTCATGTAGACACCTACTACTTGGCCTAGAAGTTCATATAATCCATGAACAAACGAGAAGGAACAAATGCGCCAACAACTCTGAAAAGAAGATAACTTGAGTCTTCTAACACCGTGAGGGCTTGGCAAACATCTATTGACTCTCCCAAACACCATCTAACTCAAGTGTTGTATGAAAGCACCTACTACTTGGCCTAGAAGTTCTTATAAACCTAGAAGGTTGAAATGGGCTCTAAAATCTAAAACAAAGATAACTTCAGTCTTCTAACACCGTGAGGGCTGGCAAACGTCTATTGACTCTCCCAAACACCATCTAACTCATGTGTTTTATGAAAGCACCTACTAATTTGCCTAGAAGTTCTAATAAACCGAGAAGGTAGAAATGGGCTCACAAATCTTAAACCAAGATAACTTGAGTCTTCAAACACCGTGAAGGCTTGGCAAACATCTATTGACTCTCCCAAACACCATCTAACTCATGTGTTTTATGAAAGCACCTACTATTTGGCCTAGAAGCTCTAATAAACCGAGAAGGTAGAAATGGGCTCAAAAATCTTAAACCAAGATAACTTGAGTCTTCAAACACCGTGAAGGCTTGGCAAACATCCATTGACTCTCCCAAAAACCATCTAACTCATGTGTTTCATGTAAACACCTACTACTGGGCTTAGAAGTTCATATAATCCAAGATCAACCGAGAACGAACAAATGGGCCAGCAACTCTTAAACCAAGATAACTTGAGTCTTCAAACACCGTGAGGGCTTGGCAAACATCTATTGACTCTCCCAAACACCATCTAACTCATGTGTTTCATGTAAACTCCTACTACTTGGCCTAGAAGTTCATATAATCCAAGATCAACCAAGAAGGAACAAATGGGCCAGCAACTCTTAAACCAAGATAACTTGAGTCTTCAAACACCGTGAGGGCTTGGCAAACATCTATTGACTCTCCCAAACACCATCTAACTCATGTGTTTTATGAAAGCACCTACTACTTGGCCTAGAAGTTCTTATAAACCTAGAAGGTAGAAATGGGCTCAAAAATCTTAAACCAAGATAACTTCAGTCTTCTAACACCGTGAGGGCTGGCAAACATCTATTGGCTCTCCCAAATACCATCTAACTCATGTGTTTCATGTAAACACCTACTACTTGGCTTAGACGTTCATATTATCCAAGATCAACCGAGAAGGAACAAATGGGCCAACAACTCTTAAACCAAGATAACTTGAGTCTTCTAACACCGTGAAGCCTTGGCAAACATCTATTGATTGTCCCGAACACCATCTAACTCATGTGTTTCATGTTAACACCTACTACTGGGCTTAGAAGTTCATACAATCCAAGATCAACCGAGAACGAACAAATGGGCCAGCAACTCTTAAACCAAGATAACTTGAGTCTTCTAACACCGTGAGGGCTTGGCAAACATCTATTGACTCTCCCAAACACCATCTAACTCATGTGTTTTATGTAAACACCTACTACTTGGCTTAGAAGTTATAATAAACCGAGAAGGTAGAAATGGGCTCACAAATCTTAAACCAAGATAACTTGAGTCTTCAAACACTGTGAAGGCTTGGCAAACATCTATTGATTCTCCCAAACACCATCTAACTCATGTGTTTCATGAAAAGATCTACTACTTGGCCTAGAAGTTCATATAATCCTAGATCAACCGAAAAGGAACAAACGGGCCAACAACTCTTAAACCAAGATAACATGAGTTTTCAAACACCGTGAGGGTTGGCAACCATCTATTGACTCTCGCAAACACCATCTAACTCATGTGTTTCATGAAAGCACCTACAACTTGGCCTAGAAGTTCTTATAAACCGAGAAGGTAGAAATGGGCTCACAAATCTTAAACCAAGTTAACTTGAGTCTTCAAACACCCTGAGGGCATGGCAAACATCTATTGACTATCCCAAACACCATCTAACTCATGTGTTTCATGTAGACACCTACTACTTGGCCTAGAAGTTCATATAATCCATGAACAAACGAGAAGGAACAAATGCGCCAACAACTCTGAAAAGAAGATAACTTGAGTCTTCTAACACCGTGAGGGCTTGGCAAACATCTATTGACTATCCCAAACACCATCTAACTCATGTGTTTCATGTAGACACCTACTACTTGGCCTAGAAGTTCATATAATCCATGAACAAACGAGAAGGAACAAATGCGCCAACAACTCTGAAAAGAAGATAACTTGAGTCTTCTAACACCGTGAGGGCTTGGCAAACATCTATTGACTCTCCCAAACACCATCTAACTCAAGTGTTGTATGAAAGCACCTACTACTTGGCCTAGAAGTTCTTATAAACCTAGAAGGTTGAAATGGGCTCTAAAATCTAAAACAAAGATAACTTCAGTCTTCTAACACCGTGAGGGCTGGCAAACGTCTATTGACTCTCCCAAACACCATCTAACTCATGTGTTTTATGAAAGCACCTACTAATTTGCCTAGAAGTTCATATAAACCAAGATCAACCGAGAAGGTAGAAATGGGCTCACAAATCTTAAACCAAGATAACTTGAGTCTTCAAACACCGTGAAGGCTTGGCAAACATCTATTGACTCTCCCAAACACCATCTAACTCATGTGTTTCATGTAAACACCTACTACTGGGCCTAGAAGTTCATATAATCCATGATTAACTGAGAAGGAACAAATGGGCTTACAGCTCTTAAACCAAGATAACTTGAGTCTTCTAACACCGTGAGGCCATGGCAAACATCTATTGATTCTCCCAAACACCATCTAACTTATGTGTTTCATGAAAGCACCTACAACTTGGCCTGGAAGTTCATATAATCCAAGATCAATCCGAGAAGGTAGAAATGGGCTCACAAATCTTAAACCAAGTTAACTTGAGTCTTCAAACACCCTGAGGGCTTGGCAAACATCTATTGACTCTCCCAAACGCCATCTAACTCATGTGTTTCATGAAAACACCTACTACTTGGCCTAGAAGTTCATATAATCCTAGATCAACCGAAAAGGAACAAACGGGCCAACAACTCTTAAACCAAGATAACATGAGTTTTCAAACACCGTGAGGGTTGGCAACCATCTATTGACTCTCGCAAACACCATCTAACTCATGTGTTTCATGAAAGCACCTACTAATTTGCCTAGAAGTTCTTATAAATCGAGAAGGTAGAAATGGGCTCACAAATCTTAAACCAAGTTAACTTGAGTCTTCAAACACCCTGAGGGCTTGGCAAACATCTATTGACTCTCCCAAACACCATCTAACTCATGTGTTTCATGAAGACACCTACTACTTGGCCTAGAAGTTCTTACAAACCGAGAAGGTAGAAATGGGCTCACAAATCTTAAACCAAGTTAACTTGAGTCTTCAAACACCCTGAGGGCTTGGCAAACATCAATTGACTCTCCCAAACGCCATCTAACTCATGTGTTTCATGAAGACACCTACTACTTGGCCTAGAAGTTCATATAATCCAAGATCAACCGAAAAGGAACAAATGGGCCAACAACTCTTAAAGCAAGTTAACTTGAGTTTTCAAACACCGTGAGGGCTTGGCAACCATCTATTGACTCTCGCAAACACCATCTAACTCAAGTGTTTCATGAAAGCACCTACAACTTGGCCTAGAAGTTCTTATAAACAGAGAAGGTAGAAATGGGCTCACAAATCTTAAACCAAGTTAACTTGAGTCTTCAAACACCCTGAGGGCTTGGCAAACATCTATTGACTATCCCAAACACCATCTAACTCATCTGTTTCATGTAGACACCTACTACTTGGCCTAGAAGTTCATATAATCCATGAACAAACGAGAAGGAACAAATGCGCCAACAACTCTGAAACGAAGATAACTTGAGTCTTCTAACACCGTGAGGGCTTGGCAAACATCTATTGACTCTCCCAAACACCATCTAACTCATGTGTTTCATGTAGACACCTACTACTTGGCCTAGAAGTTCATATAATCCATGAACAAACGAGAAGGAACAAATGCGCCAACAACTCTGAAAAGAAGATAACTTGAGTCTTCTAACACCGTGAGGGCTTGGCAAACATCTATTGACTCTCCCAAACACCATCTAACTCAAGTGTTGTATGAAAGCACCTACTACTTGGCCTAGAAGTTCTTATAAACCTAGAAGGTTGAAATGGGCTCTAAAATCTAAAACAAAGATAACTTCAGTCTTCTAACACCGTGAGGGCTGGCAAACGTCTATTGACTCTCCCAAACACCATCTAACTCATGTGTTTTATGAAAGCACCTACTAATTTGCCTAGAAGTTCTAATAAACCGAGAAGGTAGAAATGGGCTCACAAATCTTAAACCAAGATAACTTGAGTCTTCAAACACCGTGAAGGCTTGGCAAACATCTATTGACTCTCCCAAACACCATCTAACTCATGTGTTTCATGTAAACACCTACTACTGGGCCTAGAAGTTCATATAATCCATGATTAACTGAGAAGGAACAAATGGGCTTACAGCTCTTAAACCAAGATAACTTGAGTCTTCTAACACCGTGAGGCCATGGCAAACATCTATTGATTCTCCCAAACACCATCTAACTTATGTGTTTCATGAAAGCACCTACAACTTGGCCTGGAAGTTCTTACAAACCGAGAAGGTAGAAATGGGCTCACAAATCTTAAACCAAGTTAACTTGAGTCTTCAAACACCCTGAGGGCTTGGCAAACATCTATTGACTCTCCCAAACGCCATCTAACTCATGTGTTTCATGAAAACACCTACTACTTGGCCTAGAAGTTCATATAATCCTAGATCAACCGAAAAGGAACAAACGGGCCAACAACTCTTAAACCAAGATAACATGAGTTTTCAAACACCGTGAGGGTTGGCAACCATCTATTGACTCTCGCAAACACCATCTAACTCATGTGTTTCATGAAAGCACCTACTAATTTGCCTAGAAGTTCTTATAAATCGAGAAGGTAGAAATGGGCTCACAAATCTTAAACCAAGTTAACTTGAGTCTTCAAACACCCTGAGGGCTTGGCAAACATCTATTGACTCTCCCAAACACCATCTAACTCATGTGTTTCATGAAGACACCTACTACTTGGCCTAGAAGTTCTTACAAACCGAGAAGGTAGAAATGGGCTCACAAATCTTAAACCAAGTTAACTTGAGTCTTCAAACACCCTGAGGGCTTGGCAAACATCAATTGACTCTCCCAAACGCCATCTAACTCATGTGTTTCATGAAGACACCTACTACTTGGCCTAGAAGTTCATATAATCCTAGATCAACCGAAAAGGAACAAACGGGCCAACAACTCTTAAACCAAGATAACCTGAGTTTTCAAACACCGTGAGGGTTGGCAACCATCTATTGACTATCGCAAACACCATCTAACTCATGTGTTTCATGAAAGCACCTACAACTTGGCCTAGAAGTTCTTATAAATCGAGAAGGTAGAAATGGGCTCACAAATCTTAAACCAAGTTAACTTGAGTCTTCAAACACCCTGAGGGCTTGGCAAACATCTATTGACTATCCCAAACACCATCTAACTCATCTGTTTCATGTAGACACCTACTACTTGGCCTAGAAGTTCATATAATCCATGAACAAACGAGAAGGAACAAATGCGCCAACAACTCTGAAACGAAGATAACTTGAGTCTTCTAACACCGTGAGGGCTTGGCAAACATCTATTGACTCTCCCAAACACCATCTAACTCATGTGTTTTATGAAAGCACCTACTATTTGGCCTAGAAGTTCTAATAAACCGAGAAGGTAGAAATGGGCTCACAAATCTTAAACCAAGATAACTTGAGTCTTCAAACACCGTGAAGGCTTGGCAAACATCTATTGACTCTCCCAAACACCATCTAACTCATGTGTTTCATGTAAACACCTACTACTGGGCCTAGAAGTTCATATAATCCAAGATTAACTGAGAAGGAACAAATGGGCTCACAAATCTTAAACCAAGTTAACTTGAGTCTTCAAACACCCTGAGGGCTAGGCAAACATCTATTGACTCTCCCAAACGCCATCTAACTCATGTGTTTCATGAAATCACCTACTACTTGGCCTAGAAGTTCATATAATCCTAGATCAACCGAAAAGGAACAAACGGGCCAACAACTCTTAAACCAAGATAAAATGAGTTTTCACACACCGTGAGGGCTTGGCAACCATCTATTGACTCTCGCAAACACCATCTAACTCATGTGTTTCATGAAACCACCTACAACTTGGCCTAGAAGTTCTTATAAACCAAGAAGGTAGAAATGGGCTCACAAATCTTAAACCAAGTTAACTTGAGTCTTCAAACACCCTGAGGGCTTGGCAAACATCTATTGACTCTCCCAAACAACATCTAACTCATGTGTTTCATGAAAGCACCGACAACTTGGCCTAGAAGTTCTTGTAAACCGAGAAGATAGAAATGGGCTAACAAATCTTAAACCAAGTTAACTTGAGTTTTCAAACACCGTGAGGGCTTGGCAAACATCTATTGACTCTCCCAAACACCATCTAACTCATGTGTTTCATGTAAACTCCTACTACTTGGCCTAGAAGTTCATTTAATCCAAGATCAACCAAGAAGGAACAAATGGGCCAGCAACTCTTAAACCAAGATAACTTGAGTCTTCTAACACCGTGAGGGCTTGGCAAACATCTATTGACTCTCCCAAACACCATCTAACTCATGTGTTTTATGAAAGCACCTACTACTTGGCCTAGAAGTTCTTATAAACCTAGAAGGTAGAAATGGGCTCAAAAATCTTAAACCAACATAACTTCAGTCTTCTAACACCGTGAGGGCTGGCAAACATCTATTGACTCTCCCAAACACAATCTAACTCATGTGTTTCATGTAAACACCTACTACTTAGCTTAGACGTTCATATAATCCAAGATCAACCGAGAAGGAACAAATGGGCCAACAACTCTTAAACCAAGATAACTTGAGTCTTCTAACACCGTGAAGCCTTGGCAAACATCTATTGACTGTCCCAAACACCATCTAACTCATGTGTTTCATGTTAACACCTACTACTGGGCTTAGAAGTTCATATAATCCAAGATCAACCGAGAACGAACAAATGGGCCAGCAACTCTTAAACCAAGATAACTTGAGTCTTCTAACACCGTGAGGGCTTGGCAAACATCTATTGACTCTCCCAAACACCATCTAACTCATGTGTTTTATGTAAACACCTACTACTTGGCTTAGAAGTTATAATAAACCGAGAAGGTAGAAATGGGCTCACAAATCTTAAACCAAGATAACTTGAGTCTTCAAACACTGTGAAGGCTTGGCAAACATCTATTGATTCTCCCAAACACCATCTAACTCATGCGTTTCATGAAACTACCTACAACTTGGCCTAAAGTTCTTATAAACCGAGAAGGTACAAATGGGCTCACAAATCTTAAACCAAGTTAACTTGAGTCTTCAAACACCCTCAGGGCTTGGCAAACATCTATTGACTCTCCCAAACGCCATCTAACTCATGTGTTTCATGAAAGCACCTACAACATGGCCTAGAAGTTCTTATAAACCGAGAAGGTAGAAATGGGCTCACAAATCTTAAACCAAGTTAACTTGAGTCTTCAAACACCCTGAGGGCTTGGCAAACATCTATTGACTCTCCCAAACGCCATCTAACTCATGTGTTTCATGGAAACACCTACTACTTGGCCTAGAAGTACATATAATCCTAGATCAACCGAAAAGGAACAAACGGGCCTACAACTCTTAAACCAAGATAACATGAGTTTTCAAACACCGTGAGGGCTTGGCAACCATCTATTGACTCTCGCAAACACCATCTAACTCATGTGTTTCATGAAAGCACCTACAACTTGGCCTAGAAGTTCTTATAAACCGAGAAGGTAGAAATGGGCTCACAAATCTTAAACCAAGTTAACTTGAGTCTTCAAACACCCTGAGGGCTTGGCAAACATCTATTGACTCTCCCAAACACCATCTAACTCATATGTTTCATGTAGACACCTACTGCTTGGCCTAGAAGTTCATATAATCCATGAACAAACGAGAAGGAACAAATGCGCCAACAACTCTGAAACGAAGATAACTTGAGTCTTCTAACACCGTGAGTGCTTGGCAAACATCTATTGACTCTCCCAAACACCATCTAACTCATGTGTTTTATGAAAGCACCTACTAATTGGCCTAGAAGTTCTAATAAACCGAGAAGGTAGAAATGGGCTCTAAAAATCTTAAACCAAGATAACTTGAGTCTTCAAACACCGTGAAGGCTTGGCAAACATCTATTGACTCTCCCAAACACCATCTAACTCATGTGTTTCATGTAAACACCTACTACTTGGCCTAGAAGTTCTAATAATCCAAGATTAACTGAGAAGGAACAAATGGGCTCACAAATCTTAAACCAAGTTAACTTGAGTCTTCAAACACCCTGAGGGCTTGGCAAACATCTATTGACTCTCCCAAACGCCATCTAACTCATGTGTTTCATGAAAACACCTACTACTTGGCCTAGAAGTTCATATAATCCTAGATCAACCGAAAAGGAACAAACGGGCCTACAACTCTTAAACCAAGATAACATGAGTTTTCAAACACCGTGAGGGTTGGCAACCATCTATTGACTCTCGCAAACACCATCTAACTCATGTGTTTCATGAAAGCACCTACAACTTGGCCTAGAAGTTCTTATAAACCGAGAAGGTAGAAATGGGCTCACAAATCTTAAACCAAGTTAACTTGAGTCTTCAAACACCCTGAGGGCTTGGCAAATATCTATTGACTATCCCAAACACCATCTAACTCATGTGTTTCATGTAGACACCTACTACTTGGCCTAGAAGTTCATATAATCCATGAACAAACGAGAAGGAACAAATGCGCCAACAACTCTGAAACGAAGATAACTTGAGTCTTCTAACACCGTGGGGGCTTGGCAAACATCTATTGACTCTCCCAAACACCATCTAACTCATGTGTTATATGAAAGCACCTACTAATTGGCCTAGAAGTTCTAATAAACCGAAAAGGTAGAAATGGGCTCACAAATCTTAAACCATGATAACTTGAGTCTTCAAACACCGTGAAGGCTTGGCAAACATCTATTGACTCTCCCAAACACCATCTAACTCATGTGTTTCATGTAAACACCTACTACTGGGCCTAGAAGTTCATATAATCCAAGATTAACTGAGGAGGAACAAATGGGCTTACAGCTCTTAAACCAAGATAACTTGAGTCTTCTAACACCGTGAGGGCTTGGCAAACATCTATTGATTCTCCCAAACACCATCTAACTCATGTGTTTCATGAAAGCACCTACAACTTGGCCTGGAAGTTCTTACAAACCGAGAAGGTAGAAATGGGCTCACAAATCTTAAACCAAGTTAACTTGAGTCTTCAAACACCCTGAGGGCTTGGCAAACATCTATTGACTCTCCCAAACGCCATCTAACTCATGTGTTTCATGAAAACACCTACTACTTGGCCTAGAAGTTCATATAATCCTAGATCAACCGAAAAGGAACAAACGGGCCTACAACTCTTAAACCAAGATAACATGAGTTTTCAAACACCGTGAGGGCTTGGCAACCATCTATTGACTCTCGCAAACACCATCTAACTCATGTGTTTCATGAAAGCACCTACAACTTGGCCTAGAAGTTCTTATAAACCGGGAAGGTAGAAATGGGCTCACAAATTTTAAACCAAGTTAACTTGAGTCTTCAAACACCTTGAGGGCTTGGCAAACATCTATTGACTCTCCCAAACACCATCTAACTCATGTGTTTCATGTAGACACCTACTACTTGGCCTAGAAGTTCATATAATCCATGAACAAACGAGAAGTAACAAATGCGCCAACAACTCTGAAACGAAGATAACTTGAGTCTTCTAACACCGTGAGTGCTTGGCAAACATCTATTGACTCTCCCAAACACCATCTAACTCAAGTGTTGTATGAAAGCACCTACTACTTGCCCTAGAAGTTCTTATAAACCTAGAAGGTAGAAATGGGCTCTAAAATCTAAAACAAAGATAACTTCAGTCTTCTAACACCGTGAGGGCTTGGCAAACATCTATTGACTCTCCCAAACACCATCTAACTCATGTGTTTTATGAAAGCACCTACTACTTGCCCTAGAAGTTCTTATAAACCTAGAAGGTAGAAATGGGCTCTAAAATCTTAAACCAAGATAACTTCAGTCTTTGAACACCCTGAGGGCTGGCAAACATCTATTGACTCTCCCAAACAACATCTAACTCATGTGTTTTATGAAAGCACCTACTATTTGGCCTAGAAGCTCTAATAAACCGAGATGGTAGAAATGGGCTTACAGCTCTTAAACCAAGATAACTTGAGTCTTCTAACACCGTGAGGGCTTGGCAAACATCTATTGATTCTCCCAAACACCATCTAACTCATGTGTTTCATGAAAGCACCTACAACTTGGCCTGGAAGTTCTTACAAACCGAGAAGGTAGAAATGGGCTCACAAATCTTAAACCAAGTTAACTTGAGTCTTCAAACACCCTGAGGGCTTGGCAAACATCTATTGACTCTCCCAAACGCCATCTAACTCATGTGTTTCATGAAAACACCTACTACTTGGCCTAGAAGTTCATATAATCCTAGATCAACCGAAAAGGAACAAACGGGCCTACAACTCTTAAACCAAGATAACATGAGTTTTCAAACACCGTGAGGGCTTGGCAACCATCTATTGACTCTCGCAAACACCATCTAACTCATGTGTTTCATGAAAGCACCTACAACTTGGCCTAGAAGTTCTTATAAACCGGGAAGGTAGAAATGGGCTCACAAATTTTAAACCAAGTTAACTTGAGTCTTCAAACACCCTGAGGGCTTGGCAAACATCTATTGACTCTCCCAAACACCATCTAACTCATGTGTTTCATGTAGACACCTACTACTTGGCCTAGAAGTTCATATAATCCATGAACAAACGAGAAGTAATAAATGCGCCAACAACTCTGAAACGAAGATAACTTGAGTCTTCTAACACCGTGAGTGCTTGGCAAACATCTATTGACTCTCCCAAACACCATCTAACTCAAGTGTTGTATGAAAGCACCTACTACTTGCCCTAGAAGTTCTTATAAACCTAGAAGGTAGAAATGGGCTCTAAAATCTAAAACAAAGATAACTTCAGTCTTTTAACACCGTGAGGGCTTGGCAAACATCTATTGACTCTCCCAAACACCATCTAACTCATGTGTTTTATGAAAGCACCTACTACTTGCCCTAGAAGTTCTTATAAACCTAGAAGGTAGAAATGGGCTCTAAAATCTTAAACCAAGATAACTTCAGTCTTTGAACACCCTGAGGGCTGGCAAACATCTATTGACTCTCCCAAACAACATCTAACTCATGTGTTTTATGAAAGCACCTACTATTTGGCCTAGAAGCTCTAATAAACCGAGATGGTAGAAATGGGCTCACAAATCTTAAACCAAGATAACTTGAGTCTTCAAATACCGTGAAGGCTTGGCAAACATCTATTGACTCTCCCAAACACCATCTAACTCATGTGTTTCATGTAAACACCTACTATTGGGCCTAGAAGTTCATATAATCCAAGATCAACTGAGAAGGAACAAATGGGCTTTCAACTCTTAAACCAAGATAACTTGAGTCTTCTAACACCGTGAGGACTTGGCAAACATCTATTGACTCTCCCAAACACCATCTAACTCATGTGTTTCATGTAAACACCTACAACTGGGCGTAGAAGTTCATATAATCCAAGATCAACTGAGAAGGAACAAATGGGCTTTCAACTCTTAAACCAAGATAACTTGAGTCTTCTAACACCGTGAGGACTTGGCAAACATCTATTGATTCTCCCAAACACCATCTAACTCATGTGTTTCATGAAAGCACCTACAACTTGGCCTAGAAGTTCTTACAAACCGAGATGGTAGTAATGGGCTCACAAATCTTAAACCAAGTTAACTTGAGTCTTCAAACACCCTGAGGGCTTGGCAAACATCTATTGACTCTCCCAAACACAATCAAACTCATGTGTTTCATGTAAACACCTACTACTTGGCCTAGAAATTCATATAATCCAAGATCAACCGAGAAGGAACAAATGGGCCAACAACTCTTAAACCAAGATAACTTGAGTCTTCTAACACCGTGAGGGCTTGGCCAACATCTATTGACTCTCCCTAACACCTTCTAACTCATGTGTTTCATGTAAACACCTACTACTGGGCCTAGAAGTTCATATAATCCAAGATCAACTGAGAAGGAACAAATGGGCTTACAGCTCTTAAACCAAGATAACTTGAGTCTTCAAACACCGTGAGGGCTTGGCAAACATCTATTGATTCTCCCAAACACCATCTAACTCATGTGTTTCATGAAAGCACCTACAACTTGGCCTAGAAGTTCTTACAAACCGAGAAGGTAGAAATGGGCTCACAAATCTTAAACCAAGTTAACTTGAGTCTTCAAACACCGTGAGGGCTTGGCAAACATCTATTGACTCTCCCAAACACCATCTAACTCATGTGTTTCATGAAAACACCTACTACTTGGCCGAGAAGTTCATATAATCCTAGATCAACCGAAAAGGAACAAACGGGCCAACAACTCTTAAACCAAGATAACTTGAATTTTCAAACACCGTGAGGGCTTGGCAAACATCTATTGACTCTCCCAAACACCATCTAACTCATGTGTTTCATGAAAGCACCTACAACTTGGCCTAGAAGTTCTTGTAAACCGAGAAGGTAGAAATGGGCTCACAAATCTTAAACCAAGTTAACTTGAGTCTTCAACGTGAGGGCTTGGCAAACATCTATTGACTCTCCCAAACACCATCTAACTCATGTGTTTCATGAAAGCACCTACAACTTGGCCTAGAAGTTCTTGTAAACCGAGAAGGTAGAAATGGGCTCACAAATCTTAAACCAAGTTAACTTGAGTCTTCAAACACCCTGAGGGCTTGGCTAACATCTATTGACTCTCCCAAACACAATCTAACTCATGTGTTGTATGATAGCACCTACTATTTGGCCTAGATGTTCTAACAAACCGAGAAGGTACAAATGGGTTCACAAATCTTAAACCAAGATAACTTGAGTCTTCAAACACCGTGAGGGCTTGGCAAACATCTATTGACTCTCCCAAACACCATCTAACGCATGTGTTTCATGAAAACACCTACTACTTGGCCCAGAAGTTCATATAATCCAAGATCAACCCAGAAGGAACAAATGGGCCAGCAACTCTTAAACCAAGATAAATTGAGTCTTCAAACACCGTGAGGGCTTGGCAAACATCTATTGACTCTCCCAAACTCCATCTAACTCATGTGTTTTATGATAGCACCTACTATTTGGCCTAGAAGTTCTTATAAACCGAGAAGGTAGAAATGGGCTCACAAATCTTTAACCAAGTTAACTTGAGTCTTCAAACACCCTGAGGGCTTGGCAAACATCTATTGACTATCCCAATCACCATCTAACTCATGTGTTTCATGTAGACACCTACTACTTGGCCTAGAAGTTCATATAATCCATGAACAAACGAGAAGGAACAAATGCGCCAACAACTCTGAAACGAAGATAACTTGAGTCTTCTAACACCGTGAGGGCTTGGCAAACATCTATTGACTCTCCCAAACACCATCTAACTCAAGTGTTGTATGAAAGCACCTACTACTTGCCCTAGAAGTTCTTATAAACCTAGAAGGTAGAAATGGGCTCTAAAATCTAAAACAAAGATAACTTCAGTCTTCTAACACCGTGAGGGCTGGCAAACGTCTATTGACTCTCCCAACCACCATCTAACTCATGTGTTTTATTAAAGCACCAACTAATTGTCCTAGAAGTTCTAATAAACCGAGAAGGTAGAAATGGGCTCACAAATCTTAAACCAAGATAACTTGAGTCTTCAAACACCGTGAAGGCTTGGCAAACATCTATTGACTCTCCCAAACACCATCTAACTCATGTGTTTCATGTAAACACCTACTACTGGGCCTAGAAGTTCATATAATCCAAGATCAACTGAGAAGGAACAAATGGGCTTACAGCTCTTAAACCAAGATAACTTGAGTCTTCTAACACCGTGAGGGCTTGGCAAACATCTATTGATTCTCCCAAACACCATCTAACTCATGTGTTTCATGAAAGCACCTACAACTTGGCCTAGAAGTTCTTACAAACCGAGAAGGTAGAAATGGGCTCACAAATCTTAAACCGAGTTAACTTGAGTCTTCAAACACCCTGAGGGCTTGGCAAACATCTATTGACTCTCCCAAACGCCATCTAACTCATGTGTTTCATGGAAACACCTACTACTTGGCCTAGAAGTACATATAATCCTAGATCAACCGAAAAGGAACAAACGGGCCTACAACTCTTAAACCAAGATAACATGAGTTTTCAAACACCGTGAGGGCTTGGCAACCATCTATTGACTCTCGCAAACACCATCTAACTCATGTGTTTCATGAAAGCACCTACAACTTGGCCTAGAAGTTCTTATAAACCGAGAAGGTAGAAATGGGCTCACAAATCTTAAACCAAGTTAACTTGAGTCTTCAAACACCCTGAGGGCTTGGCAAACATCTATTGACTCTCCCAAACACCATCTAACTCATATGTTTCATGTAGACACCTACTGCTTGGCCTAGAAGTTCATATAATCCATGAACAAACGAGAAGGAACAAATGCGCCAACAACTCTGAAACGAAGATAACTTGAGTCTTCTAACACCGTGAGTGCTTGGCAAACATCTATTGACTCTCCCAAACACCATCTAACTCAAGTGTTGTATGAAAGCACCTACTACTTGCCCTAGAAGTTCTTATAAACCTAGAAGGTAGAAATGGGCTCTAAAATCTAAAACAAAGATAACTACAGTCTTCCAACACCGTGAGGGTTGGCAAACGTCTATTGACTCTCCCAAACACCATCTAACTCATGTGTTTTATGAAAGCACCTACTAATTGGCCTAGAAGTTCTAATAAACCGAGAAGGTAGAAATGGGCTCACAAATCTTAAACCAAGATAACTTGAGTCTTCAAACACCGTGAAGGCTTGGCAAACATCTATTGACTCTCCCAAACACTATCTAACTCATGTGTTTCATGTAAACACCTACTACTGGGCCTAGAAGTTCATATAATCCAAGATCAACTGAGAAGGAACAAATGGGCTTACAGCTCTTAAACCAAGATAACTTGAGTCTTCTAACACCGTGTGGGCTAGGCAAACATCTATTGATTCTCCCAAACACCATCTAACTCATGTGTTTCATGAAAGCACCTACAACTTGGCCTAGAAATTCTTACAAACCGAGAAGGTAGAAATGGGCTCACAAATCTTAAACCAAGTTAACTTGAGTCTCCAAACACCCTGAGGGCTTGGCAAACATCTATTGACTCTCCCAAACACCATCTAACTCATGTGTTTCATGTAAACTCCTACTACTTGGCCTAGAAGTTCATATAATCCAAGATCAACCAAGAAGGAACAAATGGGCCAGCAACTCTTAAACCAAGATAAATTGAGTCTTCAAACACCGTGAGGGCTTGGCAAACATCTATTGACTCTCCCAAACACCATCTAACTCATGTGTTTTATGAAAGCACCTACTACTTGGCCTAGAAGTTCTTATAAACCTAGAAGGTAGAAATGGGCTCAAAAATCTTAAACCAAGATAACTTCAGTCTTCTAACACCGTGAGGGCTGGCAAACATCTATTGACTCTCCCAAACACAATCTAACTCATGTGTTTCATGTAAACACCTACGACTTGGCTTAGACGTTCATATAATCCAAGATCAACCGAGAAGGAACAAATGGGCCAACAACTCTTAAACCAAGATAACTTGAGTCTTCTAACACCGTGAGGGCTTGGCAAACATCTATTGACTCTCCCAAACACCATCTAACTCATGTGTTTTATGAAAGCACCTACTACTTGCCCTAGAAGTTCTTATAAACCTAGAAGGTAGAAATGGGCTCTAAAATCTTAAACCAAGATAACTTCAGTCTTTGAACACCCTGAGGGCTGGCAAACATCTATTGACTCTCCCAAACAACATCTAACTCATGTGTTTTATGAAAGCACCTACTATTTGACCTAGAAGCTCTAATAAACCGAGAAGGTAGAAATGGGCTCACAAATCTTAAACCAAGATAACTTGAGTCATCAAACACCGTGAAGGCTTGGCAAACATCTATTAACTCTCCCAAACACCATCTAACTCATGTGTTTCATGTAAACACCTACTATTGGGCCTAGAAGTTCATATAATCCAAGAACAACTGAGAACGAACAAATGGGCTTACATCTCTTAAACCAAGATAACTTGAGTCTTCTAACACCGTGAGGGTTTGGCAAACATCTATTGATTCTCCCAAACACCATATAACTCATGTGTTCATGAAAGCACCTAGAACTTGGCCTAGAAGTTCTTGTACACCGAGAACGTAGAAATGGGCTCACAAATCTTAAACCAAGTTAACTTGAGTCTTCAAACACCCTGAAGGCTTGGCAAACATCTATTGACTCTCCCAAACACCATCTAACTCATGTGTTTCATGTAAACACCTACAACTGGGCCTAGAAGTTCATATAATCCAAGATCAACTGAGAAGGAACAAATGGGCTTTCAACTCTTAAACCAAGATAACTTGAGTCTTCTAACACCGTGAGGACTTGGCAAACATCTATTGATTCTCCCAAACACCATCTAACTCATGTGTTTCATGAAAGCACCTACAACTTGGCCTAGAAGTTCTTACAAACCGAGATGGTAGGAATGGGCTCACAAATCTTAAACCAAGTTAACTTCAGTCTTCAAACACCCTGAGGGCTTGGCAAACATCTATTGACTCTCCCAAACACCATCAAACTCATGTGTTTAATGTAAACACCTACTACTTGGCTTAGACGTTTATATAATCCAAGATCTACCGACAAGGAACAAATGGGCCAACAACTCTTAAACCAAGATAACTTGAGTCTTCTAACACCGTGAGGGCTTGGCCAACATCTATTGACTTTCCCAAACACCATCTAACTCATGTGTTTCATGTAAACACCTACTACTGGGCCTAGAAGTTCATATAATCCAAGATCAACTGAGAAGGAACAAATGGGCTTACAACTCTTAAACCAAGATAACTTGAGTCTTCTAACACCGTGAGGGCTTGGCAAACATCTATTGATTCTCCCAAACACCATCTAACTCATGTGTTTCATGAAAGCACCTACAACTTGGCCTAGAAGTTCTTACAAACCGAGAAGGTAGAAATGGGCTCACAAATCTTAAACGAAGTTAACTTGAGTCTTCAAAAACCGTGAGGGCTTGGCAAACATCTATTGACTCTCCCAAACACCATCTAACTCATGTGTTTCATGAAAACACCTACTACTTGGCCTAGAAGTTCATATAATCCTAGATCAACCGAAAAGGAACAAACGGGCCAACAACTCTTAAACCAAGATAACATGAGTTTTCAAACACCGTGAGGGTTGGCAACCATCTATTGACTCCTGCAAACACCATCTAACTCATGTGTTTTATGAAAGCACCTACTACTTGCCCTAGAAGTTCTTATAAACCTAGAAGGTAGAAATGGGCTCTAAAATCTTAAACCAAGATAACTTCAGTCTTTGAACACCCTGAGGGCTGGCAAACATCTATTGACTCTCCCAAAGAACATCTAACTCATGTGTTTTATGAAAGCACCTACTATTTGGCCTAGAAGCTCTAATAAACCGAGAAGGTAGAAATGGGCTCACAAATCTTAAACCAAGATAACTTGAGTCATCAAACACCGTGAAGGCTTGGCAAACAACTATTGACTCTCCCAAACACCATCTAACTCATGTGTTTCATGTAAACACCTACTATTCGGCCTAGAAGTTCATATAATCCAAGATGAACTGAGAACGAACAAATGGGCTTACATCTCTTAAACCAAGATAACTTGAGTCTTCTAACACCGTGAGGGTTTGGCAAACATCTATTGATTCTCCCAAACACCATATAACTCATGTGTTAATGAAAGCACCTTGAACTTGCCCTAGAAGTTCTTGTACACCGAGAACGTAGAAATGGGCTCACAAATCTTAAACCAAGTTAACTTGAGTCTTCAAACACCCTGAAGGCTTGGCAAACATCTATTGACTCTCCCAAACACCATCTAACTCATGTGTTTCATGTAAACACATACAACTGGGCCTAGAAGTTCATATAATCCAAGATCAACTGAGAAGGAACAAATGGGCTTTCAACTCTTAAACCAAGATAACTTGAGTCTTCTAACACCGTGAGGACTTGGCAAACATCTATTGATTCTCCCAAACACCATCTAACTCATGTGTTTCATGGAAGCACCTACAACTTGGCCTAGAAGTTCTTACAAACCGAGATGGTAGGAATGGGCTCACAAATCTTAAACCAAGTTAACTTGAGTCTTCAAACACCCTGAGGGCTTGGCAAACATCTATTGACTCTGCCAAACACCATCAAGCTCATGTGTTTCATGTAAACACCTACTACTTGGCTTAGACGTTCATATAATCCAAGATCAACCGAGAAGGAACAAATGGGCCAACAACTCTTAAACCAAGATAACTTGAGTCTTCCAACACCGTGAGGGCTTGGCCAACATCTATTGACTCTCCCAAACACCATCTAACTCATGTGTTTCATGTAAACACCTACTACTGGGCCTAGATGTTCATATAATCCAAGATCAACTGAGAAGGAACAAATGGGCTTACAGCTCTTAAACCAAGATAACTTGAGTCTTCGAACACCGTGAGGGCTTGGCAAACATCTATTGATTCTCCCAAACACCATCTAACTCATGTGTTTCATGAAAGCACCTACAACTTGGCCTAGAAGTTCTTACAAACTGAGAAGGTAGAAATGGGCTCACAAATCTTAAAACAAGTTAACTTGAGTCTTCAAACACCGTGAGGGCTTGGCAAACATCTATTGACTCTCCCAAACACCATCTAACTCATGTGTTTCATGAAAACACCTACTACTTGGCCTAGAAGTTCATATAATCCTAGATCAACCGAAAAGGAACAAACGGGCCAACAACTCTTAAACCAAGATAACATGAGTTTTCAAACACCGTGAGGGTTGGCAACCATCTATTGACACCAGCAAACACCATCTAACTCATGTGTTTCATGAAAGCACCTACAACTTGGCCTAGAAGTTCTTATAAACCGAGAAGGTAGAAATGGGCTCACAAATCTTAAACCAAGTTAACTTGAGTCTTCAAACACCCTGAGGGCTTGGCAAACATCTATTGACTATCCCAAACACCATCTAACTTATGTGTTTCATGTAGACACCTACTACTTGGCCTAGAAGTTCATATAATCCATGAACAACCGAGAAGGAACAAATGCGCCAACAACTCTGAAACGAAGATAACTTCAGTCTTCTAACACCGTGAGGGCTGGCAAACGTCTATTGACTCTCCCAAACACCATCTAACTCATGTGTTTCATGAAAGCACCTACAACTTGGCCTAGAAGTTCTTGTAAACCGAGAAGATAGAAATGGGCCTACAAATCTTAAACCAAGTTAACTTGAGTCTTCAAACACCGTGAGGGCTTGGCAAACATCTATTGACTCTCCCAAACACCATCTAACTCATGTGTTCCATGTAAACTCCTACTACTTGGCCTAAAAGTTCATATAATCCAAGATCAACCAAGAAGGAACAAATGGGCCAGGAACTCTTAAACCAAGATAACTTGAGTCTTCAAACACCGTGAGGGCTTGGCAAACATCTATTGACTCTCCCAAACACCATCTAACTCATGTGTTTTATGAAAGCACCTACTACTTGGCCTAGAAGTTCTTATAAATCTAGAAGGTAGAAATGGGCCCAAAAATCTTAAACCAAGATAACTTCAGTCTTCTAACACCGTGAGGGCTGGCAAACATCTATTAGCTCTCCCAAACACCATCTAACTCATGTGTTTTATGTAAACACCTACTACTTGGCTTAGACGTTCATATAATCCAAGATCAACCGAGAAGGAACAAATGGGCCAACAACTCTTAAACCAAGATAACTTGAGTCTTCTAACACCGTGAAGCCTTGGCAAACATCTATTGACTGTCCCAAACAACATCTAACTCATGTGTTTCATGTTAACACCTACTACTGGGCTTAGAAGTTCATATAATCCAAGATCAACCGAGAACGAACAAATGGGCCAGCAACTCTTAAACCAAGATAACTTGGGTCTTCTAACACCGTGAGGGCTTGGCAAACATCTATTGACTCTCCCAAACACCATCTAACTCATGTGTTTTATGTAAACACCTACTACTTGGCTTAGAAGTTATAATAAACCGAGAAGGTAGAAATGGGCTCACAAATCTTAAACCAAGATAACTTGAGTCTTCAAACACTGTGAAGGCTTGGCAAACATCTATTGATTCTCCCAAACACCATCTAACTCATGTGTTTCATGAAAACACCTACTACTTGGCCTAGAAGTTCATATAATCCTAGATCAACCGAAAAGGAACAAACGGGCCAACAACTCTTAAACCAAGATAACATGAGTTTTCAAACACCGTGAGGGTTGGCAACCATCTATTGACTCTCGCAAACACCATCTAACTCATGTGTTTCATGAAAGCACCTACAACTTGGCCTAGAAGTTCTTATAAACCGAGAAGGTTGAAATGGGCTCACAAATCTTAAACCAAGTTAACTTGAGTCTTCAAACACCCTGAGGGCTTGGCAAACATCTATTGACTATCCCAAACACCATCTAACTCATGTCTTTCATGTAGACACCTACTACTTGGCCTAGAAGTTCATATAATCCATGAACAAACGAGAAGGAACAAATGCGCCAACAACTCTGAAACGAAGATAACTTGAGTCTTCTAACACCGTGAGGGCTTGGCATACATCTATTGACTCTCCCAAATACCATCTAACTCAAGTGTTGTATGAAAGCACCTACTACTTGCCCTAGAAGTTCTTATAAACCTAGAAGGTAGAAATGGGCTCAAAAATCGAAAACAAAGATAACTTCAGTCTTCTAACACCGTGAGGGCTGGCAAACGTCTATTGACTCTCGCAAACACCATCTAACTCATGTGTTTTATGAAAGCACCTACTAATTGGCCTAGAAGTTCTAATAAACCGAGAAGGTAGAAATGGGCTCACAAATCTTAAACCAAGATAACTTGAGTCTTCAAACACCGTGAAGGCTTGGCAAACATCTATTGACACTCCCAAACACCATCTAACTCATGTGTTTCATGTAAACACCTACTACTCGGCCTAGAAGTTCATATAATCCAAGATTAACTGAGAAGGAACAAATGGGCTTACAGCTCTTAAACCAAGATAACTTGAGTCTTCTAACACCGTGAGGGCATGGCAAACATCTATTGATTCTCCCAAACACCATCTAACTCATGTGTTTCATGAAAGCACCTACAACTTGGCCTAGAAGTTCTTACAAACCGAGAAGGTAGAAATGGGCTCACAAATCTTAAACCAAGTTAACTTGAGTCTTCAAACACCCTGAGGGCTTGGCAAACATCTATTGACTCTCCCAAACGCCATCTAACTCATGTGTTTCATGAAAACACCTACTACTTGGCCTAGAAGTTCATATAATCCTAGATCAACCGAAAAGGAACAAACGGGCCAACAACTCTTAAACCAAGATAAAATGAGTTTTCAAACACCGTGAGGGCTTGGCAACCATCTATTGACTCTCGCAAACACCATCTAACTCATGTGTTTCATGAAACCACCTACAACTTGGCCTAGAAGTTCTTATAAACCAAGAAGGTAGAAATGGGCTCACAAATCTTAAACCAAGTTAACTTGAGTCTTCAAACACCCTGAGGGCTTGGCAAACATCTATTGACTCTCCCAAACAACAACTAACTCATGTGTTTCATGAAAGCACCGACAACTTGGCCTAGAAGTTCTTGTAAACCGAGAAGATAGAAATGGGCTAACAAATCTTAAACCAAGTTAACTTGAGTCTTCAAACACCGTGAGGGCTTGGCAAACATCTATTGACTCTCCCAAACACCATCTAACTCATCTGTTTCATGTAAACTCCTACTACTTGGCCTAGAAGTTCATTTAATCCAAGATCAACCAAGAAGGAACAAATGGGCCAGCAACTCTTAAACCAAGATAACTTGAGTCTTCTAACACCGTGAGGGCTTGGCAAACATCTATTGACTCTCCCAAACACCATCTAACTCATGTGTTTTATGAAAGCACCTACTACTTGGCCTAGAAGTTCTTATAAACCTAGAAGGTAGAAATGGGCTCAAAAATCTTAAACCAACATAACTTCAGTCTTCTAACACCGTGAGGGTTGGCAAACATCTATTGACTCTCCCAAACACAATCTAACTCATGTGTTTCATGTAAACACCTACTACTTAGCTTAGACGTTCATATAATCCAAGATCAACCGAGAAGGAACAAATGGGCCAACAACTCTTAAACCAAGATAACTTGAGTCTTCTAACACCGTGAAGCCTTGGCAAACATCTATTGACTGTCCCAAACACCATCTAACTCATGTGTTTCATGTTAACACCTACTACTGGGCTTAGAAGTTCATATAATCCAAGATCAACCGAGAACGAACAAATGGGCCAGCAACTCTTAAACCAAGATAACTTGAGTCTTCTAACACCGTGAGGGCTTGGCAAACATCTATTGACTCTCCCAAACACCATCTAACTCATGTGTTTTATGTAAACACCTACTACTTGGCTTAGAAGTTATAATAAACCGAGAAGGTAGAAATGGGCTCACAAATCTTAAACCAAGATAACTTGAGTCTTCAAACACTGTGAAGGCTTGGCAAACATCTATTGATTCTCCCAAACACCATCTAACTCATGCGTTTCATGAAAGCACCTTCAACTTGGCCTAAAGTTCTTATAAACGAGAAGGTACAAATGGGCTCACAAATCTTAAACCAAGTTAACTTGAGTCTTCAAACACCCTGAGGGCTTGGCAAACATCTATTGACTCTCCCAAACGCCATCTAACTCATGTGTTTCATGAAAACACCTACTACTTGGCCTAGAAGTTCATATAATCCTAGATCAACCGAAAAGGAACAAACGGGCCAACAACTCTTAAACCAAGATAACATGAGTTTTCAAACACCGTGAGGGTTGGCAACCATCTATTGACTCTCGCAAACACCATCTAACTCATGTGTTTCATGAAAGCACCTACAACTTGGCCTAGAAGTTCTTATAAACCGAGAAGGTAGAAATGGGCTCACAAATCTTAAACCAAGTTAACTTGAGTCTTCAAACACCCTGAGGGCTTGGCAAACATCTATTGACTATCCCAAACACCATCTAACTCATGTGTTTCATGTAGACACCTACTACTTGGCCTAGAAGTTCATATAATCCATGAACAAACGAGAAGGAACAAATGCGCCAACAACTCTGAAACGAAGATAACTTGAGTCTTCTAACACCGTGAGGGCTTGGCAAACATCTATTGACTCTCCCAAACACCATCTAACTCAAGTGTTGTATGAAAGCACCTACTACTTGCCCTAGAAGTTCTTATAAACCTAAAAGGTAGAAATGGGCTCTAAAATCTAAAACAAAGATAACTTCAGTCTTCTAAAACCGTGAGGGCTGGCAAACGTCTATTGACTCTCCCAAACACTATCTAACTCATGTGTTTTATGAAAGCACCTACTAATTGGCCTAGAAGTTCTTATAAACCGAGAAGGTAGAAATGGGCTCACAAATCTTAAACCAAGTTAACTTGAGTCTTCTAACACCGTGAGGGCTTGGCAAACATCTATTGACTCTCCCAAACACCATCTAACTCAAGTGTTGTATGAAAGCACCTACTACTTGCCCTAGAAGTTCTTATAAACCTAGAAGGTAGAAATGGGCTCTAAAATCTAAAACAAAGATAATTTCAGTCTTCTAAAACCGTGAGGGCTGGCAAACGTCTATTGACTCTCCCAAACACTATCTAACTCATGTGTTTTATGAAAGCACCTACTAATTGGCCTAGAAGTTCTAATAAACCGAGAAGGTAGAAATGGGCTCACAAATCTTAAACCAAGATAACTTGAGTCTTCAAACACCGTGAAGGCTTGGCAAACATCTATTGACTCTCCCAAACACCATCTAACTCATGTGTTTCATGTAAACACCTACTATTGGGCCTAGAAGTTCATATAATCCAAGATCAACTGAGACCGAACAAATGAGCTTACAGCTCTTAAACCAAGATAACTTGAGTCTTCTAACACCGTGAGGGCTTGGCAAACATCTAATGATTCTCCCAAACACCATATAACTCATGTGTTTCATGAAAGCACCTACAACTTGGCCTGGAAGTTCTTACAAACCGAGAAGGTAGAAATGGGCTCACAAATCTTAAACCAAGTTAACTTGAGTCTTCAAACACCCTAAGGGCTTGGCAAACATCTATTGACTCTCCCAAACGCCATCTAACTCATGTGTTTCATGAAAACACGTACTACTTGGCCTAGAAGTTCATATAATCCTAGATCAACCGAAAAGGAACAAACGGGCCTACAACTCTTAAACCAAGATAACATGAGTTTTCAAACACCGTGAGGGCTTGGCAACCATCTATTGACTCTCGCAAACACCATCTAACTCATGTGTTTCATGAAAGCACCTACAACTTGGCCTAGAAGTTCTTATAAACCGAGAAGGTAGAAATGGGCTCACAAATCTTAAACCAAGTTAACTTGAGTCTTCAAACACCCTGAGGGCTTGGCAAACATCTATTGATTCTCCCAAACACCATCTAACTCATGTGTTTCATGTAGACACCTACTACTTGGCCTAGAAGTTCATATAATCCATGAACAAACGAGAAGGAACAAATGCACCAACAACTCTGAAACGAAGATAACTTGAGTCTTCTAACACCGTGAGTGCTTGGCAAACATCTATTGACTATCCCAAACACCATCTAACTCAAGTGTTGTATGAAAGCACCTACTACTTGCCCTAGAAGTTCTTATAAACCTAGAAGGTAGAAATGGGCTCTAAAATCTAAAACAAAGATAACTTCAGTCTTCTAACACCGTGAGGGTTGGCAAACGTCTATTGACTCTCCCAAACACCATCTAACTCATGTGTTTTATGAAAGCACCTACTAATTGGCCTAGAAGTTCTAATAAACCGAGAAGGTAGAAATGGGCTCAAAAATCTTAAACCAAGATAACTTGAGTCTTCAAACACCGTGAAGGATTGGCAAACATCTATTGACTCTCCCAAACACCATCTAACTCATGTGTTTCATGTAAACACCTACTACTTGGCCTAGAAGTTCATATAATCCAAGATCAACCGAGAAGGAATAAATGGGCTTACAACTCTTAAACCAAGATAACTTGAGTCTTCTAACACCGTGAGGGCTTGGCAAACATCTATTGACTCTCCCAAACAACAACTAACTCATGTGTTTCATGAAAGCACCGACAACTTGGCCTAGAAGTTCTTGTAAACCGAGAAGATAGAAATGGGCTAACAAATCTTAAACCAAGTTAACTTGAGTCTTCAAACACCGTGAGGGCTTGGCAAACATCTATTGACTCTCCCAAACACCATCTAACTCATGTGTTTCATGTAAACTCCTACTACTTGGCCTAGAAGTTCATTTAATCCAAGATCAACCAAGAAGGAACAAATGGGCCAGCAACTCTTAAACCAAGATAACTTGAGTCTTCTAACACCGTGAGGGCTTGGCAAACATCTATTGACTCTCCCAAACACCATCTAACTCATGTGTTTTATGAAAGCACCTACTACTTGGCCTAGAAGTTCTTATAAACCTAGAAGGTAGAAATGGGCTCAAAAATCTTAAACCAAGATAACTTCAGTATTCTAACACCGTGAGGGCTGGCAAACATCTATTGACTCTCCCAAACACAATCTAACTCATGTGTTTCATGTAAACACCTACTACTTAGCTTAGACGTTCATATAATCCAAGATCAACCGAGAAGGAACAAATGGGCCAACAACTCTTAAACCAAGATAACTTGAGTCTTCTAACACCGTGAAGCCTTGGCAAACATCTATTGACTGTCCCAAACACCATCTAACTCATGTGTTTCATGTTAACACCTACTACTGGGCTTAGAAGTTCATATAATCCAAGATCAACCGAGAACGAACAAATGGGCCAGCAACTCTTAAACCAAGATAACTTGAGTCTTCTAACACCGTGAGGGCTTGGCAAACATCTATTGACTCTCCCAAACACCATCTAACTCATGTGTTTTATGTAAACACCTACTACTTGGCTTAGAAGTTATAATAAACCGAGAAGGTAGAAATGGGCTCACAAATCTTAAACCAAGATAACTTGAGTCTTCAAACACTGTGCAGGCTTGGCAAACATCTATTGATTCTCCCAAACACCATCTAACTCATGCGTTTCATGAAACCACCTACAACTTGGCCTAAAGTTCTTATAAACCGAGAAGGTACAAATGGGCTCACAAATCTTAAACCAAGTTAACTTGAGTCTTCAAACACCCTGAGGGCTTGGCAAACATCTATTGACTCTCCCAAACGCCATCTAACTCATGTGTTTCATGAAAACACCTACTACTTGGCCTAGAAGTTCAAATAATCCTAGATCAACCGAAAAGGAACAAACGGGCCAACAACTCTTAAACCAAGATAACATGAGTTTTCAAACACCGTGAGGGTTGGCAACCATCTATTGACTCTCGCAAACACCATCTAACTCATGTGTTTCATGAAAGCACCTACAACTTGGCCTAGAAGTTCTTATAAACCGAGAAGGTAGAAATGGGCTCACAAATCTTAAACCAAGTTAACTTGAGTCTTCAAACACCCTGAGGGCTTGGCAAACATCTATTGACTATCCCAAACACCATCTAACTCATGTGTTTCATGTAGACACCTACTACTTGGCCTAGAAGTTCATATAATCCATGAACAAACGAGAAGGAACAAATGCGCCAACAACTCTGAAACGAAGATAACTTGAGTCTTCTAACACCGTGAGGGCTTGGCAAACATCTATTGACTCTCCCAAACACCATCTAACTCAAGTGTTGTATGAAAGCACCTACTACTTGCCCTAGAAGTTCTTATAAACCTAAAAGGTAGAAATGGGCTCTAAAATCTAAAACAAAGATAACTTCAGTCTTCTAAAACCGTGAGGGCTGGCAAACGTCTATTGACTCTCCCAAACACTATCTAACTCATGTGTTTTATGAAAGCACCTACTAATTGGCCTAGAAGTTCTTATAAACCGAGAAGGTAGAAATGGGCTCACAAATCTTAAACCAAGTTAACTTGAGTCTTCTAACACCGTGAGGGCTTGGCAAACATCTATTGACTCTCCCAAACACCATCTAACTCAAGTGTTGTATGAAAGCACCTACTACTTGCCCTAGAAGTTCTTATAAACCTAGAAGGTAGAAATGGGCTCTAAAATCTAAAACAAAGATAACTTCAGTCTTCTAACACCGTGAGGGTTGGCAAACGTCTATTGACTCTCCCAAACACCATCTAACTCATGTGTTTAATGAAAGCACCTACTAATTGGCCTAGAAGTTCTAATAAACCGAGAAGGTAGAAATGGGCTCACAAATCTTAAACCAAGATAACTTGAGTCTTCAAACACCGTGAAGGCTTGGCAAACATCTATTGACTCTCCCAAACACCATCTAACTCATGTGTTTCATGTAAACACCTACTATTGGGCCTACAAGTTCATATAATCCAAGATCAACTGAGAACGAACAAATGAGCTTACAGCTCTTAAACCAAGATAACTTGAGTCTTCTAACACCGTGAGGGCTTGGCAAACATCTAATGATTCTCCCAAACACCATATAACTCATGTGTTTCATGAAAGCACCTACAACTTGGCCTGGAAGTTCTTACAAACCGAGAAGGTAGAAATGGGCTCACAAATCTTAAACCAAGTTAACTTGAGTCTTCAAACACCCTGAGGGCTTGGCAAACATCTATTGACTCTCCCAAACGCCATCTAACTCATGTGTTTCATGAAAACACCTACTACTTGGCCTAGAAGTTCATATAATCCTAGATCAACCGAAAAGGAACAAACGGGCCTACAACTCTTAAACCAAGATAACATGAGTTTTCAAACACCGTGAGGGCTTGGCAACCATCTATTGACTCTCGCAAACACCATCTAACTCATGTGTTTCATGAAAGCACCTACAACTTGGCCTAGAAGTTCTTATAAACCGAGAAGGTAGAAATGGGCTCACAAATCTTAAACCAAGTTAACTTGAGTCTTCAAACACCCTGAGGGCTTGGCTAACATCTATTGATTCTCCCAAACACCATCTAACTCATGTGTTTCATGTAGACACCTACTACTTGGCCTAGAAGTTCATATAATCCATGAACAAACGAGAAGGAACAAATGCGCCAACAACTCTGAAACGAAGATAACTTGAGTCTTCTAACACCGTGAGTGCTTGGCAAACATCTATTGACTATCCCAAACACCATCTAACTCAAGTGTTGTATGAAAGCACCTACTACTTGCCCTAGAAGTTATTATAAACCTAGAAGGTAGAAATGGGCTCTAAAATGTAAAACAAAGATAACTTCAGTCTTCTAACACCGTGAGGGTTGGCAAACGTCTATTGACTCTCCCAAACACCATCTAACTCATGTGTTTTATGAAAGCACCTACTAATTGGCCTAGAAGTTCTAATAAACCGAGAAGGTAGAAATGGGCTCAAAAATCTTAAACCAAGATAACTTGAGTCTTCAAACACCGTGAAGGCTTGGCAAACATCTATTGACTCTCCTAAACACCATCTAACTCATGTGTTTCATGTAAACACCTACTACTTGGCCTAGAAGTTCATATAATCCAAGATCAACCGAGAAGGAATAAATGGGCTTACAACTCTTAAACCAAGATAACTTGAGTCTTCTAACACCGTGAGGGCTTGGCAAACATCTATTGACTCTCCCAAACGCCATCTAACTCATGTGTTGTATGAAAGCACCTACTACTTGCCCTAGAAGTTCTTATAAACCTAGAAGGTAGAAATGGGCTCTAAAATCTAAAACAAAGATAACTTCAGTCTTCTAAAACAGTGAGGGCTGGCAAACGTCTATTGACTCTCCCAAACACTATCTAACTCATGTGTTTTATGAAAGCACCTACTAATTGGCCTAGAAGTTCTTATAAACCGAGAAGGTAGAAATGGGCTCACAAATCTTAAACCAAGTTAACTTGAGTCTTCTAACACCGTGAGGGCTTGGCAAACATCTATTGACTCTCCCAAACACCATCTAACTCAAGTGTTGTATGAAAGCACCTACTACTTGCCCTAGAAGTTCTTATAAACCTAGAAGGTAGAAATGGGCTCTAAAATCTAAAACAAAGATAACTTCAGTCTTCTAAAACCGTGAGGGCTGGCAAACGAATATATACTCTCCCAAACACTATCTAACTCATGTGTTTTATGAAAGCACCTACTAATTGGCCTAGAAGTTCTAATAAACCGAGAAGGTAGAAATGGGCTCACAAATCTTAAACCAAGATAACTTGAGTCTTCAAACACCGTGAAGGCTTGGCAAACATCTATTGACTCTCCCAAACACCATCTAACTCATGTGTTTCATGTAAACACCTACTACTGGGCCTAGAAGTTCATATAATCCAAGATCAACTGAGAACGAACAAATGAGCTTACAGCTCTTAAACCAAGATAACTTGAGTCTTCTAACACCGTGAGGGCTTGGCAAACATCTAATGATTCTCCCAAACACCATATAACTCATGTGTTTCATGAAAGCACCTACAACTTGGCCTGGAAGTTCTTACAAACCGAGAAGGTAGAAATGGGCTCACAAATCTTAAACCAAGTTAACTTGAGTCTTCAAACACCCTAAGGGCTTGGCAAACATCTATTGACTCTCCCAAACGCCATCTAACTCATGTGTTTCATGAAAACACCTACTACTTGGCCTAGAAGTTCATATAATCCTAGATCAACCGAAAAGGAACAAACGGGCCTACAAGTCTTAAACCAAGATAACATGAGTTTTCAAACACCGTGAGGGCTTGGCAACCATCTATTGACTCTCGCAAACACCATCTAACTCATGTGTTTCATGAAAGCACCTACAACTTGGCCTAGAAGTTCTTATAAACCGAGAAGGTAGAAATGGGCTCACAAATCTTAAACCAAGTTAACTTGAGTCTTCAAACACCCTGAGGGCTTGGCAAACATCTATTGATTCTCCCAAACACCATCTAACTCATGTGTTTCATGTAGACACCTACTACTTGGCCTAGAAGTTCATATAATCCATGAACAAACGAGAAGGAACAAATGCGCCAACAACTCTGAAACGAAGATAACTTGAGTCTTCTAACACCGTGAGTGCTTGGCAAACATCTATTGACTATCCCAAACACCATCTAACTCAAGTGTTGTATGAAAGCACCTACTACTTGCCCTAGAAGTTCTTATAAACCTAGAAGGTAGAAATGGGCTCTAAAATCTAAAACAAAGATAACTTCAGTCTTCTAACACCGTGAGGGTTGGCAAACGTCTATTGACTCTCCCAAACACCATCTAACTCATGTGTTTTATGAAAGCACCTACTAATTGGCCTAGAAGTTCTAATAAACCGAGAAGGTAGAAATGGGCTCAAAAATCTTAAACCAAGATAACTTGAGTCTTCAAACACCGTGAAGGCTTGGCAAACATCTATTGACTCTCCCAAACACCATCTAACTCATGTGTTTCATGTAAACACCTACGACTTGGCTTAGACGTTCATATAATCCAAGATCAACCGAGAAGGAACAAATGGGCCAACAACTCTTAAACCAAGATAACTTGAGTCTTCAAACACCGTGAGGGCTTGGCAAACATCTATTGACTCTCCCAAACACCATCTAACTCATGTGTTTTATGTAAACACCTACTACTTGGCTTAGAAGTTATAATAAACCGAGAAGGTAGAAATGGGCTCACAAATCTTAAACCAAGATAACTTGAGTCTTCAAACACTGTGAAGGCTTGGCAAACATCTATTGATTCTCCCAAACACCATCTAACTCATGTGTTTCATGAAAACACCTACTACTTGGCCTAGAAGTTCATATAATCCTAGATCAACCGAAAAGGAACAAACGGGCCAACAACTCTTAAACCAAGATAACATGAGTTTTCAAACACCGTGAGGGTTGGCAACCATCTATTGACTCTCGCAAACACCATCTAACTCATGTGTTTCATGAAAGCACCTACAACTTGGCCTAGAAGTTCTTATAAACCGAGAAGGTAGAAATGGGCTCACAAATCTTAAACCAAGTTAACTTGAGTCTTCAAACACCCTGAGGGCTTGGCAAACATCTATTGACTATCCCAAACACCATCTAACTTATGTGTTTCATGTAGACACCTACTACTTGGCCTAGAAGTTCATATAATCCATGAACAACCGAGAAGGAACAAATGCGCCAACAACTCTGAAACGAAGATAACTTGAGTCTTCTAACACCGTGAGGGCTTGGCATACATCTATTGACTCTCCCAAATACCATCTAACTCAAGTGTTGTATGAAAGCACCTACTACTTGCCCTAGAAGTTCTAATAAACATAGAAGGTAGAAATGGGCTCTAAAATCTAAAACAAAGATAACTTCAGTCTTCTAACACCGTGAGGGCTGGCAAACGTCTATTGACTCTCCCAAACACCATCTAACTCATGTGTTTTATGAAAGCACCTACTAATTGGCCTAGAAGTTCTAATAAACCGAGAAGGTAGAAATGGGCTCACAAATCTTAAACCAAGATAACTTGAGTCTTCAAACACCGTGAAGGCTTGGCAAACATCTATTGACTCACCCAAACACCATCTAACTCATGTGTTTCATGTAAACACCTACTACTGGGCCTAGAAGTTCATATAATCCAAGATTAACTGAGAAGGAACAAATGGGCTTACAGCTCTTAAACCAAGATAACTTGAGTCTTCTAACACCGTGAGGGCATGGCAAACATCTATTGATTCTCCCAAACACCATCTAACTCATGTGTTTCATGAAAGCACCTACAACTTGGCCTGGAAGTTCTTACAAACCGAGAAGGTAGAAATGGGCTCACAAATCTTAAACCAAGTTAACTTGAGTCTTCAAACACCCTGAGGGCTTGGCAAACATCTATTGACTCTCCCAAACGCCATCTAACTCATGTGTTTCATGAAAACACCTACTACTTGGCCTAGAAGTTCATATAATCCTAGATCAACCGAAAAGGAACAAACGGGCCAACAACTCTTAAACCAAGATAAAATGAGTTTTCAAACACCGTGAGGGCTTGGCAACCATCTATTGACTCTCGCAAACACCATCTAACTCATGTGTTTCATGAAACCACCTACAACTTGGCCTAGAAGTTCTTATAAACCAAGAAGGTAGAAATGGGCTCACAAATCTTAAACCAGGTTAACTTGAGTCTTCAAACACCCTGAGGGCTTGGCAAACATCTATTGACTCTCCCAAACAACATCTAACTCATGTGTTTCATGAAAGCACCGACAACTTGGCCTAGAAGTTCTTGTAAACCGAGAAGATAGAAATGGGCTAACAAATCTTAAACCAAGTTAACTTGAGTCTTCAAACACCGTGAGGGCTTGGCAAACATCTATTGACTCTCCCAAACACCATCTAACTCATGTGTTTCATGTAAACTCCTACTACTTGGCCTAGAAGTTCATTTAATCCAAGATCAATCAAGAAGGAACAAATGGGCCAGCAACTCTTAAACCAAGATAACTTGAGTCTTCTAACACCGTGAGGGCTTGGCAAACATCTATTGACTCTCCCAAACACCATCTAACTCATGTGTTTTATGAAAGCACCTACTACTTGGCCTAGAAGTTCTTATAAACCTAGAAGGTAGAAATGGGCTCAAAAATCTTAAACCAAGATAACTTCAGTCTTCTAACACCGTGAGGGCTGGCAAACATCTATTGACTCTCCCAAACACAATCTAACTCATGTGTTTCATGTAAACACCTACTACTTAGCTTAGACGTTCATATAATCCAAGATCAACCGAGAAGGAACAAATGGGCCAACAACTCTTAAACCAAGATAACTTGAGTCTTCTAACACCGTGAAGCGTTGGCAAACATCTATTGACTGTCCCAAACACCATCTAACTCATGTGTTTCATGTTAACACCTACTACTGGGCTTAGAAGTTCATATAATCCAAGATCAACCGAGAACGAACGAATGGGCCAGCAACTCTTAAACCAAGATAACTTGAGTCTTCTAACACCGTGAGGGCTTGGCAAACATCTATTGACTCTCCCAAACACCATCTAACTCATGTGTTTTATGTAAACACCTACTACTTGGCTTAGAAGTTATAATAAACCGAGAAGGTAGAAATGGGCTCACAAATCTTAAACCAAGATAACTTGAGTCTTCAAACACTGTGAAGGCTTGGCAAACATCTATTGATTCTCCCAAACACCATCTAACTCATGCGTTTCATGAAACCACCTACAACTTGGCCTAGAAGTTCATATAATCCATGAACAAACGAGAAGGAACAAATGCGCCAACAACTCTGAAACGAAGATAACTTGAGTCTTCTAACACCGTGAGTGCTTGGCAAACATCTATTGACTATCCCAAACACCATCTAACTCAAGTGTTGTATGAAAGCACCTACTACTTGCCCTAGAAGTTATTATAAACCTAGAAGGTAGAAATGGGCTCTAAAATCTAAAACAAAGATAACTTCAGTCTTCTAACACCGTGAGGGTTGGCAAACGTCTATTGACTCTCCCAAACACCATCTAACTCATGTGTTTTATGAAAGCACCTACTAATTGGCCTAGAAGTTCTAATAAACCGAGAAGGTAGAAATGGGCTCAAAAATCTTAAACCAAGATAACTTGAGTCTTCAAACACCGTGAAGGCTTGGCAAACATCTATTGACTCTCCTAAACACCATCTAACTCATGTGTTTCATGTAAACACCTACTACTTGGCCTAGAAGTTCATATAATCCAAGATCAACCGAGAAGGAATAAATGGGCTTACAACTCTTAAACCAAGATAACTTGAGTCTTCTAACACCGTGAGGGCTTGGCAAACATCTATTGACTCTCCCAAACGCCATCTAACTCATGTGTTGTATGAAAGCACCTACTACTTGCCCTAGAAGTTCTTATAAACCTAGAAGGTAGAAATGGGCTCTAAAATCTAAAACAAAGATAACTTCAGTCTTCTAAAACAGTGAGGGCTGGCAAACGTCTATTGACTCTCCCAAACACTATCTAACTCATGTGTTTTATGAAAGCACCTACTAATTGGCCTAGAAGTTCTTATAAACCGAGAAGGTAGAAATGGGCTCACAAATCTTAAACCAAGTTAACTTGAGTCTTCTAACACCGTGAGGGCTTGGCAAACATCTATTGACTCTCCCAAACACCATCTAACTCAAGTGTTGTATGAAAGCACCTACTACTTGCCCTAGAAGTTCTTATAAACCTAGAAGGTAGAAATGGGCTCTAAAATCTAAAACAAAGATAACTTCAGTCTTCTAAAACCGTGAGGGCTGGCAAACGTCTATTGACTCTCCCAAACACTATCTAACTCATGTGTTTTATGAAAGCACCTACTAATTGGCCTAGAAGTTCTAATAAACCGAGAAGGTAGAAATGGGCTCACAAATCTTAAACCAAGATAACTTGAGTCTTCAAACACCGTGAAGGCTTGGCAAACATCTATTGACTCTCCCAAACACCATCTAACTCATGTGTTTCATGTAAACACCTACTATTGGGCCTAGAAGTTCATATAATCCAAGATCAACTGAGAACGAACAAATGAGCTTACAGCTCTTAAACCAAGATAACTTGAGTCTTCTAACACCGTGAGGGCTTGGCAAACATCTAATGATTCTCCCAAACACCATATAACTCATGTGTTTCATGAAAGCACCTACAACTTGGCCTGGAAGTTCTTACAAACCGAGAAGGTAGAAATGGGCTCACAAATCTTAAACCAAGTTAACTTGAGTCTTCAAACACCCTAAGGGCTTGGCAAACATCTATTGACTCTCCCAAACGCCATCTAACTCATGTGTTTCATGAAAACACCTACTACTTGGCCTAGAAGTTCATATAATCCTAGATCAACCGAAAAGGAACAAACGGGCCTACAAGTCTTAAACCAAGATAACATGAGTTTTCAAACACCGTGAGGGCTTGGCAACCATCTATTGACTCTCGCAAACACCATCTAACTCATGTGTTTCATGAAAGCACCTACAACTTGGCCTAGAAGTTCTTATAAACCGAGAAGGTAGAAATGGGCTCACAAATCTTAAACCAAGTTAACTTGAGTCTTCAAACACCCTGAGGGCTTGGCAAACATCTATTGATTCTCCCAAACACCATCTAACTCATGTGTTTCATGTAGACACCTACTACTTGGCCTAGAAGTTCATATAATCCATGAACAAACGAGAAGGAACAAATGCGCCAACAACTCTGAAACGAAGATAACTTGAGTCTTCTAACACCGTGAGTGCTTGGCAAACATCTATTGACTATCCCAAACACCATCTAACTCAAGTGTTGTATGAAAGCACCTACTACTTGCCCTAGAAGTTCTTATAAACCTAGAAGGTAGAAATGGGCTCTAAAATCTAAAACAAAGATAACTTCGCCTTCTAACACCGTGAGGGTTGGCAAACGTCTATTGACTCTCCCAAACACCATCTAACTCATGTGTTTTATGAAAGCACCTACTAATTGGCCTAGAAGTTCTAATAAACCGAGAAGGTAGAAATGGGCTCAAAAATCTTAAACCAAGATAACTTGAGTCTTCAAACACCGTGAAGGCTTGGCAAACATCTATTGACTCTCCCAAACACCATCTAACTCATGTGTTTCATGTAAACACCTACGACATGGCTTAGACGTTCATATAATCCAAGATCAACCGAGAAGGAACAAATGGGCCAACAACTCTTAAACCAAGATAACTTGAGTCTTCAAACACCGTGAGGGCTTGGCAAACATCTATTGACTCTCCCAAACACCATCTAACTCATGTGTTTTATGTAAACACCTACTACTTGGCTTAGAAGTTATAATAAACCGAGAAGGTAGAAATGGGCTCACAAATCTTAAACCAAGATAACTTGAGTCTTCAAACACTGTGAAGGCTTGGCAAACATCTATTGATTCTCCCAAACACCATCTAACTCATGTGTTTCATGAAAACACCTACTACTTGGCCTAGAAGTTCATATAATCCTAGATCAACCGAAAAGGAACAAACGGGCCAACAACTCTTAAACCAAGATAACATGAGTTTTCAAACACCGTGAGGGTTGGCAACCATCTATTGACTCTCGCAAACACCATCTAACTCATGTGTTTCATGAAAGCACCTACAACTTGGCCTAGAAGTTCTTATAAACCGAGAAGGTTGAAATGGGCTCACAAATCTTAAACCAAGTTAACTTGAGTCTTCAAACACCCTGAGGGCTTGGCAAACATCTATTGACTATCCCAAACACCATCTAACTCATGTGTTTCATGTAGACACCTACTACTTGGCCTAGAAGTTCATATAATCCATGAACAAACGAGAAGGAACAAATGCGCCAACTCTGAAACGAAGATAACTTGAGTCTTCTAACACCGTGAGGGCTTGGCAAACATCTATTGACTCTCCCAAACACCATCTAACTCAAGTGTTGTATGAAAGCACCTACTACTTGCCCTAGAAGTTCTTATAAACCTAGAAGGTAGAAATGGGCTCTAAAATCTAAAACAAAGATAACTTCAGTCTTCTAACACCGTGAGGGCTGGCAAACGTCTATTGACTCTCGCAAACACCATCTAACTCATGTGTTTTATGAAAGCACCTACTAATTGGCCTAGAAGTTCTAATAAACCGAGAAGGTAGAAATGGGCTCACAAATCTTAAACCAAGTTAACTTGAGTCTTCAAACACCGTGAAGGCTTGGCAAACATCTATTGACACTCCCAAACACCATCTAACTCATGTGTTTGATGTAAACCCCTACTACTTGGCATAGATGTTTATATAATCCAAGATGAACCGAGAAGGAACAAATGGGCTTACAACTCTTAAACCAAGATAACTTGAGTCTTCTAACACCGTGAGGGCATGGCAAACATCTATTGATTCTCCCAAACACCATCTAACTCATGTGTTTCATGAAAGCACCTACAACTTGGCCTCGAAGTTCTTACAAACCGATAAGGTAGAAATGGTCTCACAAATCTTAAACCAACTTAACAAGAGTCTACAAACACCCCCGAGGGCTTGGCAAACATCTATTGACTCTCCCAAACGCCATCTAACTCATGTGTTTCATGAAAACACCTACTACTTGGCCTAGAAGTTCATATAATCCTAGATCAACCGAAAAGGAACAAACGGGCCAACAACTCTTAAACCAAGATAAAATGAGTTTTCAAACACCGTGAGGGCTTGGCAACCATCTATTGACTCTCGCAAACACCATCTAACTCATGTGTTTCATGAAACCACCTACAACTTGGCCTAGAAGTTCTTATAAACCAAGAAGGTAGAAATGGGCTCACAAATCTTAAACCAGGTTAACTTGAGTCTTCAAACACCCTGAGGGCTTGGCAAACATCTATTGACTCTCCCAAACAACATCTAACTCATGTGTTTCATGAAAGCACCGACAACTTGGCCTAGAAGTTCTTGTAAACCGAGAAGATAGAAATGGGCTAACAAATCTTAAACCAAGTTAACTTGAGTCTTCAAACACCGTGAGGGCTTGGCAAACATCTATTGACTCTCCCAAACACCATCTAACTCATGTGTTTCATGTAAACTCCTACTACTTGGCCTAGAAGTTCATTTAATCCAAGATCAATCAAGAAGGAACAAATGGGCCAGCAACTCTTAAACCAAGATAACTTGAGTCTTCTAACACCGTGAGGGCTTGGCAAACATCTATTGACTCTCCCAAACACCATCTAACTCATGTGTTTTATGAAAGCACCTACTACTTGGCCTAGAAGTTCTTATAAACCTAGAAGGTAGAAATGGGCTCAAAAATCTTAAACCAAGATAACTTCAGTCTTCTAACACCGTGAGGGCTGGCAAACATCTATTGACTCTCCCAAACACCATCTAACTCATGTGTTTCATGTAAACACCTACTACTTAGCTTAGACGTTCATATAATCCAAGATCAACCGAGAAGGAACAAATGGGCCAACAACTCTTAAACCAAGATAACTTGAGTCTTCTAACACCGTGAAGCGTTGGCAAACATCTATTGACTGTCCCAAACACCATCTAACTCATGTGTTTCATGTTAACACCTACTACTGGGCTTAGAAATTCATATAATCCAATATCAACCGAGAACGAACGAATGGGCCAGCAACTCTTAAACCAAGATAACTTGAGTCTTCTAACACCGTGAGGGCTTGGCAAACATCTATTGACTCTCCCAAACACCATCTAACTCATGTGTTTTATGTAAACACCTACTACTTGGCTTAGAAGTTATAATAAACCGAGAAGGTAGAAATGGGCTCACAAATCTTAAACCAAGATAACTTGAGTCTTCAAACACTGTGAAGGCTTGGCAAACATCTATTGATTCTCCCAAACACCATCTAACTCATGCGTTTCATGAAACCACCTACAACTTGGCCTAAAGTTCTTATAAACCGAGAAGGTACAAATGGGCTCACAAATCTTAAACCAAGTTAACTTGACTCTTCAAACACCCTGAGGGCTTGGCAAACATCTATTGACTCTCCCAAACGCCATCTAACTCATGTGTTTCATGAAAACACCTACTACTTGGCCTAGAAGTTCATATAATCCTAGATCAACCGAAAAGGAACAAACGGGCCAACAACTCTTAAACCAAGATAACATGAGTTTTCAAACACCGTGAGGGTTGGCAACCTTCTATTGACTCTCGCAAACACCATCTAACTCATGTGTTTCATGAAAGCACCTACAACTTGGCCTAGAAGTTCTTATAAACCGAGAAGGTAGAAATGGGCTCACAAATCTTAAACCAAGTTAACTTGAGTCTTCAAACACCCTGAGGGCTTGGCAAACATCTATTGACTATCCCAATCACCATCTAACTCATGTGTTTCATGTAGACACCTACTACTTGGCCTAGAAGTTCATATAATCCATGAACAAACGAGAAGGAACAAATGCGCCAACAACTCTGAAACGAAGATAACTTGAGTCTTCTAACACCGTGAGGGCTTGGCAAACATCTATTGACTCTCCCAAACACCATCTAACTCAAGTGTTGTATGAAAGCACCTACTACTTGCCCTAGAAGTTCTTATAAACCTAGAAGGTAGAAATGGGCTCTAAAATCTAAAACAAAGATAACTTCAGTCTTCTAAAACCGTGAGGGCTGGCAAACGTCTATTGACTCTCCCAAACACTATCTAACTCATGTGTTTTATGAAAGCACCTACTAATTGGCCTAGAAGTTCTTATAAACCGAGAAGGTAGAAATGGGCTCACAAATCTTAAACCAAGTTAACTTGAGTCTTCTAACACCGTGAGGGCTTCGCAAACATCTATTGACTCTCCCAAACACCATCTAACTCAAGTGTTGTATGAAAGCACCTACTACTTGCCCTAGAAGTTCTTATAAACCTAGAAGGTAGAAATGGGCTCTAAAATCTAAAACAAAGATAACTTCAGTCTTCTAAAACCGTGAGGGCTGGCAAACGTCTATTGACTCTCCCAAACACTATCTAACTCATGTGTTTTATGAAAGCACCTACTAATTGGCCTAGAAGTTCTAATAAACCGAGAAGGTAGAAATGGGCTCACAAATCTTAAACCAAGATAACTTGAGTCTTCAAACACCGTGAAGGCTTGGCAAACATCTATTGACTATCCCAAACACCATCTAACTCATGTGTTTCATGTAAACACCTACTATTGGGCCTAGAAGTTCATATAATCCAAGATCAACTGAGAACGAACAAATGAGCTTACAGTTCTTAAACCAAGATAACTTGAGTCTTCTAACACCGTGAGGGCTTGGCAAACATCTAATGATTCTCCCAAACACCATATAACTCATGTGTTTCATGAAAGCACCTACAACTTGGCCTGGAAGTTCTTACAAACCGAGAAGGTAGAAATGGGCTCACAAATCTTAAACCAAGTTAACTTGAGTCTTCAAACACCCTAAGGGCTTGGCAAACATCTATTGACTCTCCCAAACGCCATCTAACTCATGTGTTTCATGAAAACACCTACAACTTGGCCTAGAAGTTCATATAATCCAAGATCAACTGAGAACGAACAAATGAGCTTACAGCTCTTAAACCAAGATAACTTGAGTCTTCTAACACCGTGAGGGCTTGGCAACCATCTATTGACTCTCGCAAACACCATCTAACTCATGTGTTTCATGAAAGCACCTACAACTTGGCCTAGAAGTTCTTATAAACCGAGAAGGTAGAAATGGGCTCACAAATCTTAAACCAAGTTAACTTGAGTCTTCAAACACCCTGAGGGCTTGGCAAACATCTATTGATTCTCCCAAACACCATCTAACTCATGTGTTTCATGTAGACACCTACTACTTGGCCTAGAAGTTCATATAATCCATGAACAAACGAGAAGGAACAAATGCGCCAACAACTCTGAAACGAAGATAACTTGAGTCTTCTAACACCGTGAGTGCTTGGCAAACATCTATTGACTATCCCAAACACCATCTAACTCAAGTGTTGTATGAAAGCACCTACTACTTGCCCTAGAAGTTCTTATAAACCTAGAAGGTAGAAATGGGCTCTAAAATCTAAAACAAAGATAACTTCAGTCTTCTAACACCGTGAGGGCTGGCAAACGTCTATTGACTCTCCCAAACACCATCTAACTCATGTGTTTTATGAAAGCACCTACTAATTGGCCTAGAAGTTCTAATAAACCGAGAAGGTAGAAATGGGCTCACAAATCTTAAACCAAGATAACTTGAGTCTTCAAACACCGTGAAGGCTTGGCAAACATCTATTGACTCTCCCAAACACCATCTAACTCATGTGTTTCATGTAAACACCTACTACTGGGCCTAGAAGTTCATATAATCCAAGATCAACCGAGAAGGAACAAATGGGCTTACAGCTCTTAAACCAAGATAACTTGAGTCTTCTAACACCGTGAGGGCTTGGCAAACATCTATTGATTCTCCCAAACACCATCTAACTCATGTGTTTCATGAAAGCACCTACAACTTGGCCTAGAAGTTCTTACAAACCGAGAAGGTAGAAATGGGCTCACAAATCTTAAACCAAGTTAACTTGAGTCTTCAAACACCCTGAGGGCTTGGCAAACATCTATTGACTCTCCCAAACACCATCTAACTCATGTGTTTCATGTAAACTCCTACTACTTGGCCTAGAAGTTCATATAATCAAGATCAACCAAGAAGGAACAAATGGGCCAGCAACTCTTAAACCAAGATAAATTGAGTCTTCAAACACCGTGAGGGCTTGGCAAACATCTATTGACTCTCCCAAACACCATCTAACTCTTGTGTTTTATGAAAGCACCTACTACTTGGCCTAGAAGTTCTTATAAACCTAGAAGGTAGAAATGGGCTCAAAAATCTTAAACCAAGATAACTTCAGTCTTCTAACACCGTGAGGGCTGGCAAACATCTATTGACTCTCCCAAACACCATCTAACTCATGTGTTTCATGTAAACACCTACGACTTGGCTTAGACGTTCATATAATCCAAGATCAACTGAGAAGGAACAAATGGGCCAACAACTCTTAAACCAAGATAACTTGAGTCTTCTAACACCGTGAGGGCTTGGCAAACATCTATTGACTCTCCCAAACAACATCTAACTCATGCGTTTTATGAAAGCACCTACTACTTGCCCTAGAAGTTCTTATAAACGTAGAAGGTAGAAATGGGCTCTAAAATCTTAAACCAAGATAACTTCAGTCTTTGAACGCCCTGAGGGCTGGCAAACATCTATTGACTCTCCCAAACGCCATCTAACTCATGTGTTTTATGAAAGCACCTACTATTTGGCCTAGAAGATCTAATAAACCGAGAAAGTAGAAATGGGCTCACAAATCTTAAACCAAGATAACTTGAGTCTTCAAACACAGTGAAGGCTTGGCAAACATCTATTGACTCTCCCAAACACCATCTAACTCATGTGTTTCATGTAAACACCTACTATTGGGCCTAGAAGTTCATATAATCCAAGATCAACTGAGAACGAACAAATGAGCTTACATCTCTTAAACCAAGATAACTTGAGTCTTCTAACACCGTGAGGGTTTGGCAAACATCTATTGATTCTCCCAAACACCATATAACTCATGTGTTCATGAAAGCACCTAGAACTTGGCCTAGAAGTTCTTGTACACCGAGAACGTAGAAATGGGCTCACAAATCTTAAACCAAGTTAACTTGAGTCTTCAAACACCCTGAAGGCTTGGCAAACATCTATTGACTCTCCCAAACACCATCTAACTCATGTGTTTCATGTAAACACCTACAACTGGGCCTAGAAGTTCATATAATCCATGATCAACTGAGAAGGAACAAATGGGCTTTCAACTCTTAAACCAAGATAACTTGAGTCTTCTAACACCGTGAGGACTTGGCAAACATCTATTGATTCTCCCAAACACCATCTAACTCATGTGTTTCATGAAAGCACCTACAACTTGGCCTAGAAGTTCTTATAAACCGAGAAGGTAGAAATGGGCTCACAAATCTTAAACCAAGTTAACTCGAGTCTTCAAACACCCTGAGGGCTTGGCAAACATCTATTAACTCTCCCAAACACCATCTAACTCATGTGTTTCATGAAAACACCTACTACTTGGCCTCGAAGTTCATATAATCCAAGATCAACCGAAAAGGAACAAATGGGCGAACAACTCTAAAACCAAGATAACTTGAATTTTCAAACACCGTGAGGGCTTGGCAAACATCTATTGACTCTCCCAAACACCATCTAACTCATGTGTTTCATGAAAGCACCTACAACTTGGCCTAGAAGTTCTTGTAAACCGAGAAGGTAGAAATGGGCTCACAAATCTTAAACCAAGTTAACTTGAGTCTTCAAACACCCTGAGGGCTTGGCAAACATCTATTGACTCTCCCAAACACAATCTAACTCATGTGTTTTATGATAGCACCTACTATTTGGCCTAGATGTTCTAACAAACCGAGAAGGTACAAATGGGCTCACAAATCTTAAACCAAGATAACTTGAGTCTTCAAACACCGTGAAGGCTTGGCAAACATCTTATGACTCTCCCAAACACTATCTAACTCATGTGTTTCATGTAAACACCTACTACTTGGCCTAGAAGTTCATATAATCCATGATCAAACGAGAAGGAACTAATGCGCCAACAACTCTGAAACCAAGATAATTTGAGTCTTCTAACACCGTGAGGACTTGGCAAACATCTATTGACTCTCCCAAACACCATCAAACTCATGTGTTGTATGAAAGCACCTACTACTTGCTCTAGAAGTTCTTATAAACCTAGAAGGTAGAAATGGGCTCTAAAAGCTTAAACAAAGATAACTTCAGTCTTCTAACACCGTGAGGGCTGGCAAACATCTATTGACTCTCCCAAACACCATCTAAATCATGTGTTTTATGAAAGCACCTACTAATTGGCCTAGAAGTTCTAATAAACTGAGAAGGTAGAAATGGGCTCACAAATCTTAAACCAAGATAACTTGAGTCTTCAAACACCGTGAAGGCTTGGCAAACATATATTGACTCTCCCAAACACCATCTAACTCATGATTTTCATGTAAACACCTACTACTGGCCCTAGAAGTTCATATAATCCTAGATCAACTGAGAAGGAACAAATGGGCTTACAACTCTTAAACCAAGATAACTTGAGGCTTCTAACACTGCGAGGGCTTGGCAAATATCTATTGATTCTCCCGAACACCATCTAACTCATGTGTTTCATAAATGCACCTACAACTTGGCCTAGAAGTTCTTACAAACCGAGATGGTAGAAATGGGCTCACAAATCTTAAACCAAGTTAACTTGAGTCTTCAAACACCCTGAGGGCTTGTCAAACATCTATTGACACTCCCAAACACCATCTAACTCATGTGTTTCATGAAAGCACCTACAACTTGGCCTAGAAGTTCTTGTAAACCGAGAAGGTAGAAATGGGCTCTCAAATCTTAAACCAAGTTAACTTGAGTATTCAAACACCCTGAGGGCTTGGCAAACATCTATTGACTCTCCCAATCACAATCTAACTCATGTGTTTTATGATTGCACCTACTATTTGGCCTAGAAGTTCTAACAAACCGAGAAGGTACAAATGGGCTCACAAATCTTAAACCAAGATAACTTGAGTCTTCAAACACCGTGAAGGCTTGGCAAACATCTTATGACTCTCCCAAACACTATCTAACTCATGTGTTTCATGTAAACACCTACTACTTGGCCTAGAAGTTCATATAATCCATGATCAAACGAGAAGGAACTAATGCGCCAACAACTCTGAAACCAAGATAATTTGAGTCTTCTAACACCGTGAGGACTTGGCAAACATCTATTGACTCTCCCAAACACCATCAAACTCATGTGTTGTATGAAAGCACCTACTACTTGCTCTAGAAGTTCTTATAAACCTAGAAGGTAGAAATGGGCTCTAAAAGCTTAAACAAAGATAACTTCAGTCTTCTAACACCGTGAGGGCTGGCAAACATCTATTGACTCTCCCAAACACCATCTAAATCATGTGTTTTATGAAAGCACCTACTAATTGGCCTAGAAGTTCTAATAAACTGAGAAGGTAGAAATGGGCTCACAAATCTTAAACCAAGAAAACTTGAGTCTTCAAACACCGTGAAGGCTTGGCAAACATATATTGACTCTCCCAAACACCATCTAACTCATGATTTTCATGTAAACACCTACTACTGGCCCTAGAAGTTCATATAATCCTAGATCAACTGAGAAGGAACAAATGGGCTTACAACTCTTAAACCAAGATAACTTGAGGCTTCTAACACTGCGAGGGCTTGGCAAATATCTATTGATTCTCCCGAACACCATCTAACTCATGTGTTTCATAAATGCACCTACAACTTGGCCTAGAAGTTCTTACAAACCGAGATGGTAGAAATGGGCTCACAAATCTTAAACCAAGTTAACTTGAGTCTTCAAACACCCTGAGGGCTTGTCAAACATCTATTGACACTCCCAAACACCATCTAACTCATGTGTTTCATGAAAGCACCTACAACTTGGCCTAGAAGTTCTTGTAAACCGAGAAGGTAGAAATGGGCTCTCAAATCTTAAACCAAGTTAACTTGAGTATTCAAACACCCTGAGGGCTTGGCAAACATCTATTGACTCTCCCAATCACAATCTAACTCATGTGTTTTATGATTGCACCTACTATTTGGCCTAGAAGTTCTAACAAACCGAGAAGGTACAAATGGGCTCACAAATCTTAAACCAAGATAACTTGAGTCTTCAAACACCGTGAAGGCTTGGCAAACATCTATTGACTCTCCCAAACACCATCTAAATCATGTGTTTCATGAAAGCACCTACAATTTGGCCTAGAATTTCTTGTAAACCGAGAAGGTAGAAATGGGCTCACAAATCTTAAACCAAGTTAACCTGAGTCTTCTAACACTGCGAGGGCTTGGCAAACATCTATTGATTCTCCCGAACACCATCTAACTCATGTGTTTCATGAAAGCACCTACAACTTGGCCTAGAAGTTCTTACAAACCGAGATGGTAGGAATGGGCTCACAAATCTTAAACCAAGTTAACTTGAGTCTTCAAACACCCTAAGGGCTTGGCAAACATCTATTGACTGTCCCAAACACCATCTAACTCATGTGTTTCATGTAAACACCTACTACTTGGCTTAGACGTTCATATAATCCAAGATCAACCGAGAAGGAACAAATGGGCCAACAACTCTTAAACCAAGATAACTTGAATTTTTAAACACCGTGAAGGCTTGGCAAACATCTATTGACTCTCCCAAACACCATCTAACTCATGTGTTTCATGTAAACACCTACTACTGGGCCTAGAAGTTCACATAATCCAAGAACAACCGAGAATGAACAAATGGGCCAGCAACTCTTAAACCAAGATAACTTGAGTCTTCAAAAGCCATGAGGGCTTGGCAAACATCTATTGACTCTCCCAAACACCATCTAACTCATGTGTTTTATGAAAGCACCTACTACTTGCCCTAGAAGTTCTTATAAACCTAGAAGGTAGAAATGGGTTCTAAAATCTTAAACCAAGATAACTTCAGTCTTCGAACACCGTGAGGGCTAGCAAACATCTATTGACTCTCCCAAACACCATCTAACTCATGTGTTTTATGAAAGCACCTACTATTTGGCCTAGAAGCTCTAATAAACCGAGAAGGTAGAAATGGGCTCACAAATCTTAAACCAAGATAACTTGAGTCTTCAAACACCGTGAAGGCTTGGCAAACATCTATTGACTCTCCCAAACACCATCTAACTCATGTGTTTCATGTAAACACCTACTACTGGGCCTAGAAGTTCATATAATCCAAGATCAACCGAGAACGAACAATTGGGCTTACAACTCTTAAACCAAGATAACTTGAGTCTTCTAACACCGTGAGGGCTTGGCAAACATCTATTGACTCTCCCAAACACCATCTAACTCATGTGTTTCATGTAAACATCTACTACTTGGCTTAGACGTTCATATAATCCAAGATCAACCGAGAAGGAACAAATGGGCCAACAACTCTTAAAGCAAGATAACTTGAGTCTTCTAACACCGTGAGGGCTTGGCAAACATCTATTGACTCTCCCAAACCCCATCTAACTCATGTGTTTTATGAAAGCACCTACTATTTGGCCTAGAAGTTCATATAATCCAAGATCAACCGAGAATGAACAAATGGGCCAGCAACTCTCAAACTAAGATAACTTGAGTCTTCAAAATCCGTGAGGGCTTGGCAAACATCTATTGACTCTCCCAAACACCATCTAACTCATGTGTTTCATGTAAACATCTACTACTTGGCTTAGACGTTCATATAATCCAAGATCAACCGAGAACGAACAAATGCGCTTACAACACTTAAACCAAGATAACTTGAGTCTTCTAACACCGTGAGGGCTTGGCAAACATCTATTGATTCTCCCAAACACCATCTAACTCATGTGTTTCATGAAAGCACCTAGAACTTGGCCTAGAAGTTCTCATACACCGAGAAGGTAGAAATGGGCTCACAAATCTTAAACCAAGTTAACTTGAGTCTTCAAACACCTTGAGGGCTTGGCAAACATCTATTGACTCTCCCAAACACCATCTAACTCATGTGTTTCATGAAAGCACCTACAACTTGGCCTAGAAGTTCTTGTCATCCGAGAAGATAGAAATGGGCTAACAAATCTTAAACCAAGTTAACTTGAGTCTTCAAAAACCGTGAGGGATTGGCAAACTTCTATTGACTCTCCCAAACACCATCTAACAAATGTGTTTCATGTATACACCTACTACTTGGCCTAGAAGTTCATATAATCCAAGATCAACCGAGAATGAACAAATGGGCCAGCAACTCTTAAACCAAGATAACTTGAGTCTTCAAAAACCGTGAGGGCTTGGCAAACATCTATTGACTCTCCCAAACACCATCTCACTCATGTGTTTTATGAAAGCACCTACTACTTGCCCAAGAAGTTCTTATAAACCTAGAATGTAGAAATGGGTTCTAAAATCTTAAACCAAGATAACTTCAGTCTTCGAACACCGTGAGGGCTGGCAAACATCTATTGACTCTCCCAAACACCATCTAACTCGTGTGTTTTATGAAAGCACCTACTATTTGGCCTAGAAGCTTTAATAAACCGAGAAGGTAGAAATGGGCTCACAAATCTTAAACCAAGATAACTTGAGTCTTCAAACACCGTGAAGGCTTGGCAAACATCTATTGACTCTCCCAAACACCATCTAACTCATGTGTTTCATGAAAACACCTACTACTGGGCCTAGAAGTTCATATAATCCAAGATCAACTGAGAAGGAACAAATGGGCTTACAACTCTTAAACCAAAATAACTTGAGTCTTCTAACACCGTGAGGACTTGGCAAACATCTATTGATTCTCCCAAACACCATCTAACTCATGTGTTTCATGAAAGCACCTACAACTTGGCCTAGAAGTTCTTATAAACCGAGAAGGCAGAAATGGGCTCAGAAATCTTAAACCAACTTAACTTGAGTCTTCAAACACCCTGAGGGCTTGGCAAACATCTATTGACTCTCTCAAACACCATCTAACTCATGTGTTTCATGAAAACACCTACTACTTGGCCTAGACGTTCATATAATCCAAGATCAACCGAAAAGGAACAAATGGGCCAACAACTCTTAAACCAAGATAACTTGAATTTTCAAACACCGTGAGGGCTTGGCAAACATCTATTGACTCTCCCAAACACCATCTAACTCATGTGTTTCATGAAAGCACCTACAACTTGGCCTAGAAGTTCTTATAAACCGAGAAGGTAGAAATGGGCTCACAAATCTTAAACCAAGTTAACTTGAGTCGTCAAACACCGTGAGGGCTTGGCAAACATCTATTGACTCTCCCAAACACCATCAAACTCATATGTTTCATGTAAACACCTACTACTTGGCCTAGAAGTTCATATAATCCAAGATCAACCGAGAAGGAACAAATGGGCCAGCAAATCTTAAACCAAGATAACTTGAGTCTTCAAACACCGTGAGGGCTTGGCAAACATCTATTGACTCTCCCAAACACCATCTAACTCATGTGTTTTATGAAAGCACCTACTACTTGCCCTAGAAGTTCTTATAAACCTAGAAGGTTGAAATGGGCTCTAAAATCTTAAACCAAGATAACTTCAGTCCTTGAACACCGTGAGGGCTGGCAAACATCTATTGACTCTCCCAAACACCATCTAACTCATGTGTTTTATGAAAGCACCTACTATTTGGCCTAGAAGTTCATATAATCCAAGATCAACCGAGAATGAACAAATGGGCCAGCAACTCTCAAACTAAGATAACTTGTGTCTTCAAAATCCGTGAGGGCTTGGCAAACATCTATTGACTCTCCCAAACACCATCTAACTCATGTGTTTCATGTAAACATCTACTACTTGGCTTAGACGTTCATATAATCCAAGATCAACCGAGAACGAACAAATGCGCTTACAACACTTAAACCAAGATAACTTGAGTCTTCTAACACCGTGAGGGCTTGGCAAACATCTATTGATTCTCCCAAACACCATCTAACTCATGTGTTTCATGAAAGCACCTAGAACTTGGCCTAGAAGTTCTCATACACCGAGAAGGTAGAAATGGGCTCACAAATCTTAAACCAAGTTAACTTGAGTCTTCAAACACCTTGAGGGCTTGGCAAACATCTATTGACTCTCCCAAACACCATCTAACTCATGTGTTTCATGAAAGCACCTACAACTTGGCCTAGAAGTTCTTGTCATCCGAGAAGATAGAAATGGGCTAACAAATCTTAAACCAAGTTAACTTGAGTCTTCAAAAACCGTGAGGGATTGGCAAACTTCTATTGACTCTCCCAAACACCATCTAACAAATGTGTTTCATGTATACACCTACTACTTGGCCTAGAAGTTCATATAATCCAAGATCAACCGAGAATGAACAAATGGGCCAAAGAACTCTTAAACCAAGATAACTTGAGTCTTCAAAAACCGTGAGGGCTTGGCAAACATCTATTGACTCTCCCAAACACCATCTCACTCATGTGTTTTATGAAAGCACCTACTACTTGCCCAAGAAGTTCTTATAAACCTAGAATGTAGAAATGGGTTCTAAAATCTTAAACCAAGATAACTTCGGCCTTCGAACACCGTGAGGGCTGGCAAACATCTATTGACTCTCCCAAACACCATCTAACTCGTGTGTTTTATGAAAGCACCTACTATTTGGCCTAGAAGCTTTAATAAACCGAGAAGGTAGAAATGGGCTCACAAATCTTAAACCAAGATAACTTGAGTCTTCAAACACCGTGAAGGCTTGGCAAACATCTATTGACTCTCCCAAACACCATCTAACTCATGTGTTTCATGAAAACACCTACTACTGGGCCTAGAAGTTCATATAATCCAAGATCAACTGAGAAGGAACAAATGGGCTTACAACTCTTAAACCAAAATAACTTGGGTCTTCTAACACCGTGAGGACTTGGCAAACATCTATTGATTCTCCCAAACACCATCTAACTCATGTGTTTCATGAAAGCACCTACAACTTGGCCTAGAAGTTCTTATAAACCGAGAAGGCAGAAATGGGCTCAGAAATCTTAAACCAAATTAACTTGAGTCTTCAAACACCCTGAGGGCTTGGCAAACATCTATTGACTCTCCCAAACACCATCTAACTCATGTGTTTCATGTAAACATCTACTACTTGGCTTAGACGTTCATATAATCCAAGATCAACCGAGAACGAACAAATGCGCTTACAACACTTAAACCAAGATAACTTGAGTCTTCAAACACCTTGAGGGCTTGGCAAACATCTATTGACTCTCCCAAACACCATCTAACTCATGTGTTTCATGAAAGCACCTACAACTTGGCCTAGAAGTTCTTGTCATCCGAGAAGATAGAAATGGGCTAACAAATCTTAAACCAAGTTAACTTGAGTCCTCAAAAACCGTGAGGGATTGGCAAACTTCTATTGACTCTCCCAAACACCATCTAACAAATGTGTTTCATGTATACACCTACTACTTGGCCTAGAAGTTCATATAATCCAAGATCAACCGAGAATGAACAAATGGGCCAGCAACTCTTAAACCAAGATAACTTGAGTCTTCAAAAACCGTGAGGGCTTGGCAAACATCTATTGACTCTCCCAAACACCATCTCACTCATGTGTTTTATGAAAGCACCTACTACTTGCCCAAGAAGTTCTTATAAACCTAGAATGTAGAAATGGGTTCTAAAATCTTAAACCAAGATAACTTCAGTCTTCGAACACCGTGAGGGCTGGCAAACATCTATTGACTCTCCCAAACACCATCTAACTCGTGTGTTTTATGAAAGCACCTACTATTTGGCCTAGAAGCTTTAATAAACCGAGAAGGTAGAAATGGGCTCACAAATCTTAAACCAAGATAACTTGAGTCTTCAAACACCGTGAAGGCTTGGCAAACATCTATTGACTCTCCCAAACACCATCTAACTCATGTGTTTCATGAAAACACCTACTACTGGGCCTAGAAGTTCATATAATCCAAGATCAACTCAGAAGGAACAAATGGGCTTACAACTCTTAAACCAAAATAACCTGAGTCTTCTAACACCGTGAGGACTTGGCAAACATCTATTGATTCTCCCAAACACCATCTAACTCATGTGTTTCATGAAAGCACCTACAACTTGGCCTAGAAGTTCTTATAAACCGAGAAGGCAGAAATGGGCTCAGAAATCTTAAACCAAATTAACTTGAGTCTTCAAACACCCTGAGGGCTTGGCAAACATCTATTGACTCTCTCAAACACCATCTAACTCATGTGTTTCATGAAAACACCTACTACTTGGCCTAGACGTTCATATAATCCAAGATCAACCGAAAAGGAACAAATGGGCCAACAACTCTTAAGCCAAGATAACTTGAATTTTCAAACACCGTGAGGGCTTGGCAAACATCTATTGACTCTCCCAAACACCATCAAACTCATGTGTTTCAGGAAAGCACCTATAACTTGGCCTAGAAGTTCTTATAAACCGAGAAGGTAGAAATGGGCTCACAAATCTTAAACCAAGTTAACTTGAGTCTTCAAACACCGTGAGGGCTTGGCAAACATCTATTGACTCTCCCAAACACCATCAAACTCATGTGTTTCATGTAAACACCTACTACTTGGCCTAGAAGTTCATATAATCCAAGATCAACCGAGAAGGAACAAATGGGCCAGCAAATCTTAAACCAAGATAACTTGAGTCTTCAAACACCGTGAGGGCTTGGCAAACATCTATTGACTCTCCCAAACACCATCTAACTCATGTGTTTTATGAAAGCACCTACTACTTGCCCTAGAAGTTCTTATAAACCTAGAAGGTAGAAATGGGTTCTAAAATCTTAAACCAAGATAACTTCAGTCTTCGAACACCGTGAGGGCTGGCAAACATCTATTGACTCTCCCAAACACCATCTAACTCATGTGTTTTATGAAAGCACCTACTATTTGGCCTAGAAGCTCTAATAAACCGAGAAGGTAGAAATGGGCTCACAAATCTTAAACCAAGATAACTTGAGTCTTCAAACACCGTGAAGGCTTGGCAAACATCTATTGACTCTCCCAAACACCATCTAACTCATGTGTTTCATGTAAACACCTACTACTTGGCCTAGAAGTTCATATAATCCAAGATCAACCGAGAACGAACAAATGGGCTTACAACTCTTAAACCAAGATAACTTGAGTCTTCTAACACCGTGAGGGCTTGGCAAACATCTATTGACTCTCCCAAACACCATCTAACTCATGTGTTTCATGAAAGCACCTACAACTTGGCCTAGAAGTTCTTATAAACCGAGAAGGTTGAAATGGGCTCACAAATCTTAAACCAAGTTAACTTGAGTCTTCAAACACCCTGAGGGCTTGGCAAACATCTATTGACTCTCCCAAACGCCATCTAACTCAAGTGTTTCATGAAAACACCTACTACTTGGCCTAGAAGTTCATATAATCCAAGATCAACTGAGAAGGAACAAATGGGCTTACAACTCTTAAACCAAAATAACTTGAGTCTTCTAACACCGTGAGGACTTGGCAAACATCTATTGATTCTCCCAAACACCATCTAACTCATGTGTTTCATGAAAGCACCTACAACTTGGCCAAGAAGTTCTTATAAACCGAGAAGGCAGAAATGGGCTCACAAATCTTAAACCAAATTAACTTGAGTCTTCAAACACCCTGAGGGCTTGACAAACATCTATTGACTCTCCCAAACACCATCTAACTCATGTGTTTCATGAAAACACCTACTACTTGGCCTAGAAGTTCATATAATCCAAGATCAACCGAAAAGGAACAAATGGGCTAACAACTCTTAAGCCAAGATAACTTGAATTTTCAAACACCGTGAGGGCTTGGCAAACATCTATTGACTCTCCCAAACACCATCTAACTCATGTGTTTCATGAAAGCACCAACAACTTGGCCTAGAAGTTCTTATAAACCGAGAAGGTAGAAATGGGCTCACAAATCTTAAACCAAGTTAACTTGAGTCTTCAAACACCCTGAGGGCTTGCCAAACATCTATTGACTCTCCCAAACACCATCTAACTCATGTGTTTCATGTAAACACCTACTACTTGGCCTAGAAGTTCATATAATCCAAGATCAACCGAGAAGGAACAAATGGGCCAGCAACTCTTAAACCAAGATAACTTGAGTCTTCAAACACCGTGAGGGCTTGGCAAACATCTATTGACTCTCCCAAACACCATCTAACTCATGTGTTTTATGAAAGCACCTACTACTTGCCCTAGAAGTTCTTATAAACCTAGAAGGTAGAAATGGGTTCTAAAATCTTAAACCAAGATAACTTCAGTCTTCGAACACCGTGAGGGCTGGCAAACATCTATTGACTCTCCCAAACACCATCTAACTCATGTGTTTTATGAAAGCACCTACTATTTGGCCTAGAAGCTCTAATAAACCGAGAAGGTAGAAATGGGCTCACAAATCTTAAACCAAGATAACTTGAGTCTTCAAACACCGTGAAGGCTTGGCAAACATCTATTGACTCTCCTAAACACCATCTAACTCATGTGTTTCATGAAAACACCTACTACTGGGCCTAGAAGTTCTAACAAACCGAGAAGGTAGAAATGGGCTCACAAATCTTAAACCAAGATCACTTGAGTCTTCAAACACCGTGAAGGCTTGGCAAACATCTATTGACTCTCCCAAACACCATCTAACTCATGTGTTTCACGTAAACACCTACTACTTGGCCTAGAAGTTCATATAATCCAAGATCAACCGAGAAGGAACAAATGGGCCAGCAACTCTTAAACCAAGATAGCTTGAGTCTTCAAACACCCTGAGGGCTTGGCAAACATCTATTGACTCTCCCAAACACCATCTAACTCATGTGTTTCATGAAAACACCTACTACTTGGCCTAGAAATTCATATAATCCAAGATCAACCGAAAAGGAACAAATGGGCTAACAACTCTTAAGCCAAGATAACTTGAATTTTCAAACACCGTGAGGGCTTGGCAAACATCTATTGACTCTCCCAAACACCATCTAACTCATGTGTTTCATGAAAGCACCAACAACTTGGCCTAGAAGTTCTTATAAACCGACAAGGTAGAAATGGGCTCACAAATCTTAAACCAAGTTAACTTGAGTCTTCAAACACCCTGAGGGCTTGCCAAACATCTATTGACTCTCCCAAACACCATCTAACTCATGTGTTTCACGTAAACACCTACTACTTGGCCTAGAAGTTCATATAATCCAAGATCAACCGAGAAGGAACAAATGGGCCAGCAACTCTTAAACCAAGATAACTTGAGTCTTCAAACACCGTGAGGGCTTGGCAAACATCTATTGACTCTCCCAAACACCATCTAACTCATGTGTTTTATGAAAGCACCTACTACTTGCCCTAGAAGTTCTTATAAACCTAGAAGGTAGAAATGGGTTCTAAAATCTTAAACCAAGATAACTTCAGTCTTCGAACACCGTGAGGGCTGGCAAACATCTATTGACTCTCCCAAACACCATCTAACTCATGTGTTTTATGAAAGAACCTACTATTTGGCCTAGAAGCTCTAATAAACCGAGAAGGTAGAAAGGGGCTCACAAATCTTAAACCAAGATAACTTGAGTCTTCAAACACCGTGAAGGCTTGGCAAACATCTATTGACTCTCCCAAACACCATCTAACTCATGTGTTTCATGTAAACACCTACTACTTGGCCTAGAAGTTCATATAATCCAAGATCAACCGAGAACGAACAAATGGGCTTACAACTCTTAAACCAAGATAACTTGAGTCTTCTAACACCGTGAGGGCTTGGCAAACATCTATTGACTCTCCCAAACACCATCTAACTCATGTGTTTCATGAAAGCACCTACAACTTGGCCTAGAAGTTCTTATAAACCGAGAAGGCAGAAATGGGCTCACAAATCTTAAACCAAATTAACTTGAGTCTTCAAACACCCTGAGGGCTTGGCAAACATCTATTGACTCTCCCAAACACCATCTAACTCATGTGTTTCATGAAAACACCTACTACTGGGCCTAGAAGTTCATATAATCCAAGATCAACCGAAAAGGAACAAATGGGCTAACAACTCTTAAGCCAAGATAACTTGAATTTTCAAACACCGTGAGGGCTTGGCAAACATCTATTGACTCTCCCAAACACCATCTAACTCATGTGTTTCATGAAAGCACCAACAACTTGGCCTAGAAGTTCTTATAAACCGACAAGGTAGAAATGGGCTCACAAATCTTAAACCAAGTTAACTTGAGTCTTCAAACACCCTGAGGGCTTGCCAAACATCTATTGACTCTCCCAAACACCATCTAACTCATGTGTTTAATGTAAACACCTACTACTTGGCCTAGAAGTTCATATAATCCAAGATCAACCGAGAAGGAACAAATGGGCCAGCAACACTTAAACCAAGATAACTTGAGTCTTCAAACACCGTGAGGGCTTGGCAAACATCTATTGACTCTCCCAAACACCATCTAACTCATGTGTTTTATGAAAGCACCTACTACTTGCCCTAGAAGTTCTTATAAACCTAGAAGGTAGAAATGGGTTCTAAAATCTTAAACCAAGATAACTTCGGTCTTGAACACCGTGAGGGTGGCAAACATCTATTGACTCTCCCAAACACCATCTAACTCATGTGTTTTATGAAAGAACCTACTATTTGGCCTAGAAGCTCTAATAAACCGAGAAGGTAGAAAGGGGCTCACAAATCTTAAACCAAGATAACTTGAGTCTTCAAACACCGTGAAGGCTTGGCAAACATCTATTGACTCTCCCAAACACCATCTAACTCATGTGTTTCATGTAAACACCTACTACTTGGCCTAGAAGTTCATATAATCCAAGATCAACCGAGAACGAACAAATGGGCTTACAACTCTTAAACCAAGATAACTTGAGTCTTCTAACACCGTGAGGGCTTGGCAAACATCTATTGACTCTCCCAAACACCATCAAACTCATGTGTTTCAGGAAAGCACCTATAACTTGGCCTAGAAGTTCTTATAAACCGAGAAGGCAGAAATGGGCTCACAAATCTTAAACCAAATTAACTTGAGTCTTCAAACACCCTGAGGGCTTGGCAAACATCTATTGACTCTCCCAAACACCATCTAACTCATGTGTTTCATGAAAACACCTACTACTGGGCCTAGAAGTTCATATAATCCAAGATCAACCGAAAAGGAACAAATGGGCTAACAACTCTTAAGCCAAGATAACTTGAATTTTCAAACACCGTGAGGGCTTGGCAAACATCTATTGACTCTCCCAAACACCATCTAACTCATGTGTTTCATGTAAACACCTACTACTTGGCCTAGAAGTTCATATAATCCAAGATCAACCGAGAACGAACAAATGGGCTTACAACTCTTAAACCAAGATAACTTGAGTCTTCTAACACCGTGAGGGCTTGGCAAACATCTATTGACTCTCCCAAACACCATCTAACTCATGTGTTTCATGAAAGCACCAACAACTTGGCCTAGAAGTTCTTATAAACCGACAAGGTAGAAATGGGCTCACAAATCTTAAACCAAGTTAACTTGAGTCTTCAAACACCCTGAGGGCTTGCCAAACATCTATTGACTCTCCCAAACACCATCTAACTCATGTGTTTAATGTAAACACCTACTACTTGGCCTAGAAGTTCATATAATCCAAGATCAACCGAGAAGGAACAAATGGGCCAGCAACACTTAAACCAAGATAACTTGAGTCTTCAAACACCGTGAGGGCTTGGCAAACATCTATTGACTCTCCCAAACACCATCTAACTCATGTGTTTTATGAAAGCACCTACTACTTGCCCTAGAAGTTCTTATAAACCTAGAAGGTAGAAATGGGTTCTAAAATCTTAAACCAAGATAACTTCAGTCTTCGAACACCGTGAGGGCTGGCAAACATCTATTGACTATCCCAAACACCATCTAACTCATGTGTTTTATGAAAGCACCTACTATTTGGCCTAGAAGCTCTAATAAACCGAGAAGGTAGAAATGGGCTCACAAATCTTAAACCAAGATAACTTGAGTCTTCAAACACCGTGAAGGCTTGGCAAACATCTATTGACTCTCCTAAACACCATCTAACTCATGTGTTTCATGAAAACACCTACTACTGGGCCTAGAAGTTCTAACAAACCGAGAAGGTAGAAATGGGCTCACAAATCTTAAACCAAGATCACTTGAGGCCTCAAACACCGTGAAGGCTTGGCAAACATCTATTGACTCTCCCAAACACCATCTAACTCATGTGTTTCATGAAAGCACCTACAACTTGGCCTAGATGTTCTTATAAACCGAGAAGGTAGAAATGGGCTCACAAATCTTAAACCAAGTTAACTTGAGTCTTCAAACACCTGAGGGCTTGGCAAACATCTATTGACTCTCCCAAACACCATCCAACTCATGTGTTTTATGATAGCACCTACTATTTGGCCTAGAAGTTCTAACAAACCGAGAAGGAAGAAATGCGCTCACAAATCTTAAACCAAGATCACTTGAGTCTTCAAACACCGTGAAGGCTTGGCAAACATCTATTGACTCTCCCAAACACCATCTAACTCATGTGTTTCATGTAAACACCTACTACTGGGCCTAGAAGTTCATATAATCCAAGATCAACCGAGAACGAACAAATGGGCTTACAACTCTTAAACCAAGATAACTTGAGTCATCTAACACCGTGAGGGCTCGGCAAACATCTATTGACTCTCCCAAACACCATCTAACTCATGTGTTTCATGAAAGCACCTACAACGTGGCCTAGAAGTTCTTATAAACCGAGAAGGTAGAAATGGGCTCACAAATCTTAAACCAACTTAACTTGAGTCTTCAAACACCCTGAGGGCTTGGCAAACATCTATTGACTCTCCCAAACACCATCTAACTCATGTGTTTCATGAAAACACCTACTACTTGGCCTAGAAGTTCATATAATCCAAAATCAACCGAAAAGGAACAAATGGGCCAACAACTCTTAAACCAAGATAACTTGAATTTTCAAACACCGTGAGGGCTTGGCAAACATCTATTGACTCTCCCAAACACCATCTAACTCATGTGTTTCATGAAAGCACCTACAACTTGGCCTAGAAGTTCTTATAAACCGAGAAGGTAGAAATGGGCTCACAAATCTTAAACCAAGATCACTTGAGTCTTCAAACACCGTGAAGGCTTGGCAAACATCTATTGACTCTCCCAAACACCATCTAACTCATGTGTTTCATGTAAACACCTACTACTTGGCCTAGAAGTTCATATAATCCAAGATCAACCGAGAAGGAACAAATGGGCCAGCAACTCTTAAACCAAGATAGCTTGAGTCTTCAAACACCCTGAGGGCTTGGCAAACATCTATTGACTCTCCCAAACACCATCTAACTCATGTGTTTCATGAAAACACCTACTACTTGGCCTAGAAGTTCATATAATCCAAGATCAACCGAGAAGGAACAAATGGGCCAGCAACTCTTAAACCAAGATAACTTGAGTCTTCAAACACCGTGAGGGCTTGGCAAACATCTATTGACTCTCCCAAACACCATCTAACTCATGTGTTTTATGAAAGCACCTACTACTTGCCCTAGAAGTTCTTATAAACCTAGAAGGTAGAAATGGGTTCTAAAATCTTAAACCAAGATAACTTCAGTCTTCGAACACCGTGAGGGCTGGCAAACATCTATTGACTCTCCCAAACACCATCTAACTCATGTGTTTTATGAAAGAACCTACTATTTGGCCTAGAAGCTCTAATAAACCGAGAAGGTAGAAAGGGGCTCACAAATCTTAAACCAAGATAACTTGAGTCTTCAAACACCGTGAAGGCTTGGCAAACATCTATTGACTCTCCCAAACACCATCTAACTCATGTGTTTCATGTAAACACCTACTACTTGGCCTAGAAGTTCATATAATCCAAGATCAACCGAGAACGAACAAATGGGCTTACAACTCTTAAACCAAGATAACTTGAGTCTTCTAACACCGTGAGGGCTTGGCAAACATCTATTGACTCTCCCAAACACCATCTAACTCATGTGTTTCATGAAAGCACCTACAACTTGGCCTAGAAGTTCTTAAAAATCGAGAAGGTAGAAATGGGCTCACAAATCTTAAACCAAGTTAACTTGAGTCTTCAAACACCCTGAGGGCTTGACAAACATCTATTGACTCTCCCAAACACCATCTAACTCATGTGTTTCATGAAAACACCTACTACTGGGCCTAGAAGTTCATATAATCCAAGATCAACTGAGAAGGAACAAATGGGCTTACAACTCTTAAACCAAAATAACTTGAGTCTTCTAACACCGTGAGGACTTGGCAAACATCTATTGATTCTCCCAAACATCATCTAACTCATGTGTTTCATGAAAGCACCTACAACTTGGCCTAGAAGTTCTTATAAACCGAGAAGGCAGAAATGGGCTCACAAATCTTAAACTAAATTAACTTGAGTCTTCAAACACCCTGAGGGCTTGGCAAACATCTATTGACTCTCCCAAACACCATCTAACTCATGTGTTTCATGAAAACACCTACTACTGGGCCTAGAAGTTCATATAATCCAAGATCAACCGAAAAGGAACAAATGGGCTAACAACTCTTAAGCCAAGATAACTTGAATTTTCAAACACCGTGAGGGCTTGGCAAACATCTATTGACTCTCCCAAACACCATCTAACTCATGTGTTTCATGAAAGCACCAACAACTTGGCCTAGAAGTTCTTATAAACCGACAAGGTAGAAATGGGCTCACAAATCTTAAACCAAGTTAACTTGAGTCTTCAAACACCCTGAGGGCTTGCCAAACATCTATTGACTCTCCCAAACACCATCTAACTCATGTGTTTAATGTAAACACCTACTACTTGGCCTAGAAGTTCATATAATCCAAGATCAACCGAGAAGGAACAAATGGGCCAGCAACTCTTAAACCAAGATAACTTGAGTCTTCTAACACCGTGAGGGCTTGGCAAACATCTATTGACTCTCCCAAACACCATCTAACTCATGTGTTTTATGAAAGCACCTACTACTTGCCCTAGAAGTTCTTATAAACCTAGAAGGTAGAAATGGGTTCTAAAATCTTAAACCAAGATAACTTCAGTCTTCGAACACCGTGAGGGCTGGCAAACATCTATTGACTCTCCCAAACACCATCTAACTCATGTGTTTTATGAAAGCACCTACTATTTGGCCTAGAAGCTCTAATAAACCGAGAAGGTAGAAATGGGCTCACAAATCTTAAACCAAGATAACTTGAGTCTTCAAACACCGTGAAGGCTTGGCAAACATCTATTGACTCTCCCAAAGACCATCTAACTCATGTGTTTCATGAAAACACCTACTACTGTGCCTAGAAGTTCTAACAAACCGAGAAGGTAGAAATGGGCTCACAAATCTTAAACCAAGATCACTTGAGTCCTCAAACACCGTGAAGGCTTGGCAAACATCTATTGACTCTCCCAAACACCATCTAACTCATGTGTTTCATGAAAGCACCTACAACTTGGCCTAGATGTTCTTATAAACCGAGAAGGTAGAAATGGGCTCACAAATCTTAAACCAAGTTAACTTGAGTCTTCAAACACCCTGAGGGCTTGGCAAACATCTATTGACTCTCCCAAACACCATCTAACTCATGTGTTTTATGATAGCACCTACTATTTGGCCTAGAAGTTCTAACAAACCGAGAAGGAAGAAATGGGCTCACAAATCTTAAACCAAGATCACTTGAGTCTTCAAACACCGTGAAGGCTTGGCAAACATCTATTGACTTTCCCAAACACCATCTAACTCATGTGTTTCATGTAAACACCTACTACTGGGCCTAGAAGTTCATATAATCCAAGATCAACCGAGAACGAACAAATGGGCTTACAACTCTTAAACCAAGATAACTTGAGTCATCTAACACCGTGAGGGCTCGGCAAACATCTATTGACTCTCCCAAACACCATCTAACTCATGTGTTTTATGATAGCACCGACTATTTGCCCTAGAAGTTCTAACAAACCGAGAAGGTAGAAATGGGCTCACAAATCTTAAACCAAGTTAACTTGAGTCTTCAAACACCCTGAGGGCTTGCCAAACATCTATTGACTCTCCCAAACACCATCTAACTCATGTGTTTCTTGAAAGCACCTACAACTTGGCCTAGAAGTTCTTATAAACCGAGAAGGTAGAAATGGGCTCACAAATCTTAAACCAAGTTAACTTGAGTCTTCAAACTCCCTGAGGGCTTGGCAAACATCTATTGACTCTCCCAAACACCATCTAACTCATGTGTTTCATGAAAACACCTACTACTGGGCCTAGAAGTTCATATAATCCAAGATCAACTGAGAAGGAACAAATGGGCTTACAACTCTTAAACCAAAATAACTTGAGTCTTCTAACACCGTGAGGACTTGGCAAACATCTATTGATTCTCCCAAACACCATCTAACTCATGTGTTTCATGAAAGCACCTACAACTTGGCCTAGAAGTTCTTATAAACCGAGAAGGTAGAAATAGGCACACAAATCTTAAACCAAATTAACATGAGTCTTCAAACACCCTGAGGGCTTGGCAAACATCTATTGACTCTCCCAAACACCGTTTGACTCATTTTTTTCATGAAAACACCTACTACTTGGCCTAGAAGTTCATATAATCCAAGATCAACCGAAAAGGAACAAATGGGCCAACAACTCTTAAACCAAGATAACTTGAATTTTTAAACACCGTGAAGGCTTGGCAAACATATATTGACTCTCCCAAACACCATCTAACTCATGTGTTTCATGAAAGAACCTACAACTTGGCCTAGAAGTTCTTATAAATCGAGAAGGTAGAAATGGGCTCACAAATCTTAAACCAAGTTAACTTGACTCTTCAAACACCCTGACGGCTTGGCAAACATCTATTGACTCTCCCAAACACCATCTAACTCATGTGTTTCATGAAAGTACCAACAACTTGGCCTAGAAGTTCTTATAAACCGAGAAGGTAGAAATGGGCTCACAAATCTTAAACCAAGTTAACTTGAGTCTTCAAACACCCTGAGGGCTTGCCAAACATCTATTGACTCTCCCAAACACCATCTAACTCATGTGTTTCATGAAAGAACCTACAACTTGGCCTAGAAGTTCTTATAAACCGAGAAGGTAGAAATGGGCTCACAAATCTTAAACCAAGTTAACTTGAGTCTTCAAACACCGTGATGGCTTGGCAAATATCTATTGACTCTCCCAAACACCATCTAAATCATGTGTTTTATGAAAGCACCTACTACTTGCCCTAGAACTTCTTATAAACCTAGAAGGTAGAAATGGGTTCTAAAATCTTAAACCAAGATAACTTCAGTCTTCGAACACCGTGAGGGCTGGCAAACATCTATTGACTCTCCCAAACACCATCTAACTCATGTGTTTTATGAAAGCACCTACTATTTGGCCTAGAAGCTCTAATAAACCGAGAAGGTAGAAATGGGCTCACAAATCTTAAACCAAGATAACTTGAGTCTTCAAACACCGTGAAGGCTTGGCAAACATCTATTGACTCTCCTAAACACCATCTAGCTCATGTGTTTCATGAAAACACCTACTACTGGGCCTAGAAGTTCTAACAAACCGAGAAGGTAGAAATGGGCTCACAAATCTTAAACAAAGATCACTTGAGTCTTCAAACACCGTGAAGGCTTGGCAAACATCTATTGACTCTCCCAAACACCATCTAACTCATGTGTTTCATGAAAGCACCTACAACTTGGCCTAGAAGTTCTTATAAACCGAGAAGGTAGAAATGGGCTCACAAATCTTAAACCAAGTTAACTTGAGTCTTCAAACACCCTGAGGGCTTGGCAAACATCTATTGACTCTCCCAAACACCATCTAACTCATGTGTTTTATGATAGCACCTACTATTTGGCCTAGAAGTTCTAACAAACCGAGAAGGTAGAAATGGGCTCACAAATCTTAAACCAAGATCACTTGAGTCTTCAAACACCGTGAAGGCTTGGCAAACATCTATTGACTCTCCCAAACACCATCTAACTCATGTGTTACATGTAAACACCTACTACTGGGCCTAGAAGTTCATATAATCCAAGATCAACCGAGAACGAACAAATGGGCTTACAACTCTTAAACCAAGATAACTTGAGTCTTCTAACACCGTGAGGGCTTGGCAAACATCTATTGACTCTCCCAAACACCATCTAACTCATGTGTTTCATGAAAGCACCTACAACTTGGCGTAGAAGTTCTTATAAACCGAGAAGGTAGAAATGGGCTCACAAATCTTTAACCAAGTTAACTTGAGTCTTCAAACACCCTGAGGGCTTGGCAAACATCTATTGACTCTCCCAAACACCATCTAACTCATGTGTATCATGAAAACACCTACTACTGGGCCTAGAAGTTCATATAATCCAAGATCAACTGAGAAGGAACAAATGGGCTTACAACTCTTAAACCAAAATAACTTGAGTCTTCTAACACCGTGAGGACTTCGCAAACATCTATTGATTCTCCCAAACACCATCTAACTCATGTGTTTCATGAAAGCACCTACAACTTGGCCTAGAAGTTCTTATAAACCGAGAAGGTAGAAATAGGCACACAAATCTTAAACCAAATTAACATGAGTCTTCAAACACCCTGAGGGCTTGGCAAACATCTATTGACTCTCCCAAACACCATCTGACTCATGTGTTTCATGAAAACACCTACTACTTGGCCTAGAAGTTCATATAATCCAAGATCAACCGAAAAGGAACAAATGGGCCAACAACTCTTAAAGCAAGATAACTTGAATTTTCAAACACCGTGAGGGCTTGGCAAACATCTATTGACTCTCCCAAACACCATCTAACTCATGTGTTTCATGAAAACACATACTACTTGGCCTAGAAGTTCATATAATCCAAGATCAACCGAAAAGGAACAAATGGGCCAACAACTCTTAAACCAAGATAACTTGAATTTTCAAACACCGTGACGGCTTGGAAAACATCTACTGACTCTCCCAAACACCATCTAACTCATGTGTTTTATGATAGCACCTACTATTTGGCCTAGAAGTTCTAACAAACCGAGAAGGTAGAAATGGGCTCACAAATCTTAAACCAAGATCACTTGAGTCTTCAAACACCCTGAGGGCTTGGCAAACATCTATTGACTCTCCCAAACACCATCTAACACATGTGTTTCATGTAAACACCTACTACTTGGCCTAGAAGTTCATATAATCCAAGATCAACCGAGAAGGAACAAATGGGCCAGCAACTCTTAAACCAAGATAACTTGAGTCTTCAAACACCGTGAGGGCTTGGCAAACATCTATTGACTCTCCCAAACACCATCTAACTCATGTGTTTTATGAAAGCACCTACTACTTGCCCTAGAAGTTCTTATAAACCTAGAAGGTAGAAATGGGTTCTAAAATCTTAAACCAAGATAACTTCAGTCTTCGAACACCGTGAGGGCTGGCAACATCTATTGACTCTCCCAAACACCATCTAACTCATGTGTTTTATGAAAGCACCTACTATTTGGCCTAGAAGCTCTAATAAACCGAGAAGGTAGAAATGGGCTCACAAATCTTAAACCAATATAACTTGAGTCTTCAAACACCGTGAAGGCTTGGCAAACATCTATTGACTCTCCCAAACACGATCTAACTCATGTGTTTCATGTAAACACCTACTACTGGGCCTAGAAGTTCATATAATCCAAGATCAACCGAGAACGAACAAATGGGCTTACAACTCTTAAACCAAGATAACTTGAGTCTTCTAACACCGTGAGGGCTTGGCAAACATCTATTGACTCTCCCAAACACCATCTAACTCATGTGTTTCATGAAAGCACCTACAACTTGGCCTAGAAGTTCTTATAAACCGAGAAGGTAGAAATGGGCTCACAAATCTTAAACCAAGTTAACTTGAGTCTTCAAACACCCTGAGGGCTTGGCAAACATCTATTGACTCTCCCAAACACCATCTAACTCATGTGTTTCATGAAAACACCTACTACTGGGCCTAGAAGTTCATATAATCCAAGATCAACCGAGAACGAACAAATGGGCTTACAACTCTTAAACCAAAATAACTTGAGTCTTCTAACACCGTGAGGACTTGGCAAACATCTATTGACTCTCCCAAACACCATCTAACTTATGTGTTTTATGAAAGCACCTACTATTTGGCCTAGAAACTCTAATAAACCGAGAAGGTAGAAATGGGCTCACAAATCTTAACCCAAGATAACTTGAGTCTTCAAACACCGTGAAGGCTTGGCAAACATCTATTGACTCTCCCAAACACCATCTAACTCATGTGTTTCATGAAAGCACCTACAAGTTGGCCTAGAAGTTCTTATAAACCGAGAAGGTAGAAATGGGCTCACAAATCTTAAACCAAGTTAACTTGAGTCTTCAAACACCCTGAGGGCTTTGCAAACATCTATTGACTCTCCCAAACACCATCTAACTCATGTGTTTTATGATAGCACCTACTACTGGGCCTAGAAGTTCTAACAAACCGAGAAGGTAGAAATGGGCTCACAAATCTTAAACCAAGATCACTTGAGTCTTCAAACACCGTGAAGGCTTGGCAAACATCTATTGCCTCTCCCAAACACCATCTAACTCATGTGTTTCATGTAAACACCTACTACTGGGCCTAGAAGTTCATATAATCCAAGATAAACCGAGAACGAACAAATGGGCTTACAACTCTTAAACCAAGATAACTTGAGTCTTCAAACACCGTGAGGGCTTGGCAAACATCTATTGACTCTCCCAAACACCATCTAACTTATGTGTTTTATGAAAGCACCTACTACTTGCCCTAGAAGTTCTTATAAACCTAGAAGGTAGAAATGGGTTCTAAAATCTTAAACCAAGATAACTTCAGTCTTCGAACACCGTGAGGGCTGGCAAACATCTATTGACTCTCCCAAACACCATCTAACTCATGTGTTTTATTAAAGCACCTACTATTTGGACTAGAAGCTCTAATAAACCGAGAAGGTAGAAATGGGCTCACAAATCTTAACCCAAGATAACTTGAGTCTTCAAACACCGTGAAGGCTTGGCAAACATCTATTTACTCTCCCAAACACCATCTAACTCATGTTTTTCATGAAAACACCTACTACTGGGCCTAGAAGTTCTAACAAACCGAGAAGGTAGAAATGGGCTCACAAATCTTAAACCAAGATCACTTGAGTCTTCAAACACCGTGAAGGCTTGGCAAACATCTATTGACTCTCCCAAACACCATCTAATTTATGTGTTTCGTGAAAGCACCTACAACTTGGCCTAGAAGTTCTTATAAACCGAGAAGGTAGAAATGGGCTCACAAATCTTAAACCAAGTTAACTTGAGTCTTCAAACACCCTGAGGGCATGGCAAAAATCTATTGACTCTCACAAACACCATCTAACTCATGTGTTTTATGATAGCACCTACTATTTGGCCTAGAAGTTCTAACAAACCGAGAAGGTTGAAATGGGCTCACAAATCTTAAACCAAGATCACTTGAGTCTTCAAACACCGTGAAGGCTTGGCAAACATCTATTGATTCTCCCAAACACCATCTAACTCATGTGTTTCATGTAAACCCCTACTACTGGGCCTAGAAGTTCATATAATCCAAGATCAACCGAGAACGAACAAATGGGCTTACAACTCTTAAACCAAGATTACTTGAGTCTTCTAACACCGTGAGGGCTTGGCAAACATCTATTGACTCTCCCAAACACCATCTAACTCATGTGTTTCATGAAAGCACCTACAACTTGGCCTAGAAGTTCTTATAAACCGAGAAGGTAGAAATGGGGTCACAAATCTTTAACCAAGTTAACTTGAGTCTTCAAACACCCTGAGGGCTTGGCAGACATCTATTGACTCTCCCAAACACCATCTAACTCATGTGTTTCATGAAAACACCTACTACTTGGCCTAGAAGTTCATATAATCCAAGATCAACTGAGAAGGAAGAAATGGGCTTACAACTCTTAAACCAAAATAACTTGAGTCTTCTAACACCGTGAGGACTTGGCAAACATCTATTGATTCTCCCAAACACCATCTAACTCATGTGTTTCATGAAAGCACCTACAACTTGGCCTAGAAGTTCTTATAAACCGAGAAGGTAGAAATGGGCACACAAATCTTTAACCAAGTTAACTTGAGTCCTCAAACACCCAGAGGGCTTGGCAAACATCTATTGACTCTCCCAAACACCATCTAACTCATGTGTTTCATGAAAACACCTACTACTTGGCCTAGAAGTTCATATAATCCAAGATCAACCGAAAAGGAACAAATCTGCCAACAACTCTTAAACCAAGATCACTTGAGTCTTCAAACACCGTGAAGGCTTGGCAAACATCTATTGACTCTCCCAAACACCATCTAATTTATGTGTTTCGTGAAAGCACCTACAACTTGGCCTAGAAGTTCTTATAAACCGAGAAGGTAGAAATGGGCTCACAAATCTTAAACAAAGTTAACTTGAGTCTTCAAACACCCTGAGGGCTTGGCAAACATCTATTGACTCTCCCAAACACCATCTAACTCATGTGTTTTATGATAGCACCTACTATTTGGCCTAGAAGTTCTTATAAACCGAGAAGGTAGAAATGGGCTCACAAATCTTAAACCAAGTTAACTTGAGTCTTCAAACACCCTGAGGGCTTGGCAAACATCTATTGACTCTCCCAAACACCATCTAACTCATGTGTTTTATGATAGCACCTACTATTTGGCCTAGAAGTTCTAACAAACCGAGAAGGTAGAAATGGGCTCACAAATCTTAAACCAAGATCACTTGAGTCTTCAAACACCCTGAGGGCTTGGCAAACATCTACTGACTCTCCCAAACACCATCTAACTCATGTGTTTCATGAAAGAACCTACAACTTGGCCTAGAAGTTCTTATAAACCGAGAAGGTAGAAATGGGCTCACAAATCTTAAACCAAGTTAACTTGAGTCTTCAAACACCCTGAGGGCTTGGCAAACATCTATTGACTCTCCCAAACAACATCTAACTCATGTGTTTCATGAAAGCACCTACAACTTGGCCTAGAAGTTCTTATAAACCGAGAAGGTAGAAATGGGCTCACAAATCTTAAACCAAGATCACTTGAGTCTTCCAACACCGTGAAGGCTTGGCAAACATCTATTGACTCTCCCAAACACCATCTAACTCATGTGTTTCATGAAAGCACCTACAACTTGGCCTAGAAGTTCTTATAAACCGAGAAGGTAGAAATGGGCTCACAAATCTTAAACCAAGTTAACTTGAGTCTTCAAACACCCTGAGGGCTTGGCAAACATCTATTGACTCTCCCAAACACCATCTAACTCATGTGTTTTATGATAGCACCTACTATTTGGCCTAGAAGTTCTAACAAACCGAGAAGGTAGAAATGGGCTCACAAATCTTAAACCAAGATCACTTGAGTCTTCAAACACCGTGAAGGCTTGGCAAACATCTATTGACTCTCCCAAACACCATCTAACTCATGTGTTTCATGTAAACACCTACTACTGGGCCTAGAAGTTCATATAATCCAAGATCAACCGAGAACGAACAAATGGGCTTACAACTCTTAAACCAAGATAACTTGAGTCTTCTAACACCGTGAGGGCTTGGCAAACATCTATTGACTCTCCCAAACACCATCTAACTTATGTGTTTTATGAAAGCACCTACAACTTGGCCTAGAAGTTCTTATAAACCGAGAAGGTAGAAATGGGCTCACAAATCTTAACCCAAGATAACTTGAGTCTTCAAACACCGTGAAGGCTTGGCAAACATCTATTGACTCTCCCAAACACCATCTAACTCATGTGTTTCATGAAAGCACCTACAAGTTGGCCTAGAAGTTCTTATAAACCGAGAAGGTAGAAATGGGCTCACAAATCTTAAACCAAGTTAACTTGAGTCTTCAAACACCCTGAGGGCTTTGCAAACATCTATTGACTCTCCCAAACACCATCTAACTCATGTGTTTTATGATAGCACCTACTATTTGGCCTAGAAGTTCTAACAAACCGAGAAGGTAGAAATGGGCTCACAAATCTTAAACCAAGATCACTTGAGTCTTCAAACACCGTGAAGGCTTGGCAAACATCTATTGACTCTCCCAAACACCATCTAACTCATGTGTTTCATGTAAACACCTACTACTGGGCCTAGAAGTTCATATAATCCAAGATAAACCGAGAACGAACAAATGGGCTTACAACTCTTAAACCAAGATAACTTGAGTCTTCAAACACCGTGAGGGCTTGGCAAACATCTATTGACTCTCCCAAACACCATCTAACTTATGTGTTTTATGAAAGCACCTACTACTTACCCTAGAAGTTCTGATAAACCTAGAAGGTAGAAATGGGTTCTAAAATCTTAAACCAAGATAACTTCAGTCTTCGAACACCGTGAGGGCTGGCAAACATCTATTGACTCTCCCAAACACCATCTAACTCATGTGTTTTATGAAAGCACCTACTATTTGGACTAGAAGCTCTAATAAACCGAGAAGGTAGAAATGGGCTCACAAATCTTAACCCAAGATAACTTGACTCTTCAAACACCGTGAAGGCTTGGCAAACATCTATTGACTCTCCCAAACACCATCTAACTCATGTGTTTCATGAAAACACCTACTACTGGGCCTAGAAGTTCTAACAAACCGAGAAGGTAGAAATGGGCTCACAAATCTTAAACCAAGATCACTTGAGTCTTCAAACACCGTGAAGGCTTGGCAAACATCTATTGACTCTCCCAAACACCATCTAATTTATGTGTTTCGTGAAAGCACCTACAACTTGGCCTAGAAGTTCTTATAAACCGAGAAGGTAGAAATGGGCTCACAAATCTTAAACCAAGTTAACTTGAGTCTTCAAACACCCTGAGGGCATGGCAAAAATCTATTGACTCTCACAAACACCATCTAACTCATGTGTTTTATGATAGCACCTACTATTTGGCCTAGAAGTTCTAACAAACCGAGAAGGTTGAAATGGGCTCACAAATCTTAAACCAAGATCACTTGAGTCTTCAAACACCGTGAAGGCTTGGCAAACATCTATTGATTCTCCCAAACACCATCTAACTCATGTGTTTCATGTAAACACCTACTACTGGGCCTAGAAGTTCATATAATCCAAGATCAACCGAGAACGAACAAATGGGCTTACAACTCTTAAACCAAGATTACTTGAGTCTTCTAACACCGTGAGGGCTTGGCAAACATCTATTGACTCTCCCAAACAAAATCTAACTCATGTGTTTCATGAAAACACCTACTACTTGGCCTAGAAGTTCATATAATCCAAGATCAACTGAGAAGGAACAAATGGGCTTACAACTCTTAAACCAAAATAACTTGAGTCTTCTAACACCGTGAGGACTTGGCAAACTCCTATTGATTCTCCCAAACACCATCTAACTCATGTGTTTCATGAAAGCACCTACAACTTGGCCTAGAAGTTCTTATAAACCGAGAAGGTAGAAATGGGCACACAAATCTTTAACCAAGTTAACTTGAGTCCTCAAACACCCTGAGGGCTTGGCAAACATCTATTGACTCTCCCAAACACCATCTAACTCATGTGTTTCATGAAAACACCTACTACTTGGCCTAGAAGTTCATATAATCCAAGATCAACCGAAAAGGAACAAATCTGCCAACAACTCTTAAACCAAGATAACTTGAATTTTCAAACACCGTGAGGGCTTGGCAAACATCTATTGACTCTCCCAAACACCATCTAACTGATGTGTGTCATGTAAACTCCTACTACTTGGCCTAGAAGTTCTTATAAACCGAGAAGGTAGAAATGGGCTCACAAATCTTAAACCAAGTTAACTTGAGTCTTCAAACACCCTGAGGGCTTGGCAAACATCTATTCACTCTCCCAAACACCATCTAACTCATGTGTTTTATAATAGCACCTACTATTTGGCCTAGAAGTTCTTATAAACCGAGAAGGTAGAAATGGGCACACAAATCTTTAACCAAGTTAACTTGAGTCCTCAAACACCCTGAGGGCTTGGCAAACATCTATTGACTCTCCCAAACACCATCTAACTCATGTGTTTCATGAAAACACCTACTACTTGGCCTAGAAGTTCATATAATCCAAGATCAACTGAGAAGGAACAAATGGGCTTACAACTCTTAAACCAAAATAACTTGAGTCTTCTAACACCGTGAGGACTTGGCAAACATCTATTGATTCTCCCACACACCACCTAACTCATGTGTTTCATGAAAGCACCTACAACCTGGCCTAGAAGTTCTTATAAACCGAGAGGGTAGAAATGGGCACACAAATCTTTAACCAAGTTAACTTGAGTCCTCAAACACCCTGAGGGCTTGGCAAACATCTATTGACTCTCCCAAACACCATCTAACTCATGTGTTTCATGAAAACACCTACTACTTGGCCTAGAAGTTCATATAATCCAAGATCAACTGAGAAGGAACAAATGGGCTTACAACTCTTAAACCAAAATAACTTGAGTCTTCTAACACCGTGAGGACTTGGCAAACATCTATTGATTCTCCCAAACACCATCTAACTCATGTGTTTCATGAAAGCACCTACAACTTGGCCTAGAAGTTCTTATAAACCGAGAAGGTAGAAATGGGCACACAAATCTTTAACCAAGTTAACTTGAGTCCTCAAACACCCTGAGGGCTTGGCAAACATCTATTGACTCTCCCAAACACCATCTAACTCATGTGTTTCATGAAAACACCTACTACTTGGCCTAGAAGTTCATATAATCCAAGATCAACCGAAAAGGAACAAATCTGCCAACAACTCTTAAACCAAGATAACTTGAATTTTCAAACACCGTGAGGGCTTGGCAAACATCTATTGACTCTCCCAAACACCATCTAAGCGATGTGTGTCATGTAAACTCCTACTACTTGGCCTAGAAGTTCTTATAAACCGAGAAGGTAGAAATGGGCTCACAAATCTTAAACCAAGTTAACTTGAGTCTTCAAACACCCTGAGGGCTTGGCAAACATCTATTCACTCTCCCAAACACCATCTAACTCATGTGTTTTATAATAGCACCTACTATTTGGCCTAGAAGTTCTTATAAACCGAGAAGGTAGAAATGGGCACACAAATCTTTAACCAAGTTAACTTGAGTCCTCAAACACCCTGAGGGCTTGGCAAACATCTATTGACTCTCCCAAACACCATCTAACTCATGTGTTTCATGAAAACACCTACTACTTGGCCTAGAAGTTCATATAATCCAAGATCAACTGAGAAGGAACAAATGGGCTTACAACTCTTAAACCAAAATAACTTGAGTCTTCTAACACCGTGAGGACTTGGCAAACATCTGTTGATTCTCCCACACACCACCTAACTCATGTGTTTCATGAAAGCACCTACAACCTGGCCTAGAAGTTCTTATAAACCGAGAGGGTAGAAATGGGCACACAAATCTTTAACCAAGTTAACTTGAGTCCTCAAACACCCTGAGGGCTTGGCAAACATCTATTGACTCTCCCAAACACCATCTAACTCATGTGTTTCATGAAAACACCTACTACTTGGCCTAGAAGTTCATATAATCCAAGATCAACTGAGAAGGAACAAATGGGCTTACAACTCTTAAACCAAAATAACTTGAGTCTTCTAACACCGTGAGGACTTGGCAAACATCTATTGATTCTCCCAAACACCATCTAACTCATGTGTTTCATGAAAGCACCTACAACTTGGCCTAGAAGTTCTTATAAACCGAGAAGGTAGAAATGGGCACACAAATCTTTAACCAAGTTAACTTGAGTCCTCAAACACCCTGAGGGCTTGGCAAACATCTATTGACTCTCCCAAACACCATCTAACACATGTGTTTCATGAAAACACCTACTACTTGGCCTAGAAGTTCATATAATCCAAGATCAACCGAAAAGGAACAAATCTGCCAACAACTCTTAAACCAAGATAACTTGAATTTTCAAACACCGTGAGGGCTTGGCAAACATCTATTGACTCTCCCAAACACCATCTAACTGATGTGTGTCATGTAAACTCCTACTACTTGGCCTAGAAGTTCTTATAAACCGAGAAGGTAGAAATGGGCTCACAAATCTTAAACCAAGTTAACTTGAGTCTTCAAACACCCTGAGGGCTTGGCAAACATCTATTCACTCTCCCAAACACCATCTAACTCATGTGTTTTATAATAGCACCTACTATTTGGCCTAGAAGTTCTAACAAACCGAGAAGGTACAAATGGGCTCACAAATCTTAAACCAAGATCACTTGAGTCTTCAAACACCGTGAAGGCTTGGCAAACATCTATTGACTCTCCCAAACACCATCTAACTCATGTGTTTCATGTAAACACCTACTACTTGGCCTAGAAGTTCATATAATCCAAGATCAACCGAGAAGGAACAAATGGGCCAGAAACTCTTAAACCAAGATCACTTGAGTCTTCAAACACCGTGAAGGCTTGCCAAACATCTATTGACTCTCCCAAACACCGTCTAACTCATGTGTTTCGTGAAAGCACCTACAACTTGGCCTAGAAGTTCTTATAAACCGAGAAGGTAGAAATGGGCACACAAATCTTTAACCAAGTTAACTTGAGTCTTCAAACACCGTGAGGGCTTGGCAAACATCTATTGACTCTCCCAAACACCATCTAACTCATGTGTTTTATGATAGCACCTACTATTTGGCCTAGAAGTTCTAACAAACGGAGAAGGTTGAAATGGGCTCACAAATCTTAAACCAAGATCACTTGAGTCTTCAAACACCGTGAAGGCATGGCAAACATCTATTGACTCTCCCAAACACCATCTAACTCATGTGTTTCATGTAAACACCTACAACTTGGCCTAGTAGTTCTTATAAACCGAGAAGGTAGAAATGGGCTCACAAATCTTAAACCAAGATCACTTGAGTCTTCAAACACCGTGAAGGCTTGGCAAACATCTATTGACTCTCCCAAACACCATCTAACTCATGTGTTTCGTGAAAGCACCTACAACTTGGCCTAGAAGTTCTTATAAACCGAGAAGGTAGAAATGGGCTCACAAATCTTAAACCAAGTTAACTTGAGTCTTCAAACACCCTGAGGGCATGGCAAACATCTATTGACTCTCCCAAACACCATCTAACTCATGTGTTTTATGATAGCACCTACTATTTGGCCTAGAAGTTCTAACAAACGGAGAAGGTTGAAATGGGCTCACAAATCTTAAACCAAGATCACTTGAGTCTTCAAACACCGTGAAGGCATGGCAAACATCTATTGACTCTCCCAAACACCATCTAACTCATGTGTTTCATGTAAACACCTACTACTGGGCCTAGAAGTTCATATAATCCAAGATCAACCGAGAACGAACAAATGGGCTTACAACTCTTAAACCAAGATAACTTGAGTCTTCTAACACCGTGAGGGCTTGGCAAACATCTATTGACTCTCCTAAACACCATCTAACTCATGTGTTTCATGAAAGCACCTACTACTTGGCCTAGAAGTTCATATAATCCAAGAGCAACTGAGAAGGAACAAATGGGCTTACAACTCTTAAACCAAAATAACTTTAGTCTTCTAACACCGTGAGGACTTGGCAAACATCTATTGACTCTCCCAAACATCATCTAACTCATGTGTTTCATGAAAACACCTACTACTTGGCCTAGAAGTTCATATAATCGAAGATCAACCGAAAAGGAACAAATGGGCCAACAACTCTTAAACAAAGATAACTTGAATTTTCAAACACCGTGAGGGCTTGGCAAACATCTATTGACTCTCCCAAACTCCATCTAACTCATATGTTTGATGTAAACTCCTACTACTTAGCCTAGAAGTTCTTATAAACCGAGAAGGTAGAAATGGGTTCTAAAATCTTAAACCAAGATAACTTCAGTCTTCGAACACCGTGAGGGCAGGCAAACATCTATTGACTCTCCCAAACACCATCTAACTCATGTGTTGTATGATAGCACCTACAATTTGGCCTAGAAGTTCTAATAAACCGAGAAGGTAGAAATGGGCTCACAAATCTTAAACCATGATCACTTTAGTCTTCAAACACCCTGAGGGCTTGGCAAACATCTATTGACTCTCCCAAACACCATCTAACTCATGTGTTTCATGTAAACACCTACTACATGGCCTAGAAGTTCATATAATCCAAGATCAACCGAGAAGGAACAAATGGGCCAGCAACTCTTAAACAAAGATAACTTGAGTCTTCAAACACCGTGAGGGCTTGGCAAACATCTATTGACTCTCCCAAACACCATCTAACTCATGTGTTTTATGAAAGCACCTACTATTTGGCCTAGAAGCTCTAATAAACCGAGAAGGTAGAAATGGGTTCTAAAATCTTAAACCAAGATAACTTCAGTCTTCGAACACCGTGAGGGCAGGCAAACATCTATTGACTCTCCCAAACACCATCTAACTCATGTGTTTTATGAAAGCACCTACTATTTGGCCTAGAAGCTCTAATAAACCGAGAAGGTAGAAATGGGCTCACAAATCTTAAACCAAGATAACTTGAGTCTTCAAACACCGTGAAGGCTTGGCAAACATCTATTGACTCTCCCAAACACCATCTAACTCATGTGTTTCATGTAAACAACTACTACTGGGCCTAGAAGTACATATAATCCAAGATCAACCGAAAAGGAATAAATGGGCCAACAACTCTTAAACCAAGATAACTTGAATTTTCAAACACCGTGAGGGCTTGGCAAACATCTATTGACTCTCCCAAACACCATCTAACTCATGTGTTTCATGAAAGCACCTACAACTTGGCCTAGAAGTTCTTATAAACCGAGAAGGTAGAAATGGGCTCACAGATCTAAAACCAAGTTAACTTGAGACTTCAAACACCCTGAGGGCTTGGCAAACATCTATTGACTCTCCCAAACACCATCTAACTCATGTGTTTTATGATAGCACCTACTACTGGGCCTAGAAGTTCTAACAAACCGAGAAGGTAGAAATGGGCTCACAAATCTTAAACCAAGATCACTTGAGTCTTCAAACACCGTGAAGGCTTGGCAAACATCTATTGACTCTCCCAAACACCATCTAACTCATGTGTTTCATGTAAACAACTACTACTGGGCCTAGAAGTACATATAATCCAAGATCAACCGAAAAGGAATAAATGGGCCAACAACTCTTAAACCAAGATAACTTGAATTTTCAAACACCGTGAGGGCTTGGCAAACATCTATTGACTCTCCCAAACACCATCTAACTCATGTGTTTTATGAAAGCACCTACTATTTGGCCTAGAAGCTCTAATAAACCGAGAAGGTAGAAATGGGTTCTAAAATCTTAAACCAAGATAACTTCAGTCTTCGAACAACGTGAGGGCAGGCAAACATCTATTGACTCTCCCAAACACCATCTAATAAATGTGTTTCATGAAAGCACCTACAACTTGGCCTAGAAGTTCTTATAAACCGAGAAGGTAGAAATGGGCTCACAAATCTTAAACCAAGTTAACTTGAGTCTTCAAACACCCTGAGGGCTTGGCAAACATCTATTGACTCTCCCAAACACCATCTAACTCATGTGTTTCATGAAAACACCTACTACTTGGCCTAGAAGTTCAAATAATCCAAGATCAACCGAAAAGGAACAAATGGGCCAACAACTCTTAAACCAAGATAACTTGAATTTTCAAACACCGTGAGGGCTTGGCAAACATCTATTGACTCTCCCAAACACCATCTAACTCATGTGTTTCATGAAAGCACCTACAACTTGGCCTAGAAGTTCTTATAAACCGAGAAGGTAGAAATGGGCTCACAAATCTTAAACCAAGTTAACTTGAGTCTTCAAACACCCTGAGGGCTTGGCAAACATCTATTGACTCTCCCAATCACCGTCTAACTCATGTGTTTTATGATAGCACCTACTGGGCCTAGAAGTTCTAACAAACCGAGAAGGTAGAAATGGGCTCACAAATCTTAAACCAAGATCACTTGAGTCTTCAAACACCGTGAAGGCTTGGCAAACATCTATTGACTCTCCCAAACACCATCTAACTCATGTGTTTCATGAAAGCACCTACAACTTGGCCTAGAAGTTCTTATAAACCGAGAAGGTAGAAATGGGCTCACAAATCTTAAACCAAGTTAACTTGAGTCTTCAAACACCATGAGGGCTTGGCAAACATCTATTGACTCTCCCAAACACCATCTAACTCGTGTGTTTTATGATAGCACCTACTATTTGGCCTAGAAGTTCTAACAAACCGAGAAGGTAGAAATGGGCTCACAAATCTTAAACCAAGATCACTTGAGACTTCAAACACCGTGAAAGGTTGACAAACATCTATTGACTCTCCCAAACACCATCTAACTCATGTGTTTCATGAAAACACCTACTACTTGGCCTAGAAGTTCATATAATCCAAGATCAACCGAGAACAAACAAATGGGCTTACAACTCTTAAACCAAGATAACTTGAGTCTTCTAACACCATGAGGGCTTGGCAAACATCTATTGACTCTCCCAAACACCATCTAACTCATGTGTTTAATGATAGCACCTACTACTTGGCCTAGAAGTTCTAAACAACCGAGAAGGTAGAAATGGGCTCACAAATCTTAAACCAAGATCACTTGAGTCTTCAGACACCGTGAAGGCTTGGCAAACATCTATTGACTCTCCCAAACACCATCTAACTCATGTGTTTCATGAAAGCACTTACAACTTGGCCTAGAAGTTCTTATAAACCGAGAAGGTAGAAATGGGCTCAGAAATCTTAAACCAAATTAACTTGAGTCTTCAAACACCCTGAGGGCTTGGCAAACATCTATTGACTCTCCCAAACACCATCTAACTCATGTGTTTCATGAAAACACCTACTACTTGGCCTAGAAGTTCATATAATCCAAGATCAACCGAAAAGGAACAAATGGGCCAACAACTCTTAAACCAAGATAACTTGAATTTTCAAACACCGTGAGGGCTTGGCAAACATCTATTGACTCTCCCAAACACCATCTAACTCATGTGTTTCATGAAAGCACCTACAACTTGGCCTAGAAGTTCTTATAAACCGAGAAGGTAGAAATGGGCTCAGAAATCTTAAACCATATTAACTTGAGTCTTCAAACACCCTGAGGGCTTGGCAAACATCTATTGACTCTCCCAAACACCATCTAACTCATGTGTTTCACGAAAACACCTACTACTTGGCCTAGAAGTTCATATAATCCAAGATCAACCGAAAAGGAACAAATGGGCCAACAACTCTTAAACCAAGATAACTTGAATTTTCAAACACCGTGAGGGCTTGGCAAACATCTATTGACTCTCCCAAACACCATCTAACTCATGTGTTTCATGAAAGCACCTACAACTTGGCCTAGAAGTTCTTATAAACCGAGAAGGTAGAAATGGGCACACAAATCTTTAACCAAGTTAACTTGAGTCTTCAAACACCCTGACGGCTTGGCAAACATCTATTGACTCTCCCAAACACCATCTAACTCATGTGTTTCATGAAAACACCTACTACTTGGCCTAGAAGTTCATATAATCCAAGATCAACCGAAAAGGAACAAATGGGCCAACAACTCTTAAACCAAGATAACTTGAATTTTCAAACACCGTGAGGGCTTGGCAAACATCTATTGACTCTCCCAAACACCATCTAACTCATGTGTTTTATGATAGCACCTACTATTTGGCCTAGAAGTTCTAACAAACCGAGAAGGTAGAAATGGGCTCACAAATCTTAAACCAAGATCACTTGAGTCTTCAAACACCCTGAGGGCTTGGCAGACATCTATTGACTCTCCCAAACACCATCTAACTCATGTGTTTCATGTAAACACCTACTACTTCGCCTAGAAGTTCATATAATCCAAGATCAACCGAGAAGGAACAAATGGGCCAAAAACTCTTAAACCAAGATAACTTGAGTCTTCTAACACTGTGAGGGCTTGGCAAACATCTATTGACTCTCCCAAACACCATCTAACTCATGTGTTTTATGAAAGCACCTACTACTTGCCCTAGAAGTTCTTATAAACCTAGAAGGTAGAAATGGGTTCTAAAATCTTAAACCAAGATAACTTCCGTCTTCGAACACCGTGATGGCAGGCAAACATCTATTGACTCTCCCAAACACCATCTAACTCATGTGTTTTATGAAAGCACCTATTATTTGGCCTAGAAGCTCTAATAAACCGAGAAGGTAGAAATGGGCTCACAAATCTTAAACCAAGATAACTTGAGTCTTCAAACACCGTGAAGGCTTGGCAAACATCTATTGACTCTCCCAAACACCATCTAACTCATGTGTTTTATGAAAGCACCTACTACTTGCCCTAGAAGTTCTTATAAACCTAGAAGGTAGAAATGGGTTCTAAAATCTTAAACCAAGATAACTTCCGTCTTCGAACACCGTGATGGCAGGCAAACATCTATTGACTCTCCCAAACACCATCTAACTCATGTGTTTTATGAAAGCACCTATTATTTGGCCTAGAAGCTCTAATAAACCGAGAAGGTAGAAATGGGCTCACAAATCTTAAACCAAGATAACTTGAGTCTTCAAACACCCTGAGGGCTTGGCAAACATCTATTGACTCTCCTCAACACCATCTAACTCATGTGTTTCATTTAAACACCTACTACTGGGCCTAGAAGTTCATATAATGCAAGATCAACTGAGAAGGAACAAATGGGCTTACAACTCTTAAACCAAAATAACTTGAGTCTTCTAACACCGTGAGGACTTGGCAAACATCTATTGATTCTCCCAAACACCATCTAACTCATGTCTTTCATGAAAGCATCTACAACTTGGCCTAGAATTTCTTATAAACCGAGAAGGTAGAAATGGGCTCAGAAATCTTAAACCAAATTAACTTGAGTCTTCAAACACCGTGAGGGCTTGGCAAACATCTATTGACTCTCCCAAACATCATCTAACTCATGTGTTTCATGAAAGCACCTACAACTTGACCTAGAAGTTCTTATAAACCGAGAAGGTAGAAATGGGCTCACAAATCTTAAACCAAGTTAACTTGAGTCTTCAAACACCCTGAGGGCTTGGCAAACATCTATTGACTCTCCCAAACACCATCTAACTCATGTGTTTCATGATAGCACCTACTATTTGGCCTAGAAGTTCTAACAAACGGAGAAGGTTGAAATGGGCTCACAAATCTTAACACAAGATCACTTGAGTCTTCAAACACCGTGAAGGCTTGGCAAACATCTATTGATTCTCCCAAACACCATCTAACTCATGTGTTTTATGATAGCACCTACTATTTGGCCTAGAAGTTCTAACAAACGGAGAAGGTTGAAATGGGCTCACAAATCTTAAACCAAGATCACTTGAGTCTTCAAACACCGTGAAGGCTTGGCAAACATCTATTGATTCTCCCAAACACCATCTAACTCATGTGTTTCATGTAAACACCTACTACTGGGCCTAGAAGTTCATATAATCCAAGATCAACCGAGAACGAACAAATGGGCTTACAACTCTTAAACCAAGATAACTTGAGTCTTCTAACACCGTGAGGGCTTGGCAAATATCTATTGACTCTCCCAAACACCATCTAACTCATGTGTTTCATGAAAGCACCTACAACTTGGCCTAGAAGTTCTTATAAACCGAGAAGGTAGAAATGGGCTCACAAATCTTTAACCAAGTTAACTTGAGTCCTCAAACACCCTGAGGGCTTGGCAAACATCTATTGACTCTCCCAAACACCATCTAACTCATGTGTTTCATGAAAACACCTACTACTTGGCCTAGAAGTTCATATAATCCAAGATCAACTGAGAAGGATAAAATGGGCTTACAACTCTTAAACCAAAATAACTTGAGTCTTCTAACACCGTGAGGACTTGGCAAACATTTATTGATTCTCCCACACACGACCTAACTCATGTGTTTCATGAAAGCACCTACAACCTGGCCTAGAAGTTCATATGAACCGAGAAGGTAGAAATGGGCACACAAATCTTTAACCAAGTTAACTTGAGTCCTCAAACACCCTGAGGGCTTGGCAAACATCTATTGACTCTCCCAAACACCATCTAACTCATGTGTTTCATGAAAACACCTACTACTTGGCCTAGAAGTTCATATAATCCAAGATCAACCGAAAAGGAACAAATGGGCCAACAACTCTTAAACCAAAATAACTTGAATTTTCAAACACCGTGAGGGCTTGGCAAACATCTATTGACTCTCCCAAACACCATCTAACTCATGTGTGTCATGTAAACTCCTACTACTTGGCCTAGAAGTTCTTATAAACCGAGAAGGTAGAAATGGGCTCACAAATCTTAAACCAAGTTAACTTAAGTCTTCAAACACCCTGAGGGCTTGGCAAACATCTATTCACTCTCCCAAACACCATCTAACTCATGTGTTTTATAATAGCACCTACTATTTGGCCTAGAAGTTCTAACTAACCGAGAAGGTACAAATGGGCTCACAAATCTTAAACCAAGATCACTTGAGTCTTCAAACACCGTGAAGGCTTGGCAAACATCTATTGACTCTCCCAAAACACCATCTAACTCATGTGTTTCATGTAAACATCTACTACTTGGCCTAGAAGTTCAAATAATCCAAGATCAACCGAGAAGGAACAAATGGGCCAGCAACTCTTAAACCAAGATAACTTAAGTCTTCAAACACCGTGAGGGCTTGGCAAACATCTATTGACTCTCCCAAACAACATCTAACTCATGTGTTTCATGAAAGCACCTACAACTTGGCCTAGTAGTTCTTATAAACCGAGAAGGTAGAAATGGGCTCACAAATCTTTAACCAAGATCACTTGAGTCTTCAAACACCGTGAAGGCTTGGCAAACATCTATTGACTCTCCCAAACACCATCTAACTCATGTGTTTCGTGAAAGCACCTACAACTTGGCCTAGAAGTTCTTATAAACCGAGAAGGTAGAAATGGGCTCACAAATCTTAAACCAAGTTAACTTGAGTCTTCAAACACCCTGAGGGCATGGCAAACATCTATTGACTCTCCCAAACACCATCTAACTCATGTGTTTTATGATAGCACCTACTATTTGGCCTAGAAGTTCTAACAAACGGAGAAGGTTGAAATGGGCTCACAAATCTTAAACCAAGATCACTTGAGTCTTCAAACACCGTGAAGGCATGGCAAACATCTATTGACTCTCCCAAACACCATCTAACTCATGTGTTTCATGTAAACACCTACTACTGGGCCTAGAAGTTCATATAATCCAAGATCAACCGAGAACGAACAAATGGGCTTACAACTCTTAAACCAAGATAACTTGAGTCTTCTAACACCGTGAGGGCTTGGCAAACATCTATTGACTCTCCTAAACACCATCTAACTCATGTGTTTCATGAAAGCACCTACAACTTGGCCTAGAAGTTCTTATAAACCGAGAAGGTAGAAATGGGCTCACAAATCTTTAACCAAGTTAACTTGAGTCTTCAAACACCCTGAGGGCTTGGCAAACATCTATTGACTCTCCGAAACACCATCTAACTCATGTGTTTCATGGAAACACCTACTACTTGGCCTAGAAGTTCATATAATCCAAGAGCAACTGAGAAGGAACAAATGGGCTTACAACTCTTAAACCAAAATAACTTTAGTCTTCTAACACCGTGAGGACTTGGCAAACATCTATTGACTCTCCCAAACATCATCTAACTCATGTGTTTCATGAAAACACCTACTACTTGGCCTAGAAGTTCATATAATCGAAGATCAACCGAAAAGGAACAAATGGGCCAACAACTCTTAAACAAAGATAACTTGAATTTTCAAACACCGTGAGGGCTTGGCAAACATCTATTGACTCTCCCAAACTCCATCTAACTCATATGTTTGATGTAAACTCCTACTACTTAGCCTAGAAGTTCTTATAAACCGAGAAGGTAGAAATGGGTTCTAAAATCTTAAACCAAGATAACTTCAGTCTTCGAACACCGTGAGGTCAGGCAAACATCTATTGACTCTCCCAAACACCATCTAACTCATGTGTTGTATGATAGCACCTACAATTTGGCCTAGAAGTTCTAATAAACCGAGAAGGTAGAAATGGGCTCACAAATCTTAAACCATGATCACTTTAGTCTTCAAACACCCTGAGGGCTTGGCAAACATCTATTGACTCTCCCAAACACCATCTAACTCATGTGTTTCATGTAAACACCTACTACATGGCCTAGAAGTTCATATAATCCAAGATCAACCGAGAAGGAACAAATGGGCCAGCAACTCTTAAACAAAGATAACTTGAGTCTTCAAACACCGTGAGGGCTTGGCAAACATCTATTGACTCTCCCAAACACCATCTAACTCATGTGTTTTATGAAAGCACCTACTATTTGGCCTAGAAGCTCTAATAAACCGAGAAGGTAGAAATGGGTTCTAAAATCTTAAACCAAGATAACTTCAGTCTTCGAACACCGTGAGGGCAGGCAAACATCTATTGACTCTTGACAAGAGGTTGTCGAGACCCCGTCAAATAATAAAAATTACCGGTTCGTAAACTAATTTGTAGTATAGAGAATGAACCGAATCGTCTCTCAAGGATCCAAAAACAAAGATTTAATTAGATCAAGATAATTAGAAAAGGGGGGGTTTTGTTGTTGATTAACAAGATTAATAAAAGTAGGAGATTCAAAGTTGTAAACAAATATAAAGAAACAACCAATCCAAGGAAATTTACCGATCTTGAGTTTAACTCATCATTGATCACAAGGAATTCACTTAATTGCTAACCAAGTTCTTGGCCTTAGATCACATCAAGAAGCCTTAACATGATACAAGAATTCTTTACTAGATAAGCATCTAGGATTTGATTAACCAAGGTTAGATAAAGTAAGCACCATCCAACATAGATTAACTTAAGATCTAGAATTTAACCAAGCTAAACAATCTATCAAAAAGCTTTAATACATTGTTTAATCTTTATGATCCTCTTTGAATACATGATAATAAAGCTATTACCACATCAACATCTAAATCAAATTAAGCAATTTAAGCTAGATAAAAATCAAAAGAGGAAGAAGAGAAACTTGAATAACAATTAAGCAATATGAACAAGTAAACCAAGATCTCCAAATTAAACAACAAGATGGCTAATCCCTTGGATTGATTATGAGAGCCTAGCCTTCCATGGATGGGAAGGAAGAACTCAAAATTTAAAGAACAAAAACGAAATTGCAAAGAGAATGGAGAAGAAGAGAAAGAAAACTCTCACAAATACTTAAACTTTCTTGAAACTTACTTCTAAATTAAATCTCCCAAAATACAAAGAGATTGGCTCTATTTATACTAATCCTAGAAGCCAATTTGTACATGTACATAATCTGAATACAAGCTATAAGAATCTGAAATTTGTCAAAAATGGAAGCTTGATGCATGGTTGGTGGGTTGGTGCATGGTAGGTGGGTTGGTGTATGGTTGGTGGCTTTTAGTCAACAACTCTTATCCGACTTCTGGCTTCAACTTCATCACCTAGACGGTGCATTTTGGCTTGGATGTCTTCATCAAAGTTGTAGCCAGTTGTCTCCTTGAAAATCTCCAATTTGAATCATGTCATTTGGACTTTTAGAACTCCAGAAATGCCAAAAACACTTCACCTACCTCAAGTTAGGTTGGAAGAACGTGTTTCCAAATTCAGACCAACTTGTAACTTCTGAAGCATGCCTAAAACGACATCTATTGACAAAATGGTCTTCATTGAAGTTGGAGATATGGGTCTTATCTTTCAAGTGACCAAGTTTCAGCCCAAGAAGAGGCCTATAACCCACTATATAGTCCAATATGTGCATACTGCCCAGATGGTTCCGTGACAGCAAACCTACTCTGCATTGCAGGGATATTTTGGACCCTTAGCATTCCGATCCAGCTCTTGAGTTCTTCATGAAACTTGTAGAGCATTGTCTTAGCTTTCCAAAGACACCAAGATCACCTCAATTGGATTACCGAGTCCCAAGTTATGGCCTAACCAAGGAAGAAAGGTCAAAATGCATCAAAATCCGAAAATTATCTAATATTTACATTAAAACCCAATGAAGCCCAACAACATTAAACTCATCTAAAGTACTAATATTGGGCACAATAAATATCTAATAATGCCTAATACAAAGCTAACATAAGTGTCTCAAATTGATTGATCAAATTCCCCCACACTTAAGCTTTTGCACTCCTGGGCAAAACACATAAGAACAAAACTCAAGAAAAACAAGAAATATCATATTATTAAACTAAAAGCATAAAAACTGATTGTACCTAATCTAATCCACTTCCGTAGGAAAACACGATGGCACTTAGCATGTGCCACAAGCCTTTAAACCCCTAGGTGTCCCTAGTGGACGAGTTATAGTCTCGTGAGGGTTTACCAGGATGATACCCACAAACATGTAATACTTTATTTACAAGAGGATTATGAGTAACCACAATTTCAAGGATTCCAAACATTGATGAAGTGATATGCCTTTACATCCCAAATTAACAAGCAAGGTGAATTCAAGTAGAATCATGGATCAAGCATGATAGAATCTCACAAGATACACTATCAATCTCTCAAGTGTTTAGGTTTGTGTTTACACTCAAATCAACTCATGAAAAATTGCACTACCATAAGCTTGCTTATCTTCTACTTCTCCACTACTCAAAACACATGCACACACAAATCAAGAGGACTTTATTCAAGGTTGTAATGGGGCCAAGGTAAGGGAAGGGAACAATATGGATATACACAAGTTAAAACCAAAGAGAATAAAAGAGCAATGGGGAGGAACTCAAGTAACAAGCATAGAAGTTTACCCCAAGCCATAAAATACACATTCTCTTAACACATTCCTTCCTTTTTCTATTCTTTTCTTTTACAACCTTTTGGCTTGATTCTTTTTTTTTTTTTTTTTTTTTTGTTTTAATCAAAATTAGCCACTTTTTCTTTTTCTTTCTTTTGCACCAAACATTTTGCATAAGCACCCCCCACACTTAAACCATAGCTTGTCCTCAAGCAAAAAGAGCTCCTCCAAAAAACCAATGCTCTCCTATTCACTAAGGTGAGGTAAAACATTAATTTTTTTTACTCAAGGCTTGTAATGAGCTAAGAATAAGAATGGACAATTAGGCTCAAAGGGGGTTAACAATGGAATAAATGCAAGGTAGGCTATTTGGCCAAAGTAGCTAAGTCAAGAAAAGTGCCTCAATCATATTCATGCATGCATATGAAAATGTAGCCTCAAAAAGAATCAAAGCAAGTTCTAGAGTGATAAAATCCATGGGTGAAACTCACACAAGAAAGGAAGAAATTGACATAGATGCAACATCCATTCATCAATAGGTTCAAAATCTCACAAGGTATGGATGTATCTACCAAACTTAATCCACTAATCCAAAATCCAACACCAAGCATGTAAAATTCAAGGGGAAAGACAATTCATTCATTTATGTTAGGAAACTTGAACTCATGACTTTCATAATTCTTAAAACATGATTGGAAATGACTAAACACATGAAAATCACACCTCTTTTTTTTTTTTTCAAAACAAAAATTCAAATAGAAAACAAAAACAACAAATAAAATAGAAAACAGAAATGAAATACAGCAAACAGAATCAAAACAGAGACAACAAACAGAAAAAATGATAGCAACAGAAAAGAGTAAACAGTAATAGTAAAATAAAAACAGAAATAGGATTGAAAAAAGTAGCAAAACAGTAAAAACAAAAAGAAAACAACTAGAAAAATGAAATAAAAGTGTGGAAAGAAAACTCCCTATGGATAGCAGAAGCAACAAAATCCCAAATGGCCACACCATAGCCAAAGTGTAATGGATCACCACATCCGTAATCGGAGGTTTAATCTCCTGGGGTCAGCTTTATTGGCTTAACTCCATCTTCTAGTAAAATCCTACGCATTCATATGGAATGGATAATGCTTGGAATGTCTCGCAAGTGTGCATGCTCTCGCATTCTCCCTCAAAATGGGTAGCAACCTCTCCTCCTCATCGAGAAGGAGGTTTTTAGCCACAATGGACTCCAATTTTGTTGGCTTCACTACTTCAGATTGAATTGTTGCATAATCTGTGAAAAAGATTCATCATGTCTCAAAAAGGCAAAGCAATCTCAGACATGCATTACACAACATATCACCATCACAACCAAGACAACAAACGTAATCATCAAAATCGAGTAAAACTAGCAAATTCAAAGACACAAATCATCAATTGATTTTTTCTCATCAATGATCTCATTTTTTGCAGAATCAGATTTCTGCATCTGTTGCTTGCTCAACTGACTCAATGAAGATGTAAGTTGACCAACTTGGGTCTTCACGTTTTGTACTATAGCTTCTGTTCTCTGCTGGAATTGGATGTTATTCTGAGCAAATTGTTTCACCAAATCCTCTAGTGTAGGCTCAGATTCCATGCTTATTGGGGCTTGCTGCTGCTGCATAGGCTGCTGGTATAGACTGATTGGTTCAACATAAGGTTCGAACCAAGGATGATCTCCCCAATCATGGTTATATGTGATAGAATAAGGATCATATCTAGGCTGTTGGTATTGTGGTTCACCAAGAAATACACCTGTTGCATCAACAGAATGGTCATGAAATACAGAACCATTATCTTGCAATGTGGAGCAAGCATATGTGGGATGATAAGAACTACAACATATACTACAAAATCCTGCAGGTTCTTGCACATGTAACTGATGTTGTTCCACTGCCAACTGCCCCACCAGATAAGCCAGCTCATCAAGTTTATGCTCCATCAGATTAGAGATCAAACACAAAAACACAAAATCACAAAAACAAGTCTAAATATACACACAAAATAATTACAGAAAACATATCTACAGATTTTTAAAAATTATGGGACTACTACAGAGTGAAATCTACACAAAAATTCTATCTAACAGAATAATAAAAAATCTTAAAAAATTGAAAAAGTGGTCTAAACGATGGAATTTGGTAAAAATAAGGGTGACCTCACTACATGTAGTGAGTCTTTCTCAAAATCACGATTTTCATTAGTCTACCAAAATTCAGATTAATCAGAGATACGTTACCGAACCAAAATCTTGACAGAATGCCCTTTGTTCAATTTCAGCCGAATTCCACTTGAAAATGCTTCAAAAACAAAACAAACACAATTGTTAGAGTTAGATGAAATGATCAAATAGTTGCCCTTGGATCCCCGGCAACGGCGCCAAATTTGACAAGAGGTTGTCGAGACCCCGTCAAATAATAAAAATTACCGGTTCGTAAACTAATTTGTAGTATAGAGAATGAACCGAATCGTCTCTCAAGGATCCAAAAACAAAGATTTAATTAGATCAAGATAATTAGAAAAGGGGGGGTTTTGTTGTTGATTAACAAGATTAATAAAAGTAGGAGATTCAAAGTTGTAAACAAATATAAAGAAACAACCAATCCAAGGAAATTTACCGATCTTGAGTTTAACTCATCATTGATCACAAGGAATTCACTTAATTGCTAACCAAGTTCTTGGCCTTAGATCACATCAAGAAGCCTTAACATGATACAAGAATTCTTTACTAGATAAGCATCTAGGATTTGATTAACCAAGGTTAGATAAAGTAAGCACCATCCAACATAGATTAACTTAAGATCTAGAATTTAACCAAGCTAAACAATCTATCAAAAAGCTTTAATACATTGTTTAATCTTTATGATCCTCTTTGAATACATGATAATAAAGCTATTACCACATCAACATCTAAATCAAATTAAGCAATTTAAGCTAGATAAAAATCAAAAGAGGAAGAAGAGAAACTTGAATAACAATTAAGCAATATGAACAAGTAAACCAAGATCTCCAAATTAAACAACAAGATGGCTAATCCCTTGGATTGATTATGAGAGCCTAGCCTTCCATGGATGGGAAGGAAGAACTCAAAATTTAAAGAACAAAAACGAAATTGCAAAGAGAATGGAGAAGAAGAGAAAGAAAACTCTCACAAATACTTAAACTTTCTTGAAACTTACTTCTAAATTAAATCTCCCAAAATACAAAGAGATTGGCTCTATTTATACTAATCCTAGAAGCCAATTTGTACATGTACATAATCTGAATACAAGCTATAAGAATCTGAAATTTGTCAAAAATGGAAGCTTGATGCATGGTTGGTGGGTTGGTGCATGGTAGGTGGGTTGGTGTATGGTTGGTGGCTTTTAGTCAACAACTCTTATCCGACTTCTGGCTTCAACTTCATCACCTAGACGGTGCATTTTGGCTTGGATGTCTTCATCAAAGTTGTAGCCAGTTGTCTCCTTGAAAATCTCCAATTTGAATCATGTCATTTGGACTTTTAGAACTCCAGAAATGCCAAAAACACTTCACCTACCTCAAGTTAGGTTGGAAGAACGTGTTTCCAAATTCAGACCAACTTGTAACTTCTGAAGCATGCCTAAAACGACATCTATTGACAAAATGGTCTTCATTGAAGTTGGAGATATGGGTCTTATCTTTCAAGTGACCAAGTTTCAGCCCAAGAAGAGGCCTATAACCCACTATATAGTCCAATATGTGCATACTGCCCAGATGGTTCCGTGACAGCAAACCTACTCTGCATTGCAGGGATATTTTGGACCCTTAGCATTCCGATCCAGCTCTTGAGTTCTTCATGAAACTTGTAGAGCATTGTCTTAGCTTTCCAAAGACACCAAGATCACCTCAATTGGATTACCGAGTCCCAAGTTATGGCCTAACCAAGGAAGAAAGGTCAAAATGCATCAAAATCCGAAAATTATCTAATATTTACATTAAAACCCAATGAAGCCCAACAACATTAAACTCATCTAAAGTACTAATATTGGGCACAATAAATATCTAATAATGCCTAATACAAAGCTAACATAAGTGTCTCAAATTGATTGATCAACTCTCCCAAACACCATCTAACTCATGTGTTTTATGAAAGCACCTACTATTTGGCCTAGAAGCTCTAATAAACCGAGAAGGTAGAAATGGGCTCACAAATCTTAAACCAAGATAACTTGAGTCTTCAAACACCGTGAAGGCTTGGCAAACATCTATTGACTCTCCCAAACACCATCTAACTCATGTGTTTCATGTAAACAACTACTACTGGGCCTAGAAGTACATATAATCCAAGATCAACCGAAAAGGAATAAATGGGCCAACAACTCTTAAACCAAGATAACTTGAATTTTCAAACACCGTGAGGGCTTGGCAAACATCTATTGACTCTCCCAAACACCATCTAACTCATGTGTTTCATGAAAGCACCTACAACTTGGCCTAGAAGTTCTTATAAACCGAGAAGGTAGAAATGGGCTCACAGATCTTAAACCAAGTTAACTTGAGTCTTCAAACACCCTGAGGGCTTGGCAAACATCTATTGACTCTCCCAAACACCATCTAACTCATGTGTTTTATGATAGCACCTACTACTGGGCCTAGAAGTTCTAACAAACCGAGAAGGTAGAAATGGGCTCACAAATCTTAAACCAAGATCACTTGAGTCTTCAAACACCGTGAAGGCTTGGCAAACATCTATTGACTCTCCCAAACACCATCTAACTCATGTGTTTCATGTAAACAACTACTACTGGGCCTAGAAGTACATATAATCCAAGATCAACCGAAAAGGAATAAATGGGCCAACAACTCTTAAACCAAGATAACTTGAATTTTCAAACACCGTGAGGGCTTGGCAAACATCTATTGACTCTCCCAAACACCATCTAACTCATGTGTTTTATGAAAGCACCTACTATTTGGCCTAGAAGCTCTAATAAACCGAGAAGGTAGAAATGGGTTCTAAAATCTTAAACCAAGATAACTTCAGTCTTCGAACACCGTGAGGGCAGGCAAACATCTATTGACTCTCCCAAACACCATCTAATAAATGTGTTTCATGAAAGCACCTACAACTTGGCCTAGAAGTTCTTATAAACCGAGAAGGTAGAAATGGGCTCACAAATCTTAAACCAAGTTAACTTGAGTCTTCAAACACCCTGAGGGCTTGGCAAACATCTATTGACTCTCCCAAACACCATCTAACTCATGTGTTTCATGAAAACACCTACTACTTGGCCTAGAAGTTCAAATAATCCAAGATCAACCGAAAAGGAACAAATGGGCCAACAACTCTTAAACCAAGATAACTTGAATTTTCAAACACCGTGAGGGCTTGGCAAACATCTATTGACTCTCCCAAACACCATCTAACTCATGTGTTTCATGAAAGCACCTACAACTTGGCCTAGAAGTTCTTATAAACCGAGAAGGTAGAAATGGGCTCACAAATCTTAAACCAAGTTAACTTGAGTCTTCAAACACCCTGAGGGCTTGGCAAACATCTATTGACTCTCCCAATCACCGTCTAACTCATGTGTTTTATGATAGCACCTACTACTGGGCCTAGAAGTTCTAACAAACCGAGAAGGTAGAAATGGGCTCACAAATCTTAAACCAAGATCACTTGAGTCTTCAAACACCGTGAAGGCTTGGCAAACATCTATTGACTCTCCCAAACACCATCTAACTCATGTGTTTCATGAAAGCACCTACAACTTGGCCTAGAAGTTCTTATAAACCGAGAAGGTAGAAATGGGCTCACAAATCTTAAACCAAGTTAACTTGAGTCTTCAAACACCCTGAGGGCTTGGCAAACATCTATTGACTCTCCCAAACACCATCGAACTCAGGTGTTTTATGATAGCACCTACTATTTGGCCTAGAAGTTCTAACAAACCGAGAAGGTAGAAATGGGCTCACAAATCTTAAACCAAGATCACTTGAGACTTCAAACACCGTGAAAGGTTGACAAACATCTATTGACTCTCCCAAACACCATCTAACTCATGTGTTTCATGAAAACACCTACTACTTGGCCTAGAAGTTCATATAATCCAAGATCAACCGAGAACAAACAAATGGGCTTACAACTCTTAAACCAAGATAACTTGAGTCTTCTAACACCATGAGGGCTTGGCAAACATCTATTGACTCTCCCAAACACCATCTAACTCATGTGTTTTATGATAGCACCTACTACTGGGCCTAGAAGTTCTAACCAACCGAGAAGGTAGAAATGGGCTCACAAATCTTAAACCAAGATCACTTGAGTCTTCAGACACCGTGAAGGCTTGGCAAACATCTATTGACTCTCCCAAACACCATCTAACTCATGTGTTTCATGAAAGCACTTACAACTTGGCCTAGAAGTTCTTATAAACCGAGAAGGTAGAAATGGGCTCAGAAATCTTAAACCAAATTAACTTGAGTCTTCAAACACCCTGAGGGCTTGGCAAACATCTATTGACTCTCCCAAACACCATCTAACTCATGTGTTTCATGAAAACACCTACTACTTGGCCTAGAAGTTCATATAATCCAAGATCAACCGAAAAGGAACAAATGGGCCAACAACTCTTAAACCAAGATAACTTGAATTTTCAAACACCGTGAGGGCTTGGCAAACATCTATTGACTCTCCCAAACACCATCTAACTCATGTGTTTCATGAAAGCACCTACAACTTGGCCTAGAAGTTCTTATAAACCGAGAAGGTAGAAATGGGCTCAGAAATCTTAAACCAAATTAACTTGAGTCTTCAAACACCCTGAGGGCTTGGCAAACATCTATTGACTCTCCCAAACACCATTTAAATCATGTGTTTCACGAAAACACCTACTACTTGGCCTAGAAGTTCATATAATCCAAGATCAACCGAAAAGGAACAAATGGGCCAACAACTCTTAAACCAAGATAACTTGAATTTTCAAACACCGTGAGGGCTTGGCAAACATCTATTGACTCTCCCAAACACCATCTAACTCATGTGTTTCATGAAAGCACCTACAACTTGGCCTAGAAGTTCTTATAAACCGAGAAGGTAGAAATGGGCACACAAATCTTTAACCAAGTTAACTTGAGTCTTCAAACACCCTGACGGCTTGGCAAACATCTATTGACTCTCCCAAACACCATCTAACTCATTTGTTTCATGAAAACACCTACTACTTGGCCTAGAAGTTCATATAATCCAAGATCAACCGAAAAGGAACAAATGGGCCAACAACTCTTAAACCAAGATAACTTGAATTTTCAAACACCGTGAGGGCTTGGCAAACATCTATTGACTCTCCCAAACACCATCTAACTCATGTGTTTTATGATAGCACCTACTATTTGGCCTAGAAGTTCTAACAAACCGAGAAGGTAGAAATGGGCTCACAAATCTTAAACCAAGATCACTTGAGTCTTCAAACACCCTGAGGGCTTGGCAGACATCTATTGACTCTCCCAAACACCATCTAACTCATGTGTTTCCTGTAAACACCTACTACTTGGCCTAGAAGTTCATATAATCCAAGATCAACCGAGAAGGAACAAATGGGCCAGCAACTCTTAAACCAAGATAACTTGAGTCTTCAAACACCGTGAGGGCTTGGCAAACATCTATTGACTCTCCCAAACACCATCTAACTCATGTGTTTTATGAAAGCACCTACTACTTGCCCTAGAAGTTCTTATAAACCTAGAAGGTAGAAATGGGTTCTAAAATCTTAAACCAAGATAACTTCCGTCTTCGAACACCGTGATGGCAGGCAAACATCTATTGACTCTCCCAAACACCATCTAACTCATGTGTTTTATGAAAGCACCTATTATTTGGCCTAGAAGCTCTAATAAACCGAGAAGGTAGAAATGGGCTCACAAATCTTAAACCAAGTTAACTTGAGTCTTCAAACACCCTGAGGGCTTGGCAAACATCTATTGACTCTCCTCAACACCATCTAACTCATGTGTTTCATGAAAACACCTACTACTGGGCCTAGAAGTTCATATAATGCAAGATCAACTGAGAAGGAACAAATGGGCTTACAACTCTTAAACCAAAATAACTTGAGTCTTCTAACACCGTGAGGACTTGGCAAACATCTATTGATTCTCCCAAACACCATCTAACTCATGTCTTTCATGAAAGCATCTACAACTTGGCCTAGAATTTCTTATAAACCGAGAAGGTAGAAATGGGCTCAGAAATCTTAAACCAAATTAACTTGAGTCTTCAAACACCGTGAGGGCTTGGCAAACATCTATTGACTCTCCCAAACATCATCTAACTCATGTGTTTCATGAAAGCACCTACAACTTGGCCTAGAAGTTCTTATAAACCGAGAAGGTAGAAATGGGCTCACAAATCTTAAACCAAGTTAACTTGAGTCTTCAAACACCCTGAGGGCTTGGCAAACATCTATTGACTCTCCCAAACACCATCTAACTCATGTGTTTTATGATAGCACCTACTATTTGGCCTAGAAGTTCTAACAAACCGAGAAGGTAGAAATGGGCTCACAAATCTTAAACCAAGTTAACTTGAGTCTTCAAACACCCTGACGGCTTGGCAAACATCTATTGACTCTCCCAAACACCATCTAACTCATGTGTTTCATGAAAACACCTACTACTTGGCCTAGAAGTTCATATAATCCAAGATCAACCGAAAAGGAACAAATGGGCCAACAACTCTTAAACCAAGATAACTTGAATTTTCAAACACCGTGAGGGCTTGGCAAACATCTATTGACTCTCCCAAACACCATCTAACTCATGTGTTTTATGATAGCACCTACTATTTGGCCTAGAAGTTCTAACAAACCGAGAAGGTAGAAATGGGCTCACAAATCTTAAACCAAGATCACTTGAGTCTTCAAACACCCTGAGGGCTTGGCAAACATCTATTGACTCTCCCAAACACCATCTAACTCATGTGTTTCGTGTAAACACCTACTACTTGGCCTAGAAGTTCATATAATCCAAGATCAACCGAGAAGGAACAAATGGGCCAGCAACTCTTAAACCAAGATAACTTGAGTCTTCAAACACCGTGAGGGCTTGGCAAACATCTATTGACTCTCCCAAACACCATCTAACTCATGTGTTTTATGATAGCACCTACTATTTGGCCTAGAAGTTCTAACAAACCGAGAAGGTAGAAATGGGCTCACAAATCTTAAACCAAGATCACTTGAGTCTTCAAACACCCTGAGGGCTTGGCAGACATCTATTGACTCTCCCAAACACCATCTAACTCATGTGTTTCATGTAAACACCTACTACTTGGCCTAGAAGTTCATATAATCCAAGATCAACCGAGAAGGAACAAATGGGCCAGCAACTCTTAAACCAAGATAACTTGAGTCTTCAAACACCGTGAGGGCTTAGCAAACATCTATTGACTCTCCCAAACACCATCTAACTCATGTGTTTTATGAAAGCACCTACTACTTGCCCTAGAAGTTCTTATAAACCTAGAAGGTAGAAATGGGTTCTAAAATCTTAAACCAAGATAACTTCCGTCTTCGAACACCGTGATGGCAGGCAAACATCTATTGACTCTCCCAAACACCATCTAACTCATGTGTTTTATGAAAGCACCTATTATTTGGCCTAGAAGCTCTAATAAACCGAGAAGGTAGAAATGGGCTCACAAATCTTAAACCAAGTTAACTTGAGTCTTCAAACACCCCCGAGGGCTTGGCAAACATCTATTGACTCTCCTCAACACCATCTAACTCATGTGTTTCATGAAAACACCTACTACTGGGCCTAGAAGTTCATATAATGCAAGATCAACTGAGAAGGAACAAATGGGCTTACAACTCTTAAACCAAAATAACTTGAGTCTTCTAACATCGTGAGGACTTGGCAAACATCTATTGATTCTCCCAAACACCATCTAGCTCATGTCTTTCATGAAAGCATCTACAACTTGGCCTAGAATTTCTTATAAACCGAGAAGGTAGAAATGGGCTCAGAAATCTTAAACCAAATTAACTTGAGTCTTCAAACACCGTGAGGGCTTTGCAAACATCTATTGACTCTCCCAAACATCATCTAACTCATGTGTTTCATGAAAGCACCTACAACTTGGCCTAGAAGTTCTTATAAACCGAGAAGGTAGAAATGGGCTCACAAATCTTAAACCAAGTTAACTTGAGTCTTCAAACACCCTGAGGGCTTGGCAAACATCTATTGACTCTCCCAAACACCATCTAACTCATGTGTTTTATGATAGCACCTACTATTTGGCCTAGAAGTTCTAACAAACCGAGAAGGTAGAAATGGGCTCACAAATCTTAAACCAAGTTAACTTGAGTCTTCAAACACCCTGAGGGCTTGGCAAACATCTATTGACTCTCCCAAACACCATCTAACTCATGTGTTTCATGAAAACACCTACTACTTGGCCTAGAAGTTCATATAATCCAAGATCAACCGAAAAGGAACAAATGGGCCAACAACTCTTAAACCAAGATAACTTGAATTTTCAAACACCGTTAGGGCTTGGCAAACATCTATTGACTCTCCCAAACACCATCTAACTCATGTGTTTTATGATAGCACCTACTATTTGGCCTAGAAGTTCTAACAAACCGAGAAGGTAGAAATGGGCTCACAAATCTTAAACCAAGATCACTTGAGTCTTCAAACACCCTGAGGGCTTGGCAAACATCTATTGACTCTCCCAAACACCATCTAACTCATGTGTTTCGTGTAAACACCTACTACTTGGCCTAGAAGTTCATATAATCCAAGATCAACCGAGAAGGAACAAATGGGCCAGCAACTCTTAAACCAAGATAACTTGAGTCTTCAAACACCGTGAGGGCTTGGCAAACATCTATTGACTCTCCCAAACACCATCTAACTCATGTGTTTTATGATAGCACCTACTACTGGGCCTAGAAGTTCTAACAAACCGAGAAGGTAGAAATGGGCTCACAAATCTTAAACCAAGATCACTTGAGTCTTCAAACACCGTGAAGGATTGGCAAACATCAATTGACTCTCCCACACACCATCCAACTCATGTGTTTCATGAAAGCACCTACAACTTGGCCTAGAAGTTCTTATAAACCGAGAAGGTAGAAATGGGCTCACAAATCTTAAACCAAGTTAACTTGAGTTTTCAAACACCCTGAGGGCTTGGCAAACATCTATTGACACTCCCAAACACCATCTAACTCATGTGTTTCATGAAAACACCTACTACTTGGCCTAGAAGTTCTTATAAACCGAGAAGGTAGAAATGGACACACAAATCTTTAACCAAGTTAACTTGAGTCTTCAAATGGGCTTACAACTCTTAACCAAGATCAACTGAGAAGGAACAAATGGGCTTACAACTCTTAAACCAAAATAACTTGAGTCTTCTAACACCGTGAGGACTTGGCAAACATCTATTGATTCTCCCAAACACCATCTAACTCATGTGTTTCATGAAAGCACCTACAACTTGGCCTAGAAGTTCTTATAAACCGAGAAGGTAGAAATGGGCACACAAATCTTTAACCAAGTTAACTTGAGTCGTCAAACACCCTGACGGCTTGGCAAACATCTATTGACTCTCCCAAACACCATCTAACTCATGTGTTTCATGAAAACACCTACTACTGTGCCTAGAAGTTCATATAATCCAAGATCAACCGAAAAGGAACTAATGGGCCAACAACTCTTAAACCAAGATCACTTGAGTCTTCAAACACCGTGAAGGATTGGCAAACATCTATTGACTCTCCCAAACACCATCTAACTCATGTGTTTCATGAAAGCACCTACAACTTGGCCTAGAAGTTCTTATAAACCGAGAAGTTAGAAATGGGCTCACAAATCTTAAACCAAGTTAACTTGAGTCTTCAAACACCCTGAGGGCTTGGCAAACATCTATTGACTCTCCCAAACACCATCTAACTCATGTGTTTTATGATAGCACCTACTATTTGGCCTAGAAGTTCTAACAAACCGAGAAGGTAGAAATGGGCTCACAAATCTTAAACCAAGTTAACTTGAGTCTTCAAACACCCTGAGGGCTTGGCAAACATCTATTGACTCTCGCAAACACTATCTAACTCATGTGTTTCATGAAAACACCTACTACTTGGCCTAGAAGTTCATATAATCCAAGATCAACCGAAAAGGAACAAATGGGCCAACAACTCTTAAACCAAGATAACTTGAATTTTCAAACACCGTGAGGGCTTGGCAAACATCTATTGACTCTCCCAAACACCATCTAACTCATGTGTTTTATGATAGCACCTACTATTTGGCCTAGAAGTTTTAACAAACCGAGAAGGTAGAAATGGGCTCACAAATCTTAAACCAAGATCACTTGAGTCTTCAAACACCCTGAGGGCTTGGCAGACATCTATTGACTCTCCCAAACACCATCTAACTCATGTGTTTCATGTAAACACCTACTACTTGGCCTAGAAGTTCATATAATCCAAGATCAACCGAGAAGGAACAAATGGGCCAGCAACTCTTAAACCAAGATAACTTGAGTCTTCAAACACCGTGAGGGCTTGGCAAACATCTATTGACTCTCCCAAACACCATCTAACTCATGTGTTTTATGAAAGCACCTACTACTTGCCCTAGAAGTTCTTATAAACCTAGAAGGTAGAAATGGGTTCTAAAATCTTAAACCAAGATAACTTCCGTCTTCGAACACCGTGATGGCAGGCAAACATCTATTGACTCTCCCAAACACCATCTAACTCATGTGTTTTATGAAAGCACCTATTATTTGGCCTAGAAGCTCTAATAAACCGAGAAGGTAGAAATGGGCTCACAAATCTTAAACCAAGTTAACTTGAGTCTTCAAACACCCTGAGGGCTTGGCAAACATCTATTGACTCTCCTCAACACCATCTAACTCATGTGTTTCATGAAAACACCTACTACTGGGCCTAGAAGTTCATATAATGCAAGATCAACTGAGAAGGAACAAATGGGCTTACAACTCTTAAACCAAAATAACTTGAGTCTTCTAACACCGTGAGGACTTGGCAAACATCTATTGATTCTCCCAAACACCATCTAACTCATGTCTTTCATGAAAGCATCTACAACTTGGCCTAGAATTTCTTATAAACCGAGAAGGTAGAAATGGGCTCAGAAATCTTAAACCAAATTAACTTGAGTCTTCAAACACCGTGAGGGCTTGGCAAACATCTATTGACTCTCCCAAACATCATCTAACTCATGTGTTTCATGAAAGCACCTACAACTTGGCCTAGAAGTTCTTATAAACCGAGAAGGTAGAAATGGACCCACAAATCTTAAAAAAAGTTAACTTGAGTCTTCAAACACCCTGAGGGCTTGGCAAACATCTATTGACTCTCCCAAACACCATCTAACTCATGTGTTTTATGATAGCACCTACTATTTGGCCTAGAAGTTCTAACAAACCGAGAAGGTAGAAATGGGCTCACAAATCTTAAACCAAGTTAACTTGAGTCTTCAAACACCCTGACCGCCTGGCAAACATCTATTGACTCTCCCAAACACCATCTAACTCATGTGTTTCATGAAAACACCTACTACTTGGCCTAGAAGTTCATATAATCCAAGATCAACCGAAAAGGAACAAATGGGCCAACAACTCTTAAACCAAGATAACTTGAATTTTCAAACACCGTGAGGGCTTGGCAAACATCTATTGACTCTCCCAAACACCATCTAACTCATGTGTTTTATGATAGCACCTACTATTTGGCCTAGAAGTTCTAACAAACCGAGAAGGTAGAAATGGGCTCACAAATCTTAAACCAAGATCACTTGAGTCTTCAAACACCCTGAGGGCTTGGCAAACATCTATTGACTCTCCCAAACACCATCTAACTCATGTGTTTCGTGTAAACACCTACTACTTGGCCTAGAAGTTCATATAATCCAAGATCAACCGAGAAGGAACAAATGGGCCAGCAACTCTTAAACCAAGATAACTTGAGTCTTCAAACACCGTGAGGGCTTGGCAAACATCTATTGACTCTCCCAAACACCATCTAACTCATGTGTTTTATGATAGCACCTACTATTTGGCCTAGAAGTTCTAACAAACCGAGAAGGTAGAAATGGGCTCACAAATCTTAAACCAAGATCACTTGAGTCTTCAAACACCCTGAGGGCTTGGCAGACATCTATTGACTCTCCCAAACACCATCTAACTCATGTGTTTCATGTAAACACCTACTACTTGGCCTAGAAGTTCATATAATCCAAGATCAACCGAGAAGGAACAAATGGGCCAAAAACTCTTAAACCAAGATAACTTGAGTCTTCAAACACCGTGAGGGCTTGGCAAACATCTATTGACTCTCCCAAACACCATCTAACTCATGTGTTTTATGAAAGCACCTACTACTTGCCCTAGAAGTTCTTATAAACCTAGAAGGTAGAAATGGGTTCTAAAATCTTAAACCAAGATAACTTCCGTCTTCGAACACCGTGATGGCAGGCAAACATCTATTGACTCTCCCAAACACCATCTAACTCATGTGTTTTATGAAAGCACCTATTATTTGGCCTAGAAGCTCTAATAAACCGAGAAGGTAGAAATGGGCTCACAAATCTTAAACCAAGTTAACTTGAGTCTTCAAACACCCTGAGGGCTTGGCAAACATCTATTGACTCTCCTCAACACCATCTAACTCATGTGTTTCATGAAAACACCTACTACTGGGCCTAGAAGTTCATATAATGCAAGATCAACTGAGAAGGAACAAATGGGCTTACAACTCTTAAACCAAAATAACTTGAGTCTTCTAACACCGTGAGGACTTGGCAAACATCTATTGATTCTCCCAAACACCATCTAGCTCATGTCTTTCATGAAAGCATCTACAACTTGGCCTAGAATTTCTTATAAACCGAGAAGGTAGAAATGGGCTCAGAAATCTTAAACCAAATTAACTTGAGTCTTCAAACACCGTGAGGGCTTTGCAAACATCTATTGACTCTCCCAAACATCATCTAACTCATGTGTTTCATGAAAGCACCTACAACTTGGCCTAGAAGTTCTTATAAACCGAGAAGGTAGAAATGGGCTCACAAATCTTAAACCAAGTTAACTTGAGTCTTCAAACACCCTGAGGGCTTGGCAAACATCTATTGACTCTCCCAAACACCATCTAACTCATGTGTTTTATGATAGCACCTACTATTTGGCCTAGAAGTTCTAACAACCCGAGAAGGTAGAAATGGGCTCACAAATCTTAAACCAAGTTAACTTGAGTCTTCAAACACCCTGAGGGCTTGGCAAACATCTATTGACTCTCCCAAACACCATCTAACTCATGTGTTTCATGAAAACACCTACTACTTGGCCTAGAAGTTCATATAATCCAAGATCAACCGAAAAGGAACAAATGGGCCAACAACTCTTAAACCAAGATAACTTGAATTTTCAAACACCGTTAGGGCTTGGCAAACATCTATTGACTCTCCCAAACACCATCTAACTCATGTGTTTTATGATAGCACCTACTATTTGGCCTAGAAGTTCTAACAAACCGAGAAGGTAGAAATGGGCACACAAATCTTAAACCAAGATCACTTGAGTCTTCAAACACCCTGACGGCTTGGCAAACATCTATTGACTCTCCCAAACACCATCTAACTCATGTGTTTCGTGTAAACACCTACTATTTGGCCTAGAAGTTCTAACAAACCGAGAAGGAACAAATGGGCCAGCAACTCTTAAACCAAGATAACTTGAGTCTTCAAACACCGTGAGGGCTTGGCAAACATCTATTGACTCTCCCAAACACCATCTAACTCATGTGTTTTATGATAGCACCTACTACTGGGCCTAGAAGTTCTAACAAACCGAGAAGGTAGAAATGGGCTCACAAATCTTAAACCAAGATCACTTGAGTCTTTAAACACCGTGAAGGATGGGCAAACATCTATTGACTCTCCCAAACACCATCCAACTCATGTGTTTCATGAAAGCACCTACAACTTGGCCTAGAAGTTCTTATAAACCGAGAAGGTAGAAATGGGCTCACAAATCTTAAACCAAGTTAACTTGAGTTTTCAAACACCCTGAGGGCTTGGCAAACATCTATTGACTCTCCCAAACACCATCTAACTCATGTGTTTTATGAAAGCACCTACTACTTGCCCTAGAAGTTCTTATAAACCTAGAAGGTAGAAATGGGTTCTAAAATCTTAAACCAAGATAACTTCCGTCTTCGAACACCGTGATGGCAGGCAAACATCTATTGACTCTCCCAAACACCATCTAACTCATGTGTTTTATGAAAGCACCTATTATTTGGCCTAGAAGCTCTAATAAACCGAGATGGTAGAAATGGGCTCACAAATCTTAAACCAAGTTAACTTGAGTCTTCAAACACCCTGAGGGCTTGGCAAACATCTATTGACTCTCCTCAACACCATCTAACTCATGTGTTTCATGAAAACACCTACTACTGGGCCTAGAAGTTCATATAATGCAAGATCAACTGAGAAGGAACAAATGGGCTTACAACTCTTAAACCAAAATAACTTGAGTCTTCTAACACCGTGAGGACTTGGCAAACATCTATTGATTCTCCCAAACACCATCTAGCTCATGTCTTTCATGAAAGCATCTACAACTTGGCCTAGAATTTCTTATAAACCGAGAAGGTAGAAATGGGCTCAGAAATCTTAAACCAAATTAACTTGAGTCTTCAAACACCGTGAGGGCTTTGCAAACATCTATTGACTCTCCCAAACATCATCTAACTCATGTGTTTCATGAAAGCACCTACAACTTGGCCTAGAAGTTCTTATAAACCGAGAAGGTAGAAATGGGCTCACAAATCTTAAACCAAGATCACTTGAGTCTTCAAACACCCTGAGGGCTTGGCAAACATCTATTGACTCTCCCAAACACCATCTAACTCATGTGTTTCGTGTAAACACCTACTACTTGGCCTAGAAGTTCATATAATCCAAGATCAACCGAGAAGGAACAAATGGGCCAGCAACTCTTAAACCAAGATAACTTGAGTCTTCAAACACCGTGAGGGCTTGGCAAACATCTATTGACTCTCCCAAACACCATCTAACTCATGTGTTTTATGATAGCACCTACTACTGGGCCTAGAAGTTCTAACAAACCGATAAGGTAGAAATGGGCTCACAAATCTTAAACCAAGATCACTTGAGTCTTCAAACACCGTGAAGGATTGGCAAACATCTATTGACTCTCCCAAACACCATCCAACTCATGTGTTTCATGAAAGCACCTACAACTTGGCCTAGAAGTTCTTATAAACAGAGAAGGTAGAAATGGGCTCACAAATCTTAAACCAAGTTAACTTGAGTTTTCAAACACCCTGAGGGCTTGGCAAACATCTATTGACTCTCCCAAACACCATCTAACTCATGTGTTTCATGAAAACACCTACTACTTGGCCTAGAAGTTCTTATAAACCGAGAAGGTAGAAATGGACACACAAATCTTTAACCAAGTTAACTTGAGTCTTCAAATGGGCTTACAACTCTTAACCAAGATCAACTGAGAAGGAACAAATGGGCTTACAACTCTTAAACCAAAATAACTTGAGTCTTCTAACACCGTGAGGACTTGGCAAACATCTATTGATTCTCCCAAACACCATCTAACTCATGTGTTTCATGAAAGCACCTACAACTTGGCCTAGAAGTTCTTATAAACCGAGAAGGTAGAAATGGGCACACAAATCTTTAACCAAGTTAACTTGAGTCTTCAAACACCCTGACGGCTTGGCAAACATCTATTGACTCTCCCAAACACCATCTAACTCATGTGTTTCATGAAAACACCTACTACTTGGCCTAGAAGTTCATATAATCCAAGATCAACCGAAAAGGAACTAATGGGCCAACAACTCTTAAACCAAGATCACTTGAGTCTTCAAACACCGTGAAGGATTGGCAAACATCTATTGACTCTCCCAAACACCATCTAACTCATGTGTTTCATGAAAGCACCTACAACTTGGCCTAGAAGTTCTTATAAACCGAGAAGGTAGAAATGGGCTCACAAATCTTAAACCAAGTTAACTTGAGTCTTCAAACACCCTGAGGGCTTGGCAAACATCTATTGACTCTCCCAAACACCATCGAACTCATGTGTTTTATGATAGCACCTACTATTTGGCCTAGAAGTTCTAACAAACCGAGAAGGTAGAAATGGGCTCACAAATCTTAAACCAAGATCACTTGAGACTTCAAACACCGTGAAGGCTTGACAAACATCAATTGACTCTCCCAAACACCATCGAACTCATGTGTTTCATGAAAACACCTACTACTTGGCCTAGAAGTTCATATAATCTAAGATCAACCGAGAACGAACAAATGGGCTTACAACTCTTAAACCAAGATAACTTGAGTCTTCTAACACCATGAGGGCTTGGCAAACATCTATTGACTCTCCCAAACACCATCTAACTCATGTGTTTTATGATAGCTCCTACTACTGGGCCTAGAAGTTCTAACCAACCGAGAAGGTAGAAATGGGCTCACAAATCTTAAACCAAGATCACTTGAGTCTTCAGACACCGTGAAGGCTTGGCAAACATCTATTGACTCTCCCAAACACCATCTAACTCATGTGTTTCATGAAAGCACTTACAACTTGGCCTAGAAGTTCTTATAAACCGAGAAGGTAGAAATGAGCTCAGAAATCTTAAACCAAATCAACTTGAGTCTTCAAACACCCTGAGGGCTTGGCAAACATCTATTGACTCTCCCAAACACCATCTAACTCATGTGTTTCATGAAAACACCTACTACTTGGCCTAGAAGTTCATATAACCCAAGATCAACCGAAAAGGAACAAATGGGCCAACAACTCTTAAACCAAGATAACTTGAATTTTCAAACACCGTGAGGGCTTGGCAAACATCTATTGACTCTCCCAAACACCATCTAACTCATGTGTTTCATGAAAGCACCTACAACTTGGCCTAGAAGTTCTTATAAACCGAGAAGGTAGAAATGGGCTCAGAAATCTTAAACCAAATTAACTTGAGTCTTCAAACACCCTGAGGGCTTGGCAAACATCTATTGACTCTCCCAAACACCATCTAACTCATGTGTTTCATGAAAACACCTACTACTTGGCCTAGAAGTTCATATAATCCAAGATCAACCGAAAAGGAACAAATGGGCCAACAACTCTTAAACCAAGATAATTTGAATTTTCAAACACCGTGAGGGCTTGGCAAACATCTATTGACTCTCCCAAACACCATCTAACTCATGTGTTTCATGAAAGCACCTACAACTTGGCCTAGAAGTTCTTATAAACCGAGAAGGTAGAAATGGGCACACAAATCTTTAACCAAGTTAACTTGAGTCTTCAAACACCCTGACGGCTTGGCAAACATCTATTGACTCTCCCAAACACCATCTAACTCATGTGTTTCATGAAAACACCTACTACTTGGCCTAGAAGTTCATATAATCCAAGATCAACCGAAAAGGAACAAATGGGCCAACAACTCTTAAACCAAGATAACTTGAATTTTCAAACACCGTGAGGGCTTGGCAAACATCTATTGACTCTCCCAAACACCATCTAACTCATGTGTTTTATGATAGCACCTACTATTTGGCCTAGAAGTTCTAACAAACCGAGAAGGTAGAAATGGGCTCACAAATCTTAAACCAATATCACTTGAGTCTTCAAACACCCTGAGGGCTTGGCAAACATCTATTGACTCTCCCAAACACCATCTAACTCATGTGTTTCATGTAAACACCTACTACTTGGCCTAGAAGTTCATATAATCCAAGATCAACCGAGAAGGAACAAATGGGCCAGCAACTCTTAAACCAAGATAACTTGAGTCTTCAAACACCGTGAGGGCTTGGCAAACATCTATTGACTCTCCCAAACACCATCTAACTCATGTGTTTTATGAAAGCACCTACTACTTGCCCTAGAAGTTCTTATAAACCTAGAAGGTAGAAATGGGTTCTAAAATCTTAAACCAAGATAACTTCCGTCTTCGAACACCGTGATGGCAGGCAAACATCTATTGACTCTCCCAAACACCATCTAACTCAAGTGTTTTATGAAAGCACCTATTATTTGGCCTAGAAGCTCTAATAAACCGAGAAGGTAGAAATGGGCTCACAAATCTTAAACCAAGTTAACTTGAGTCTTCAAACACCCTGAGGGCTTGGCAAACATCTATTGACTCTCCCAAACACCATCTAACTCATGTGTTTCATGAAAACACCTACTACTGGGCCTAGAAGTTCATATAATGCAAGATCAACTGAGAAGGAACAAATGGGCTTACAACTCTTAAACCAAAATAACTTGAGTCTTCTAACACCGTGAGGACTTGGCAAACATCTATTGATTCTCCCAAATACCATCTAACTCATGTCTTTCATGAAAGCACCTACAACTTGGCTTAGAATTTCTTATAAACCGAGAAGGTAGAAATGGGCTCAGAAATCTTAAACCAAATTAACTTGAGTCTTCAAACACCCTGAGGGCTTGGCAAACATCTATTGACTCTCCCAAACATCATCTAACTCATGTGTTTCATGAAAGCACCTACAACTTGGCCTAGAAGTTCTTATAAACCGAGAAGGTAGAAATGGGCTCACAAATCTTAAACCAAGTTAACTTGAGTCTTCAAACACCCTGAGGGCTTGGCAAACATCTATTGACTCTTCCAAACACCATCTAACTCATGTGTTTTATGATAGCACCCACTATTTGGCCTAGAAGTTCTAACAAACCGAGAAGGTAGAAATGGGCTCACAAATCTTAAACCAAGTTAACTTGAGTCTTCAAACACCCTGACGGCTTGGCAAACATCTATTGACTCTCCCAAACACCATCTAACTCATGTGTTTCATGAAAACACCTACTACTTGGCCTAGAAGTTCATATAATCCAAGATCAACCGAAAAGGAACAAATGGGCCAACAACTCTTAAACCAAGATAACTTGAATTTTCAAACACCGTGAGGGCTTGGCAAACATCTATTGACTCTCCCAAACACCATCTAACTCATGTGTTTTATGATAGCACCTACTATTTGGCCTAGAAGTTCTAACAAACCGAGAAGGTAGAAATGGGCTCACAAATCTTAAACCAAGTTAACTTGAGTCTTCAAACACCCTGACGGCTTGGCAAACATCTATTGACTCTCCCAAACACCATCTAACTCATGTGTTTCATGAAAACACCTACTACTTGGCCTAGAAGTTCATATAATCCAAGATCAACCGAAAAGGAACAAATGGGCCAACAACTCTTAAACCAAGATAACTTGAATTTTCAAACACCATGAGGGCTTGGCAAACATCTATTGACTCTCCCAAACACCATCTAACTCATGTGTTTTATGATAGCACCTACTATTTGACCTAGAAGTTCTAACAAACCGAGAAGGTAGAAATGGGCTCACAAATCTTAAACCAAGATCACTTGAGTCTTCAAACACCCTGAGGGCTTGGCAAACATCTATTGACTCTCCCAAACACCATCTAACTCATGTGTTTCGTGTAAACACCTACTACTTGGCCTAGAAGTTCATATAATCCAAGATCAACCGAGAAGGAACAAATGGGCCAGCAACTCTTAAACCAAGATAACTTCAGTCTTCAAACACCGTGAGGGCTTGGCAAACATCTATTGACTCTCCCAAACACCATCTAACTCATGTGTTTTATGATAGCACCTACTACTGGGCCTAGAAGTTCTAACAAACCGAGAAGGTAGAAATGGGCTCACAAATCTTAAACCAAGATCACTTGAGTCTTCAAACACCGTGAAGGATTGGCAAACATCTATTGACTCTCCCAAACACCATCTAACTCATGTGTTTCATGAAAGCACCTACAACTTGGCCTAGAAGTTCTTATAAACCGAGAAGGTAGAAATGGGCTCACAAATCTTAAACCAAGTTAACTTGAGTTTTCAAACACCCTGAGGGCTTGGCAAACATCTATTGACTCTCCCAAACACCATCTAACTCATGTGTTTCATGAAAACACCTACTACTTGGCCTAGAAGTTCTTATAAACCGAGAAGGTAGAAATGGGCACACAAATCTTTAACCAAGTTAACTTGAGTCTTCAAATGGGCTTACAACTCTTAACCAAGATCAACTGAGAAGGAACAAATGGGCTTACAACTCTTAAACCAAAATAACTTGAGTCTTCTAACACCGTGAGGACTTGGCAAACATCTATTGATTCTCCCAAACACCATCTAACTCATGTGTTTCATGAAAGCACCTACAACTTGGCCTAGAAGTTCTTATAAACCGAGAAGGTAGAAATGGGCACACAAATCTTTAACCAAGTTAATTGAGTCTTCAAACACCCTGACGGCTGGGCAAACATCTATTGACTCTCCCAAACACCATCTAACTTATGTGTTTCATGAAAACACCTACTACTTGGCCTAGAAGTTCATATAATCCAAGGTCAACCGAAAAGGAACAAATGGGCCAACAACTCTTAAACCAAGATAACTTGAATTTTCAAACACCGTGAGGGCTTGGCAAACATCTATTGACTCGCCCAAACACCATCTAACTCATGTGTTTCATGTAAACTCCTACTACTTGGCCTAGAAGTTCTTATAAACCGAGAAGGTAGAAATGGGCTCACAAATCTTTAACCAAGTTAATTGAGTCTTCAAACACCCTAACGGCTGGGCAAACATCTATTGACTCTCCCAAACACCATCTAACTTATGTGTTTCATGAAAACACCTACTACTTGGCCTAGAAGTTCATATAATCCAAGATCAACCGAAAAGGAACAAATGGGCCAACAACTCTTAAACCAAAATCACTTGAGTCTTCAAACACCGTGAAGGATTGGCAAACATCTATTGACTCTCCCAAACACCATCTAACTCATGTGTTTCATGAAATCACCTACAACTTGGCCTAGAAGTTCTTATAAACCGAGAAGGTAGAAATGGGCTCACAAATCTTAAACCAAGTTAACTTGAGTCTTCAAACACCCTGAGGGCTTGGCAAACATCTATTGACTCTCCCAAACACCATCTAACTCATGTGTTTTATGATAGCACCTACTATTTGGCCTAGAAGTTCTAACAAACCGAAAAGGTAGAAATGGGCTCACAAATCTTAAACCAAGACAACTTGAGTCTTCTAACACCATGAGGGCTTGGCAAACATCTATTGACTCTCCCAAACACCATCTAACTCATGTGTTTGATGATAGCACCTACTACTGGGCCTAGAAGTTCTAACCAACCGAGAAGGTAGAATTGGGCTCACAAATCTTAAACCAAGATCACTTGAGTCTTCAAACACCGTGAAGGCTTGGCAAACATCTATTGACTCTCCCAAACACCATCTAACTCATGTGTTTCATGAAAGCACCTACAACTTGGCTTAGAAGTTCTTATAAACCGAGAAGGTAGAAATGGGCTCACAAATCTTTAACCAAGTTAACTTGAGTCTTCAAACACCCTGAGGGCTTGGCAAACATCTATTGACTCTCCCAAACACCATCTAACTCATATGTTTCATGAAAACACGTACTACTTGGCCTAGAAGTTCATATAATCCAAGATCAACTGAGAAGGAACAAATGGGCTTACAACTCTTAAACCAAAATAACTTGAGTCTTCTAACACCGTGAGGACTTGGCAAACATCTATTGATTCTCCCAAACAACATCTAACTCATGTGTTTCATGAAAGCACCTACAACTTGGCCTAGAAGTTCTTATAAACCGAGATGGTAGAAATGAGCACACAAATCTTTAACCAAGTTAACTTGAGTCTTCAAACACCCTGAGGGCTTGGCAAACATCTATTGACTCTCCCAAACACCATCTAACTCATGTGTTTCATGAAAACACCTACTACTTGGCCTAGAAGTTCATATAATCCAAGGTCAACCGAAAACGAACAAATGGGCCAACAACTCTTAAACCAAGATAACTTGAATTTTCAAACACCGTGAGGGCTTGGCAAACATCTATTGACTCTCCCAAACACCATCTAACTCATATGTTTCATGAAAACACGTACTACTTGGCCTAGAAGTTCATATAATCCAAGATCAACTGAGAAGGAACAAATGGGCTTACAACTCTTAAACCAAAATAACTTGAGTCTTCTAACACCGTGAGGACTTGGCAAACATCTATTGACTCTCCCAAACACCATCTAACTCATGTGTTTCATGTAAACTCCTACTACTTGGCCTAGAAGTTCATATAATCCAAGGTCAACCGAAAACGAACAAATGGGCCAACAACTCTTAAACCAAGATAACTTGAATTTTCAAACACCGTGAGGGCTTGGCAAACATCTATTGACTCTCCCAAACACCATCTAACTCATGTGTTTCATGTAAACTCCTACTACTTGGCCTAGAAGTTCTTATAAACCGAGAAGGTAGAAATGGGCTCACAAATCTTAAACCAAGTTAACTTGAGTCTTCAAACACCCTGAGGGCTTGGCAAACATCTATTCACACTCCCAAACACCATCTAACTCATGTGTTTCATGTAAACACCTACTACTGGGACTAGAAGTTCATATAATCCAAGATCAACCGAGAACGAACAAATGGGCTTACAACTCTTGAACCAAGATAACTTGAGTCTTCTAACACCATGAGGGCTTGGCAAACATCTATTGACTCTCCCAAACACCATCTAACTCATGTGTTTTATGATAGCACCTACTACTGGGCCTAGAAGTTCTAACCAACCGAGATGGTAGAATTGGGCTCACAAATCTTAAACCAAGATCACTTGAGTCTTCAAACACCGTGAAGGCTTGGCAAACATCTATTGACTCTCCCAAACACCATCTAACTCATGTGTTTCATGTAAACTCCTACTACTTGGCCTAGAAGTTCTTATAAACCGAGAAGGTAGAAATGGGCTCACAAATCTTAAACCAAGTTAACTTGAGTCTTCAAACACCCTGAGGGCTTGGCAAACATCTATTGACTCTCCCAAACACCATCTAACTCATGTGTTTCATGAAAACACCTACTACTTGGCCTAGAAGTTCATATAATCCAAGGTCAACCGAAAACGAACAAATGGGCCAACAACTCTTAAACCAAGATAACTTGAATTTTCAAACACCGTGAGGGCTTGGCAAACATCTATTGACTCTCCCAAACACCATCTAACTCATATGTTTCATGAAAACACGTACTACTTGGCCTAGAAGTTCATATAATCCAAGATCAACTGAGAAGGAACAAATGGGCTTACAACTCTTAAACCAAAATAACTTGAGTCTTCTAACACCGTGAGGACTTGGCAAACATCTATTGACTCTCCCAAACACCATCTAACTCATGTGTTTCATGTAAACTCCTACTACTTGGCCTAGAAGTTCATATAATCCAAGGTCAACCGAAAACGAACAAATGGGCCAACAACTCTTAAACCAAGATAACTTGAATTTTCAAACACCGTGAGGGCTTGGCAAACATCTATTGACTCTCCCAAACACCATCTAACTCATGTGTTTCATGTAAACTCCTACTACTTGGCCTAGAAGTTCTTATAAACCGAGAAGGTAGAAATGGGCTCACAAATCTTAAACCAAGTTAACTTGAGTCTTCAAACACCCTGAGGGCTTGGCAAACATCTATTCACACTCCCAAACACCATCTAACTCATGTGTTTCATGTAAACACCTACTACTGGGACTAGAAGTTCATATAATCCAAGATCAACCGAGAACGAACAAATGGGCTTACAACTCTTGAACCAAGATAACTTGAGTCTTCTAACACCATGAGGGCTTGGCAAACATCTATTGACTCTCCCAAACACCATCTAACTCATGTGTTTTATGATAGCACCTACTACTGGGCCTAGAAGTTCTAACCAACCGAGATGGTAGAATTGGGCTCACAAATCTTAAACCAAGATCACTTGAGTCTTCAAACACCGTGAAGGCTTGGCAAACATCTATTGACTCTCCCAAACACCATCTAACTCATGTGTTTCATGTAAACTCCTACTACTTGGCCTAGAAGTTCTTATAAACCGAGAAGGTAGAAATGGGCTCACAAATCTTAAACCAAGTTAACTTGAGTCTTCAAACACCCTGAGGGCTTGGCAAACATCTATTCACTCTCCCAAACACCATCTAACTCATGTGTTTCATGTAAACACCTACTACTGGGACTAGAAGTTCATATAATCCAAGATCAACCGAGAACGAACAAATGGGCTTACAACTCTTGAACCAAGATAACTTGAGTCTTCTAACACCATGAGGGCTTGGCAAACATCTATTGACTCTCCCAAACACCATCTAACTCATGTGTTTTATGATAGCACCTACTACTGGGCCTAGAAGTTCTAACCAACCGAGATGGTAGAATTGGGCTCACAAATCTTAAACCAAGATCACTTGAGTCTTCAAACACCGTGAAGGCTTGGCAAACATCTATTGACTCTCCCAAACACCATCTAACTCATGTGTTTCATGAAAGCACCTACAACTTGGCTTAGAAGTTCTTATAAACCGAGAAGGTAGAAATGGGCTCACAAATCTTTAACCAAGTTAACTTGAGTCTTCTAACACCGTGAGGACTTGGCAAACATCTATTGATTCTCCCAAACACCATCTAACTCATGTGTTTCATGAAAGCACCTACAACTTGGCCTAGAAGTTCTTATAAACCGAGAAGGTAGAAATGGGCTCACAAATCTTAAACCAAGTTAACTTGAGTCTTCAAACACCCTGAGGGCTTGGCAAACATCTATTGACTCTCCCAAACTCCATCTAACTCATGTGTTTTATGATAGCACCTACTATTTGGCCTAGAAGTTCTAACAAACCGAGAAGGTAGAAATGGGCTCACAAATCTTAAACCAAGTTAACTTGAGTCTTCAAACACCCTGAGGGCTTGGCAAACATCTATTGACTCTCCCAAACACCATCTAACTCATGTGTTTTATGATAGCACCTACTACTGGGCCTAGAAGTTCTAACAAACCGAGAAGGTAGAAATGGGCTCACAAATCTTAAACCAAGATCACTTGAGTCTTCAAACACCGTGAAGGATTGGCAAACATCTATTGACTCTCCCAAACACCATCTAACTCATGTGTTTCATGAAAGCACCTACAACTTGGCCTAGAAGTTCTTATAAACCGAGAAGGTAGAAATGGGCTCACAAATCTTAAACCAAGTTAACTTGAGTCTTCAAACACCCTGAGGGCTTGGCAAACATCTATTGACTCTCCCAAACACCATCTAACTCATGTGTTTTATGATAGCACCTACTATTTGGCCTAGAAGTTCTAACAAACCGAGATGGTAGAAATGGGCTCACAAATCTTAAACCAAGACAACTTGAGTCTTCTAACACCATGAGGGCTTGGCAAACATCTATTGACTCTCCCAAACACCATCTAACTCATGTGTTTTATGATAGCACCTACTACTGGGCCTAGAAGTTCTAACCAACCGAGAAGGTAGAATTGGGCTCACAAATCTTAAACCAAGATCACTTGAGTCTTCAAACACCGTGAAGGCTTGGCAAACATCTATTGACTCTCCCAAACACCATCTAACTCATGTGTTTCATGAAAGCACCTACAACTTGGCTTAGAAGTTCTTATAAACCGAGAAGGTAGAAATGGGCTCACAAATCTTTAACCAAGTTAACTTGAGTCTTCAAACACCCTGAGGGCTTGGCAAACATATATTGACTCTCCCAAACACCATCTAACTCATATGTTTCATGAAAACACGTACTACTTGGCCTAGAAGTTCATATAATCCAAGATCAACTGAGAAGGAACAAATGGGCTTACAACTCTTAAACCAAAATAACTTGAGTCTTCTAACACCGTGAGGATTTGGCAAACATCTATTGATTCTCCCAAACACCATCTAACTCATGTGTTTCATGAAAGCACCTACAACTTGGCCTAGAAGTTCTTATAAACCGAGATGGTAGAAATGGGCACACAAATCTTTAACCAAGTTAACTTGAGTCTTCAAACACCCTGAGGGCTTGGCAAACATCTATTGACTCTCCCAAACACCATCTAACTCATGTGTTTCATGAAAACACCTACTACTTGGCCTAGAAGTTCATATAATCCAAGGTCAACCGAAAAGGAACAAATGGGCCAACAACTCTTAAACCAAGATAACTTGAATTTTCAAACACCGTGAGGGCTTGGCAAACATCTATTGACTCTCCCAAACACCATCTAACTCATGTGTTTCATGTAAACTCCTACTACTTGGCCTAGAAGTTCTTATAAACCGAGAAGGTAGAAATGGGCTCACAAATCTTAAACCAAGTTAACTTGAGTCTTCAAACACCCTGAGGGCTTGGCAAACATCTATTCACACTCCCAAACACCATCTAACTCATGTGTTTCATGAAAACACCTACTACTTGGCCTAGAAGTTCATATAATCCAAGGTCAACCGAAAACGAACAAATGGGCCAACAACTCTTAAACCAAGATAACTTGAATTTTCAAACACCGTGAGGGCTTGGCAAACATCTATTGAATCTCCCAAACACCATCTAACTCATGTGTTTTATGATAGCACCTACTACTGGGCCTAGAAGTTCTAACCAACCGAGATGGTAGAATTGGGCTCACAAATCTTAAACCAAGATCACTTGAGTCTTCAAACACCGTGAAGGCTTGGCAAACATCTATTGACTCTCCCAAACACCATCTAACTCATGTGTTTCATGAAAGCACCTACAACTTGGCTTAGAAGTTCTTATAAACCGAGAAGGTAGAAATGGGCTCACAAATCTTTAACCAAGTTAACTTGAGTCTTCAAACACCCTGAGGGCTTGGCAAACATCTATTGACTCTCCCAAACACCATCTAACTCATGTGTTTCATGAAAACACCTACTACTTGGCCTAGAAGTTCTTATAAACCGAGAAGGTAGAAATGGGCACACAAATCTTTAACCAAGTTAACTTGAGTCTTCAAACACCCTGAGGGCTTGGCAAACATCTATTGACTCTCCCAAACACCATCTAACTCATGTGTTTCATGAAAACACCTACTACTTGGCCTAGAAGTTCATATAATCCAAGGTCAACCGAAAACGAACAAATGGGCCAACAACTCTTAAACCAAGATAACTTGAATTTTCAAACACCGTGAGGGCTTGGCAAACATCTATTGAATCTCCCAAACACCATCTAACTCATGTGTTTCATGTAAACTCCTACTACTTGGCCTAGAAGTTCTTATAAACCGAGAAGGTAGAAATGGGCTCACAAATCTTAAACCAAGTTAACTTGAGTCTTCAAACACCCAGAGGGCTTGGCAAACATCTATTCACTCTCCCAAACACCATCTAACTCATGTGTTTTATGATAGCACCTACTATTTGGCCTAGAAGTTCTAACAAACCGAGAAGGTAGAAATGGGCTCACAAATCTTAAACCAAGATCACGTGAGTCTTCAAACACCCTTAGGGCTTGGCAAACATCTATTGACTCTCCCAAACACCATCTAACTCATGTGTTTCATGTAAACACCTACTACTTGGCCTAGAAGTTCATATAATCCAAGATCAACCGAGAAGGAACAAATGGGCCAGCAACTCTTAAACCAAGATAACTTGAGTCTTCAAACACCGTGAGGGCTTGGCAAACATCTATTGACTCTCCCAAACACCATCTAACTCATGTGTTTTATGAAAGCACCTACTGCTTGCCCTAGAAGTTCTTATAAACCTAGAAGGTAGAAATGGGTTCTAAAATCTTAAACCAAGATAACTTCATTCTTCGAACACCGTGAGGGCAGGCAAACATCTATTGACTCTCCCAAACACCATCTAACAAATGGGCTTACAACTCTTAAACCAAGATAACTTGAGTCTTCTAACACCGTGAGGGCTTGGCAAACATCTATTGACTCTCCCAAACACCATCTAACAAATGTGTTTCATGAAAGCACCTACAACTTGGCCCAGAAGTTCTTATAAACCGAGAAGGTAGAAATGGGCTCACAAATCTTAAACCAAGTTAACTTGAGTCTTCAAACACCCAGAGGGCTTGGCAAACATCTATTGACTCTACCATACACCATCTAACTCATGTGTTTCATGAAAACACCTACTACTGGGCCAAGAAGTTCATATAATCCAAGATCAACTGAGAAGGAACAAATGGGCTTACAACTCTTAAACCAAAATAACTTGAGTCTTCTAACACCGTGAGGACTTGGCAAACATCTATTGATTCTCCCAAACACCACCTAACTCATGTGTTTCACGAAAGCACCTACAACTTGGCCTAGAAGTTCTTATAAACTGAAAAGGTAGAAATGGGCTCAGAAATCTTAAACCAAATTAACTTGAGTCTTCAAACACCCTGAGGGCTTGGCAAACATCTATTGACTCTCCCAAACACCATCTAACTCACGTGTTTCATGAAAACACCTACTACTTGGCCTAGAAGTTCATATAATCCAAGATCAACCGAAAAGGAACTAATGGGCCAACAACTCTTAAACCAAGATAACTTTAATTTTCAAACACCGTGAGGGCTTGGCAAACATCTATTGACTCTCCCAAACACCATCTAACTCATGTGTTTCATGAAAGCACCAACAACATGGCCTAGAAGTTCTTATAAACCGAGAAGGTAGAAATGGGCTCACAAATCTTAAACCAAGTTAACTTGAGTCTTCAAACACCCTGAGGGCTTGGCAAACATCTATTGACTCCCCCAAACACCATCTAACTCATGTGTTTTATGATAGCACCTACTACTGGGCCTAGAAGTTCATATAATCCAAGATCAACCGAGAACGAACAAATGGGCTTACAACTCTTAAACTAAGATAACTTGAGTCTTCTAACACCATGAGGGCTTGGCAAACATCTATTGACTCTCCCAAACACCATCTAACTCATGTGTTTTATGAAAGCACCTACTACTTGGCCTAGAAGTTCTTATAAACCTAGAAGGTAGAAATGGGTTCTAAAATCTTAAACCAAGATAACTTCAGTCTTCAAACACCCTGAGGGCTTGGCAAACATCTATTGACTCTCCCAAACACCATCTAACTCATGTGTTTTATGATAGCACCTACTACTGGGCCTAGAAGTTCTAACAAACCGAGAAGGTAGAAATGGGCTCACAAATCTTAAACCAAGATCACTTGAGTCTTCAAACACCGTGAAGGCTTGGCAAACATCTATTGACTCTCTCAAACACCATCTAACTCATGTGTTTCTTGAAAGCACCTACAACTTGGCCTAGAAGTTCTTATAAACCGAGAAGGTAGAAATGGGCTCACAAATCTTAAACCAAGTTAACTTGAGTGTTCAAACACCCTGAGGGCTTGGTAAACATCTATTGACTCTCCCAAACACCATCTAACTCATGTGTTTTATGATAGCACCTACTATTTGGCCTACAAGTTCTAACAAACCGAGAAGGTAGAAATGGGCTCACAAATCTTAAACCAAGATCACTTGAGTCTCCAAACACCGTGAAGGCTTGGCAAACATCTATTGACTCTCCCAAACACCATCTAACTCATGTGTTTCATGTAAACACCTACTACTGGGCGTAGATGTTCATATAATCCAAGATCAACCGAGAACGAACAAATGGGCTTACAACTCTTAAACTAAGATAACTTGAGTCTTCTAACACCATGAGGGCTTGGCAAACATCTATTGACTCTCCCAAACACCATCTAACTCATGTGTTTTATGAAAGCACCAACTACTTGCCCTAGAAGTTCTTATAAACCTAGAAGGTAGAAATGGGTTCTAAAATCTTAAACCAAGATAACTTCAGTCTTCAAACACCCTGAGGGCTTGGCAAACATCTATTGACTCTCCCAAACAGCATCTAACTCATGTGTTTCATGAAAACACCTACTACTGGGCCTAGAAGTTCATATAATGCAAGATCAACTGAGAAGGAACAAATGGGCTTACAACTCTTAAACCAAAATAACTTGAGTCTTCTAACACCGTGAGGACTTGGCAAACATCTATTGATTCTCCCAAACACCATCTAACTCATGTGTTTCATGAAAGCACCTACAACTTGGCCTAGAATTTCTTATAAACCGAGAACGTAGAAATGGGCTCAGAAATCTTAAACCAAATTAACTTGAGTCTTCAAACACCCTGAGGGCTTGGCAAACATCTATTGACTCTCCCAAACACCATCTAACTCATGTGTTTCATGAAAACACCTACTACTTGGCCTAGAAGTTCATATAATCCAAGATCAACCGAAAAGGAACAAATGGGCCAACAACTCTTAAACCAAGACAACTTGAATTTTCAAACACCGTGAGGGCTTGGCAAACATCTATTGACACTCCCAAACACCATCTAACTCATGTGTTTCATGAAAGCACCTACAACTTGGCCAGGAAGTTCTTATAAACCAAGAAGGTAGAAATGGGCTCACAAATCTTAAACCAAGTTAACTTGAGTCTTCAAACACCCTGAGGGCATGGCAAACATCTATTGACTCTCCCAAACACCATCTAACTCATCTGTTTTATGATAGCACCTACTACTGGGCCTAGAAGTTCTAACAAACCGAGAAGGTAGAAATGGGCTCACAAATCTTAAACCAAGATCACTTGAGTCTTCAAACACCGTGAAGGCTTGGCAAACATCTATTGACTCTCCCAAACACCATCTAACTCATGTGTTTCTTGAAAGCACCTACAACTTGGCCTAGAAGTTCTTAAAAACCGAGAAGGTAGAAATGGGCTAACAAATCTTAAACCAAGTTAACTTGAGTCTTCAAACACCCTGAAGGCTTGGCAAACATCTATTGACTCTCCCAAACACCATCTAACTCATGTGTTTTATGATAGCACCTATTATTTGGGCTAGAAGTTCTAACAAACCGAGAAGGTAGAAATGGGCTCACAAATCTTAAACCAAGATCACTTGAGTCTTCAAACACCGTGAAGGCTTGGCAAACATCTATTGACTTTCCCAAACACCATCTAACTCATGTGTTTCATGAAAACACCTACTACTTGGCCTAGAAGTTCATATAATCCAAGATCAACCGAAAAGGAACAAATGGGCCAACAACTCTTAAACCAAGACAACTTGAATTTTCAAACACCGTGAGGGCTTGGCAAACATCTATTGACTCTCCCAAACACCATCTAACTCATGTGTTTCATGAAAGCACCTACAACTTGGCCTAGAATTTCTTATAAACCGAGAAGGTAGAAATGGGCTCAGAAATCTTAAACCAAATTAACTTGAGTCTTCAAACACCCTGAGGGCTTGGCAAACATCTATTGACTCTCCCAAACACCATCTAACTCATGTGTTTCATGAAAACACCTACTACTTGGCCTAGAAGTTCATATAATCCAAGATCAACCGAAAAGGAACAAATGGGCCAACAACTCTTAAACCAAGACAACTTGAATTTTCAAACACCGTGAGGGCTTGGCAAACATCTATTGACTCTCCCAAACACCATCTAACTCATGTGTTTCATGAAAGCACCTACAACTTGGCCAGGAAGTTCTTATAAACCGAGAAGGTAGAAATGGGCTCACAAATCTTAAACCAAGTTAACTTGAGTCTTCAAACTCCCACGAGGGCATGGCAAACATCTATTGACTCTCCCAAACACCATCTAACTCATGTGTTTTATGATAGCACCTACTACTCGGGCCTAGAAGTTCTAACAAACCGAGAAGGTAGAAATGGGCACACAAATCTTAAACCAAGATCACTTGAGTCTTCAAACACCGTGAAGGCTTGGCAAACATCTATTGACTCTCCCAAACACCATCTAACTCATGTGTTTCTTGAAAGCACCTACAACTTGGCCTAGAAGTTCTTATAAACCGAGAAGGTAGAAATGGGCTGACAAATCTTAAACCAAGTTAACTTGAGTCTTCAAACACCCTGAGGGCTTGGCAAACATCTATTGACTCTCCTAAACACCATCTCACTCATGTGTTTTATGATAGCACCTATTATGTGGGCTAGAAGTTCTAACAAACCGAGAAGGTAGAAATGGGCTCACAAATCTTAAACCAAGATCACTTGAGTCTTCAAACACCGTGAAGGCTTGGCAAACATCTATTGACTCTCCCAAACACCATCTAACTCATGTGTTTCATGAAAACACCTACTACTTGGCCTAGAAGTTCATATAATCCAAGATCAACCGAAAAGGAACAAATGGGCCAACAACTCTTAAACCAAGACAACTTGAATTTTCAAACACCGTGAGGGCTTGGCAAACATCTATTGACTCTCCCAAACACCATCTAAGTCATGTGTTTCATGAAAGCACCTACAACTTGGCCTAGAATTTCTTATAAACCGAGAAGGTAGAAATGGGCTCAGAAATCTTAAACCAAATTAACTTGAGTCTTCAAACACCCTGAGGGCTTGGCAAACATCTATTGACTCTCCCAAACACCATCTAACTCATGTGTTTCATGAAAACACGTACTACTTGGCCTAGAAGTTCATATAATCCAAGATCAACCGAAAAGGAACAAATGGGCCAACAACTCTTAAACCAAGACAACTTGAATTTTCAAACACCGTGAGGGCTTGGCAAACATCTATTGACTCTCCCAAACTCCATCTAACTCATGTGTTTCATGAAAGCACCTACAACTTGGCCAAGAAGTTCTTATAAACCGAGAAGGTAGAAATGGGCTCACAAATCTTAAACCAAGTTAACTTGAGTCTTCAAACACCCTGAGGGCATGGCAAACATCTATTGACTCTCCCAAACACCATCTAACTCATGTGTTTTATGATAGCACCTACTACCGGCCTAGAAGTTCTAAACAAACCGAGAAGGTAGAAATGGGCTCACAAATCTTAAACCAAGATCACTTGAGTCTTCAAATACCGTGAAGGCTTGGCAAACATCTATTGACTCTCCCAAACACCATCTAACTCATGTGTTTCATGAAAACACCTACTACTTGGCCTAGAAGTTCATATAATCCAAGATCAACCGAAAAGGAACAAATGGGCCAACAACTCTTAAACCAAGACAACTTGAATTTTCAAACACCTTGAGGGCTTGGCAAACATCTATTGACTCTCCCAAACACCATCTAACTCATGTGTTTCATGAAAGCACCTACAACTTGGCCTAGAATTTCTTATAAACCGAGAACGTAGAAATGGGCTCAGAAATCTTAAACCAAATTAACTTGAGTCTTCAAACACCCTGAGGGCTTGGCAAACATCTATTGACTCTCCCAAACACCATCTAACTCATGTGTTTCATGAAAACACCTACTACTTGGCCTAGAAGTTCATATAATCCAAGATCAACCGAAAAGGAACAAATGGGCCAACAACTCTTAAACCAAGACAACTTGAATTTTCAAACACCGTGAGGGCTTGGCAAACATCTATTGACTCTCCCAAACACCATCTAACTCATGTGTTTCACGAAAGCACCTACAACTTGGCCTAGAATTTCTTATAAACTGAAAAGGTAGAAATGGGCTCAGAAATCTTAAACCAAATTAACTTGAGTCTTCAAACACCCTGAGGGCTTGGCAAACATCTATTGACTCTCCCAAACACCATCTAACTCACGTGTTTCATGAAAACACCTACTACTTGGCCTAGAAGTTCATATAATCCAAGATCAACCGAAAAGGAACTAATGGGCCAACAACTCTTAAACCAAGATAACTTTAATTTTCAAACACCGTGAGGGCTTGGCAAACATCTATTGACTCTCCCAAACACCATCTAACTCATGTGTTTCATGAAAGCACCAACAACATGGCCTAGAAGTTCTTATAAACCGAGAAGGTAGAAATGGGCTCACAAATCTTAAACCAAGTTAACTTGAGTCTTCAAACACCCTGAGGGCTTGGCAAACATCTATTGACTCAAACAAACACCATCTAACTCATGTGTTTTATGATAGCACCTACTACTGGGCCTAGAAGTTCATATAATCCAAGATCAACCGAGAACGAACAAATGGGCTTACAACTCTTAAACTAAGATAACTTGAGTCTTCTAACACCATGAGGGCTTGGCAAACATCTATTGACTCTCCCAAACACCATCTAACTCATGTGTTTTATGAAAGCACCTACTACTTGGCCTAGAAGTTCTTATAAACCTAGAAGGTAGAAATGGGTTCTAAAATCTTAAACCAAGATAACTTCAGTCTTCAAACACCCTGAGGGCTTGGCAAACATCTATTGACTCTCCCAAACACCATCTAACTCATGTGTTTTATGATAGCACCTACTACTGGGCCTAGAAGTTCTAACAAACCGAGAAGGTAGAAATGGGCTCACAAATCTTAAACCAAGATCACTTGAGTCTTCAAACACCGTGAAGGCTTGGCAAACATCTATTGACTCTCTCAAACACCATCTAACTCATGTGTTTCTTGAAAGCACCTACAACTTGGCCTAGAAGTTCTTATAAACCGAGAAGGTAGAAATGGGCTCACAAATCTTAAACCAAGTTAACTTGAGTGTTCAAACACCCTGAGGGCTTGGTAAACATCTATTGACTCTCCCAAACACCATCTAACTCATGTGTTTTATGATAGCACCTACTATTTGGCCTTCAAGTTCTAACAAACCGAGAAGGTAGAAATGGGCTCACAAATCTTAAACCAAGATCACTTGAGTCTCCAAACACCGTGAAGGCTTGGCAAACATCTATTGACTCTCCCAAACACCATCTAACTCATGTGTTTCATGTAAACACCTACTACTGGGCGTAGATGTTCATATAATCCAAGATCAACCGAGAACGAACAAATGGGCTTACAACTCTTAAACTAAGATAACTTGAGTCTTCTAACACCATGAGGGCTTGGCAAACATCTATTGACTCTCCCAAACACCATCTAACTCATGTGTTTTATGAAAGCACCAACTACTTGCCCTAGAAGTTCTTATAAACCTAGAAGGTAGAAATGGGTTCTAAAATCTTAAACCAAGATAACTTCAGTCTTCAAACACCCTGAGGGCTTGGCAAACATCTATTGACTCTCCCAAACAAAGATCTAACTCATGTGTTTCATGAAAACACCTACTACTTGCCTAGAAGTTCATATAATGCAAGATCAACTGAGAAGGAACAAATGGGCTTACAACTCTTAAACCAAAATAACTTGAGTCTTCTAACACCGTGAGGACTTGGCAAACATCTATTGATTCTCCCAAACACCATCTAACTCATGTGTTTCATGAAAGCACCTACAACTTGGCCTAGAATTTCTTATAAACCGAGAACGTAGAAATGGGCTCAGAAATCTTAAACCAAATTAACTTGAGTCTTCAAACACCCTGAGGGCTTGGCAAACATCTATTGACTCTCCCAAACACCATCTAACTCATGTGTTTCATGAAAACACCTACTACTTGGCCTAGAAGTTCATATAATCCAAGATCAACCGAAAAGGAACAAATGGGCCAACAACTCTTAAACCAAGACAACTTGAATTTTCAAACACCGTGAGGGCTTGGCAAACATCTATTGACACTCCCAAACACCATCTAACTCATGTGTTTCATGAAAGCACCTACAACTTCGCCAGGAAGTTCTTATAAACCAAGAAGGTAGAAATGGGCTCACAAATCTTAAACCAAGTTAACTTGAGTCTTCAAACACCCTGAGGGCATGGCAAACATCTATTGACTCTCCCAAACACCATCTAACTCATCTGTTTTATGATAGCACCTACTACTGGGCCTAGAAGTTCTAACAAACCGAGAAGGTAGAAATGGGCTCACAAATCTTAAACCAAGATCACTTGAGTCTTCAAACACCGTGAAGGCTTGGCAAACATCTATTGACTCTCCCAAACACCATCTAACTCATGTGTTTCTTGAAAGCACCTACAACTTGGCCTAGAAGTTCTTAAAAACCGAGAAGGTAGAAATGGGCTAACAAATCTTAAACCAAGTTAACTTGAGTCTTCAAACACCCTGAAGGCTTGGCAAACATCTATTGACTCTCCCAAACACCATCTAACTCATGTGTTTTATGATAGCACCTATTATTTGGGCTAGAAGTTCTAACAAACCGAGAAGGTAGAAATGGGCTCACAAATCTTAAACCAAGATCACTTGAGTCTTCAAACACCGTGAAGGCTTGGCAAACATCTATTGACTTTCCCAAACACCATCTAACTCATGTGTTTCATGAAAACACCTACTACTTGGCCTAGAAGTTCATATAATCCAAGATCAACCGAAAAGGAACAAATGGGCCAACAACTCTTAAACCAAGACAACTTGAATTTTCAAACACCGTGAGGGCTTGGCAAACATCTATTGACTCTCCCAAACACCATCTAACTCATGTGTTTCATGAAAGCACCTACAACTTGGCCTAGAATTTCTTATAAACCGAGAAGGTAGAAATGGGCTCAGAAATCTTAAACCAAATTAACTTGAGTCTTCAAACACCCTGAGGGCTTGGCAAACATCTATTGACTCTCCCAAACACCATCTAACTCATGTGTTTCATGAAAACACCTACTACTTGGCCTAGAAGTTCATATAATCCAAGATCAACCGAAAAGGAACAAATGGGCCAACAACTCTTAAACCAAGACAACTTGAATTTTCAAACACCGTGAGGGCTTGGCAAACATCTATTGACTCTCCCAAACACCATCTAACTCATGTGTTTCATGAAAGCACCTACAACTTGGCCAGGAAGTTCTTATAAACCGAGAAGGTAGAAATGGGCTCACAAATCTTAAACCAAGTTAACTTGAGTCTTCAAACACCCTGAGGGCATGGCAAACATCTATTGACTCTCCCAAACACCATCTAACTCATGTGTTTTATGATAGCACCTACTACTGGGCCTAGAAGTTCTAACAAACCGAGAAGGTAGAAATGGGCACACAAATCTTAAACCAAGATCACTTGAGTCTTCAAACACCGTGAAGGCTTGGCAAACATCTATTGACTCTCCCAAACACCATCTAACTCATGTGTTTCTTGAAAGCACCTACAACTTGGCCTAGAAGTTCTTATAAACCGAGAAGGTAGAAATGGGCTGACAAATCTTAAACCAAGTTAACTTGAGTCTTCAAACACCCTGAGGGCTTGGCAAACATCTATTGACTCTCCTAAACACCATCTCACTCATGTGTTTTATGATAGCACCTATTATGTGGGCTAGAAGTTCTAACAAACCGAGAAGGTAGAAATGGGCTCACAAATCTTAAACCAAGATCACTTGAGTCTTCAAACACCGTGAAGGCTTGGCAAACATCTATTGACTCTCCCAAACACCATCTAACTCATGTGTTTCATGAAAACACCTACTACTTGGCCTAGAAGTTCATATAATCCAAGATCAACCGAAAAGGAACAAATGGGCCAACAACTCTTAAACCAAGACAACTTGAATTTTCAAACATCGTGAGGGCTTGGCAAACATCTATTGACTCTCCCAAACACCATCTAAGTCATGTGTTTCATGAAAGCACCTACAACTTGGCCTAGAATTTCTTATAAACCGAGAAGGTAGAAATGGGCTCAGAAATCTTAAACCAAATTAACTTGAGTCTTCAAACACCCTGAGGGCTTGGCAAACATCTATTGACTCTCCCAAACACCATCTAACTCATGTGTTTCATGAAAACACGTACTACTTGGCCTAGAAGTTCATATAATCCAAGATCAACCGAAAAGGAACAAATGGGCCAACAACTCTTAAACCAAGACAACTTGAATTTTCAAACACCGTGAGGGCTTGGCAAACATCTATTGACTCTCCCAAACTCCATCTAACTCATGTGTTTCATGAAAGCACCTACAACTTGGCCAAGAAGTTCTTATAAACCGAGAAGGTAGAAATGGGCTCACAAATCTTAAACCAAGTTAACTTGAGTCTTCAAACACCCTGAGGGCATGGCAAACATCTATTGACTCTCCCAAACACCATCTAACTCATGTGTTTTATGATAGCACCTACTACTGGGCCTAGAAGTTCTAACAAACCGAGAAGGTAGAAATGGGCTCACAAATCTTAAACCAAGATCACTTGAGTCTTCAAATACCGTGAAGGCTTGGCAAACATCTATTGACTCTCCCAAACACCATCTAACTCATGTGTTTCATGAAAACACCTACTACTTGGCCTAGAAGTTCATATAATCCAAGATCAACCGAAAAGGAACAAATGGGCCAACAACTCTTAAACCAAGACAACTTGAATTTTCAAACACCTTGAGGGCTTGGCAAACATCTATTGACTCTCCCAAACACCATCTAACTCATGTGTTTCATGAAAGCACCTACAACTTGGCCTAGAATTTCTTATAAACCGAGAACGTAGAAATGGGCTCAGAAATCTTAAACCAAATTAACTTGAGTCTTCAAACACCCTGAGGGCTTGGCAAACATCTATTGACTCTCCCAAACACCATCTAACTCATGTGTTTCATGAAAACACCTACTACTTGGCCTAGAAGTTCATATAATCCAAGATCAACCGAAAAGGAACAAATGGGCCAACAACTCTTAAACCAAGACAACTTGAATTTTCAAACACCGTGAGGGCTTGGCAAACATCTATTGACTCTCCCAAACACCATCTAACTCATGTGTTTCATGAAAGCACCTACAACTTGGCCAGGAAGTTCTTATAAACCGAGAAGGTAGAAATGGGCTCACAAATCTTAAACCAAGTTAACTTGAGTCTTCAAACACCCTGAGGGCATGGCAAACATCTATTGACTCTCCCAAACACCATCTAACTCATGTGTTTTATGATAGCACCTACTACTGGGCCTAGAAGTTCTAACAAACCGAGAAGGTAGAAATGGGCTCACAAATCTTAAACCAAGATCACTTGAGTCTTCAAACACCGTGAAGGCTTGGCAAACATCTATTGACTCTCCCAAACACCATCTAACTCATGTGTTTCATGAAAGCACCTACAACTTGGCCAGGAAGTTCTTATAAACCGAGAAGGTAGAAATGGGCTCACAAATCTTAAACCAAGTTAACTTGAGTCTTCAAACACCCTGAGGGCATGGCAAACATCTATTGACTCTCCCAAACACCATCTAACTCATGTGTTTTATGATAGCACCTACTACTGGGCCTAGAAGTTCTAACAAACCGAGAAGGTAGAAATGGGCTCACAAATCTTAAACCAAGATCACTTGAGTCTTCAAACACCGTGAAGGCTTGGCAAACATCTATTGACTCTCCCAAACACCATCTAACTCATGTGTTTCTTGAAAGCACCTACAACTTGGCCTAGAAGTTCTTATAAACCGAGAAGGTAGAAATGGGCTGACAAATCTTAAACCAAGTTAACTTGAGTCTTCAAACACCCTGAGGGCTTGGCAAACATCTATTGACTCTCCCGAACACCATCTAACTCATGTGTTTTATGATAGCACCTATTATGTGGGCTAGAAGTTCTAACAAACCGAGAAGGTAGAAATGGGCTCACAAATCTTAAACCAAGATCACTTGAGTCTTCAAACACCGTGAAGGCTTGGCAAACATCTATTGACTCTTCCAAACACCATCTAACTCATGTGTTTCATGAAAACACCTACTACTTGGCCTAGAAGTTCATATATTCCAAGATCAACCGAAAAGGAACAAATGGGCCAACAACTCTTAAACCAAGACAACTTGAATTTTCAAACACCGTGAGGGCTTGGCAAACATCTATTGACTCTCCCAAACACCATCTAAGTCATGTGTTTCATGAAAGCACCTACAACTTGGCCTAGAATTTCTTATAAACCGAGAAGGTAGAAATGGGCTCAGAAATCTTAAACCAAATTAACTTGAGTCTTCAAACACCCTGAGGGCTTGGCAAACATCTATTGACTCTCCCAAACATCATCTAACTCATGTGTTTCATGAAAACACCTAATACTTGGCCTAGAAGTTCATATAATCCAAGATCAACCGAAAAGGAACAAATGGGCCAACAACTCTTAAACCAAGACAACTTGAATTTTCAAACACCGTGAGGGCTTGGCAAACATCTATTGACTCTCCCAAACTCCATCTAACTCATGTGTTTCATGAAAGCACCTACAACTTGGCCAAGAAGTTCTTATAAACCGAGAAGGTAGAAATGGGCTCACAAATCTTAAACCAAGTTAACTTGAGTCTTCAAACACCCTGAGGGCATGGCAAACATCTATTGACTCTCCCAAACACCATCTAACTCATGTGTTTTATGATAGCACCTACTACTGGGCCTAGAAGTTCTAACAATCCGAGAACGTAGAAATGGGCTCACAAATCTTAAACCAAGATCACTTGAGTCTTCAAACACCGTGAAGGCTTGGCAAACATCTATTGACTCTCCCAAACACCATCTAACTCATGTGTTTCTTGAAAGCACCTACAACTTGGCCTAGAAGTTCTTATAAACCGAGAAGGTAGAAATGGGCTCACAAATCTTAAACCAAGTTAACTTGAGTCTTCAAACACCCTGAGGGCTTGGCAAACATCTATTGACTCTCCCAAACACCATCTAACTCATGTGTTTTTTGATAGCACCTATTATTTGGGCTAGAAGTTCTAACAAACCGAGAAGGTAGAAATGGGCTCACAAATCTTAAACCAAGATCACTTGAGTCTTCAAACACCGTGAAGGCTTGGGAAACATCTATTGACTCTCCCAAACACCATCTAACTCATGTGTTTCATGTAAACACCTACTACTGGGCCTAGAAGTTCATATAATCCAAGATCAACTGAGAACGAACAAATGGGCTTACAACTCTTAAACTAAGATAACTTGAGTCTTCTAACACCATGAGGGCTTGGCAAACATCTATTGACTCTCCCAAACACCATCTAACTCATGTGTTTTATGAAAGCACCTACTACTTGCCCTAGAAGTTCTTATAAACCTAGAAGGTAGAAATGGGTTCTAAAATCTTAAACCAAGATAACTTCAGTCTTCAAACACCCTGAGGGCTTGGCAAACATCTATTGACTCTCCCAAACACCATCTAACTCATGTGTTTTATGATAGCACCTACTACTGGGCCTAGAAGTTCTAACAAACCGAGAAGGTAGAAATGGGCTCACAAATCTTAAACCAAGATCACTTGAGTCTTCAAACACAGTGAAGGCTTGGCAAATATCTATTGACTCTCCCAAACACCATCTAACTCATGTGTTTCATGTAAACACCTACTACTGGGCCTAGAAGTTCATATAATCCAAGATCAACCGAGAACGAACAAATGGGCTTACAACTCTTAAACTAAGATAACTTGAGTCTTCTAACACCATGAGGACTTGGCAAACATCTATTGACTCTCCCAAACACCATCTAACTCATGTGTTTTATGAAAGCACCAACTACTTGCCCTAGAAGTTCTTATAGACCTGGAAGGTAGAAATGGGTTCTAAAATCTTAAACCAAGATAACTTCAGTCTTCAAACACCCTGTGGGCTTGGCAAACATCTATTGACTCTCCCAAACACCATCTAACTCATGTGTTTCATGAAAACACCTACTACTGGGCCTAGAAGTTCATATAATGCAAGATCAACTGAGAAGGAACAATTGGGCTTACAACTCTTAAACCAAAATAACTTGAGTCTTCTAACACCGTGAGGACTTGGCAAACATCAATTGATTCTCCCAAACACCATCTAACTCATGTGTTTCATGAAAGCACCTACAACTTGGCCTAGAATTTCTTATAAATCGAGAAGGTAGAAATGGGCTCAGAAATCTTAAACCAAATTAACTTGAGTCTTCAAACACCCTGAGGGCTTGGCAAACATCTATTGACTCTCCCAAACACCATCTAACTCATGTGTTTCATGAAAACACCTACTACTTGGCCTAGAAGTTCATATAATCCAAGATCAACCGAAAAGGAACAAATGGGCCAACAACTCTTAAACCAAGACAACTTGAATTTTCAAACACCGTGAGGGCTTGGCAAACATCTATTGACTCTCCCAAACACATCTAAGTCATGTGTTTCATGAAAGCACCTACAACTTGGCCTAGAATTTCTTATAAACCGAGAAGGTAGAAATGGGCTCAGAAATCTTAAACCAAATTAACTTGAGTCTTCAAACACCCTGAGGGCTTGGCAAACATCTATTGACTCTCCCAAACACCATCTAACTCATGTGTTTCATGAAAACACCTAATACTTGGCCTAGAAGTTCATATAATCCAAGATCAACCGAAAAGGAACAAATGGGCCAACAACTCTTAAACCAAGACAACTTGAATTTTCAAACACCGTGAGGGCTTGGCAAACATCTATTGACTCTCCCAAACTCCATCTAACTCATGTGTTTCATGAAAGCACCTACAACTTGGCCAAGAAATTCTTATAAACCGAGAAGGTAGAAATGGGCTCACAAATCTTAAACCAAGTTAACTTGAGTCTTCAAACACCCTGAGGGCATGGCAAACATCTATTGACTCTCCCAAACACCATCTAACTCATGTGTTTTATGATAGCACCTACTACTGGGCCTAGAAGTTCTAACAAACCGAGAAGGTAGAAATGGGCTCACAAATCTTAAACCAAGATCACTTGAGTCTTCAAACACCGTGAAGGCTTGGCAAACATCTATTGACTCTCCCAAACACCATCTAACTCATGTGTTTCTTGAAAGCACCTACAACTTGGCCTAGAAGTTCTTATAAACCGAGAAGGTAGAAATGGGCTCACAAATCTTCAACCAAGTTAACTTGAGTCTTCAAACACCCTGAGGGCTTGGCAAACATCTATTGACTCTCCCAAACACCATCTAACTCATGTGTTTTATGATAGCACCTATTATTTGGGCTAGAAGTTCTAACAAACCGAGAAGGTAGAAATGGGCTCACAAATCTTAAACCAAGATCACTTGAGTCTTCAAACACCGTGAAGGCTTGGCAAACATCTATTGACTCTCCCAAACACCATCTAACTCATGTGTTTCATGTAAACACCTACTACTGGGCCTAGAAGTTCATATAATCCAAGATCAACTGAGAACGAACAAATGGGCTTACAACTCTTAAACTAAGATAACTTGAGTCTTCTAACACCATGAGGGCTTGGCAAACATCTATTGACTCTCCCAAACACCATCTAACTCATGTGTTTTATGAAAGCACCTACTACTTGCCCTAGAAGTTCTTATAAACCTAGAAGGTAGAAATGGGTTCTAAAATCTTAAACCAAGATAACTTCAGTCTTCAAACACCCTGAGGGCTTGGCAAACATCTATTGACTCTCCCAAACACCATCTAACTCATGTGTTTTATGATAGCACCTACTACTGGGCCTAGAAGTTCTAACAAACCGAGAAGGTAGAAATGGGCTCACAAATCTTAAACCAAGATCACTTGAGTCTTCAAACACAGTGAAGGCTTGGCAAATATCTATTGACTCTCCCAAACACCATCTAACTCATGTGTTACTTGAAAGAACCTACAACTTGGCCTAGAAGTTCTTATAAACCGAGAAGGTAGAAATGGGCTCACAAATCCTAAACCAAGTTAACTTGAGTCTTCAAACACCCTGAGGGCTTGGCAAACATCTATTGACTCTCCCAAACACCATCTAACTCATGTGTTTTATGATAGCACCTACTATTTGGCCTAGAAGTTCTAACAAACCGAGAAGGTAGAAATGGGCTCACAAATCTTAAACCAAGATCACTTGAGTCTTCAAACATCGTGAAGGCTTGGCAAACATCTATTGACTCTCCCAAACACCATCTAACTCATGTGTTTCATGTAAACACCTACTACTGGGCCTAGAAGTTCATATAATCCAAGATCAACCGAGAACGAACAAATGGGCTTACAACTCTTAAACTAAGATAACTTGAGTCTTCTAACACCATGAGGACTTGGCAAACATCTATTGACTCTCCCAAACACCATCTAACTCATGTGTTTTATGAAAGCACCAACTACTTGCCCTAGAAGTTCTTATAGACCTAGAAGGTAGAAATGGGTTCTAAAATCTTAAACCAAGATAACTTCAGTCTTCAAACACCCTGAGGGCTTGGCAAACATCTATTGACTCTCCCAAACACCATCTAACTCATGTGTTTCATGAAAACACCTACTACTGGGCCTAGAAGTTCATATAATGCAAGATCAACTGAGAAGGAACAATTGGGCTTACAACTCTTAAACCAAAATAACTTGAGTCTTCTAACACCGTGAGGACTTGGCAAACATCAATTGATTCTCCCAAACACCATCTAATTCATGTGTTTCATGAAAGCACCTACAACTTGGCCTATAATTTCTTATAAACCGAGAAGGTAGAAATGGGCTCAGAAATCTTAAACCAAATTAACTTGAGTCTTCAAACACCCTGAGGGCTTGGCAAACATCTATTGACTCTCCCAAACACCATCTAACTCATGTGTTTCATGAAAACACCTACTACTTGGCCTAGAAGTTCATATAATCCAAGATCAACCGAAAAGGAACAAATGGGCCAACAACTCTTAAACCAAGACAACTTGAATTTTCAAACACCGTGAGGGCTTGGCAAACATCTATTGACTCTCCCAAACACCATCTAACTCATGTGTTTTATGATAGCACCTACTACTGGGCCTAGAAGTTCTAACAAACCGAGAAGGTAGAAATGGGCTCACAAATCTTAAACCAAGATCACTTGAGTCTTCAAACACCGTGAAGGCTTGGCAAACATCTATTGACTCTCCCAAACACCATCTAACTCATGTGTTTCATGTAAACACCTACTACTGGGCCTAGAAGTTCATATAATCCAAGATCAACTGAGAACGAACAAATGGGCTTACAACTCTTAAACTAAGATAACTTGAGTCTTCTAACACCATGAGGGCTTGGCAAACATCTATTGACTCTCCCAAACACCATCTAACTCATGTGTTTTATGAAAGCACCTACTACTTGCCCTAGAAGTTCTTATAAACCTAGAAGGTAGAAATGGGTTCTAAAATCTTAAACCAAGATAACTTCAGTCTTCAAACACCCTGAGGGCTTGGCAAACATCTATTGACTCTCCCAAACACCATCTAACTCAAGTGATGTATGAAAGCCCCGACAACTCGGCCAAGAAGTACTGACAAACCGAGAAGGAAGAAATGGGCTCACAAATCTTAAACCAAGATCACTTGAGTCTTCAAACACAGAGGAAGGCTTGGCAAATATCTATTGACTCTCCCAAACACCATCTAACTCATGTGTTACTTGAAAGAACCTACAACTTGGCCTAGAAGTTCTTATAAACCGAGAAGGTAGAAATGGGCTCACAAATCCTAAACCAAGTTAACTTGAGTCTTCAAACACCCTGAGGGCTTGGCAAACATCTATTGACTCTCCCAAACACCATCTAACTCATGTGTTTTATGATAGCACCTACTATTTGGCCTAGAAGTTCTAACAAACCGAGAAGGTAGAAATGGGCTCACAAATCTTAAACCAAGATCACTTGAGTCTTCAAACATCGTGAAGGCTTGGCAAACATCTATTGACTCTCCCAAACACCATCTAACTCATGTGTTTCATGTAAACACCTACTACTGGGCCTAGAAGTTCATATAATCCAAGATCAACCGAGAACGAACAAATGGGCTTACAACTCTTAAACTAAGATAACTTGAGTCTTCTAACACCATGAGGACTTGGCAAACATCTATTGACTCTCCCAAACACCATCTAACTCATGTGTTTTATGAAAGCACCAACTACTTGCCCTAGAAGTTCTTATAGACCTAGAAGGTAGAAATGGGTTCTAAAATCTTAAACCAAGATAACTTCGCCTTCAAACACCCCGAGGGCTTGGCAAACATCTATTGACTCTCCCAAACACCATCTAACTCATGTGTTTCATGAAAACACCTACTACTCGGGCCTAGAAGTTCATATAATGCAAGATCAACTGAGAAGGAACAATTGGGCTTACAACTCTTAAACCAAAATAACTTGAGTCTTCTAACACCGTGAGGACTTGGCAAACATCAATTGATTCTCCCAAACACCATCTAATTCATGTGTTTCATGAAAGCACCTACAACTTGGCCTATAATTTCTTATAAACCGAGAAGGTAGAAATGGGCTCAGAAATCTTAAACCAAATTAACTTGAGTCTTCAAACACCCTGAGGGCTTGGCAAACATCTATTGACTCTCCCAAACACCATCTAACTCATGTGTTTCATGAAAACACCTACTACTTGGCCTAGAAGTTCATATAATCCAAGATCAACCGAAAAGGAACAAATGGGCCAACAACTCTTAAACCAAGACAACTTGAATTTTCAAACACCGTGAGGGCTTGGCAAACATCTATTGACTCTCCCAAACACCATCTAACTCATGTGTTTTATGATAGCACCTACTACTGGGCCTAGAAGTTCTAACAAACCGAGAAGGTAGAAATGGGCTCACAAATCTTAAACCAAGATCACTTGAGTCTTCAAACACCGTGAAGGCTTGGCAAACATCTATTGACTCTCCCAAACACCATCTAACTCATGTGTTTCTTGAAAGCACCTACAACTTGGCCTAGAAGTTCTTATAAACCGAGAAGGTAGAAATGGGCTCACAAATCTTAAACCAAGTTAACTTGAGTCTTCAAACACCCTGAGGGCTTGGCAAACATCTATTGACTCTCCCAAACACCATCTAACACATGTGTTTTATGATAGCACCTATTATTTGGGCTAGAAGTTCTAACAAACCGAGAAGGTAGAAATGGGCTCACAAATCTTAAACCAAGATCACTTGAGTCTTCAAACACCGTGAAGGCTTCGCAAACATCTATTGACTCTCCCAAACACCATCTAACTCATGTGTTTCATGTAAACACCTACTACTGGGCCTAGAAGTTCATATAATCCAAGATCAACCGAGAACGAACAAATGGGCTTACAACTCTTAAACTAAGATAACTTGATTCTTCTAACACCATGAGGGCTTGGCAAACATCTATTGACTCTCCCAAACACCATCTAACTCATGTGTTTTATGAAAGCACCTACTACTTGCCCTAGAAGTTCTTATAAACCTAGAAGGTAGAAATGGGTTCTAAAATCTTAAACCAAGATAACTTTAGTCTTCAAACACCCTGAGGGCTTGGCAAACATCTATTGACTCTCCCAAACACCATCTAACTCATGTGTTTTATGATAGCACCTACTATTGGGCCTAGAAGTTCTAACAAACCGAGAAGGTAGAAATGGGCTCACAAATCTTAAACCAAGATCACTTGAGTCTTCAAACACAGTGAAGGCTTGGCAAATATCTATTGACTCTCCCAAACACCATCTAACTCATGTGTTACTTGAAAGAACCTACAACTTGGCCTAGAAGTTCTTATAAACCGAGAAGGTAGAAATGGGCTCACAAATCCTAAACCAAGTTAACTTGAGTCTTCAAACACCCTGAGGGCTTGGCAAACATCTATTGACTCTCCCAAACACCATCTAACTCATGTGTTTTATGATAGCACCTACTATTTGGCCTAGAAGTTCTAACAAACCGAGAAGGTAGAAATGGGCTCACAAATCTTAAACCAAGATCACTTGAGTCTTCAAACACCGTGAAGGCTTGGCAAACATCTATTGACTCTCCCAAACACCATCTAACTCATGTGTTTCTTGGAAGCACCTACAACTTGGCCTAGAAGTTCTTATAAACCGAGAAGGTAGAAATGGGCTCACAAATCTTAAACCAAGTTAACTTGAGTCTTCAAACACCCTGAGGGCTTGGCAAACATCTATTGACTCTCCCAAACACCATCTAACACATGTGTTTTATGATAGCACCTATTATTTGGGCTAGAAGTTCTAACAAACCGAGAAGGTAGAAATGGGCTCACAAATCTTAAACCAAGATCACTTGAGTCTTCAAACACCGTGAAGGCTTCGCAAACATCTATTGACTCTCCCAAACACCATCTAACTCATGTGTTTCATGTAAACACCTACTACTGGGCCTAGAAGTTCATATAATCCAAGATCAACCGAGAACGAACAAATGGGCTTACAACTCTTAAACTAAGATAACTTGAGTCTTCTAACACCATGAGGGCTTGGCAAACATCTATTGACTCTCCCAAACACCATCTAACTCATGTGTTTTATGAAAGCACCTACTACTTGCCCTAGAAGTTCTTATAAACCTAGAAGGTAGAAATGGGTTCTAAAATCTTAAACCAAGATAACTTCAGTCTTCAAACACCCTGAGGGCTTGGCAAACATCTATTGACTCTCCCAAACACCATCTAACTCATGTGTTTTATGAAAGCACCAACTACTTGCCCTAGAAGTTCTTATAAACCTAGAAGGTAGAAATGGGTTCTAAAATCTTAAACCAAGATAACTTCGCCTTCAAACACCCTGAGGGCTTGGCAAACATCTATTGACTCTCCCAAACACCATCTAACTCATGTGTTTCATGAAAACACCTACTACTGGGCCTAGAAGTTCATATAATGCAAGATCAACTGAGAAGGAACAATTGGGCTTACAACTCTTAAACCAAAATAACTTGAGTCTTCTAACACCGTGAGGACTTGGCAAACATCTATTGATTCTCCCAAACACCATCTAACTCATGTGTTTCATGAAAGCACCTACAACTTGGCCTAGAATTTCTTATAAACCGAGAAGGTAGAAATGGGCTCAGAAATCTTAAACCAAATTAACTTGAGTCTTCAAACACCCTGAGGGCTTGGCAAACATCTATTGACTCTCCCAAACACCATCTAACTCATGTGTTTCATGAAAACACCTAATACTTGGCCTAGAAGTTCATATAATCCAAGATCAACCGAAAAGGAACAAATGTGCCAACAACTCTTAAACCAAGACAACTTGAATTTTCAAACACCGTGAGGGCTTGGCAAACATCTATTGACTCTCCCAAACACCATCTAACTCATGTGTTTCATGAAAACACCTACTACTTGGCCTAGAAGTTCATATAATGCAAGATCAACTGAGAAGGAACAAATGGGCTTACAACTCTTAAACCAAAATAACTTAAGTCTTCTAACACCGTGAGGACTTGGCAATCATCTATTGATTCTCCCAAACACCATCTAACTCATGTGTTTCATGAAAGCACCTACAACTTGGCCTAGAATTTCTTATAAACCGAGAAGGTAGAAATGGGCTCAGAAATCTTAAACCAAATTAACTTGAGTCTTCAAACACCCTGAGGGCTTGGCAAACATCTATTGACTCTCCCAAACACCATCTAACTCATGTGTTTCATGAAAACACCTACTACTTGGCCTAGAAGTTCATATAATCCAAGATCAACCGAAAAGGAACAAATGGGCCAACAACTCTTAAACCAAGACAACTTGAATTTTCAAACACCGTGAGGGCTTGGCAAACATCTATTGACTCTCCCAAACTCCATCTAACTCATGTGTTTCATGAAAGCACATACAACTTGGCCAGGAAGTTCTTATAAACCGAGAAGGTAGAAATGGGCTCACAAATCTTAAACCAAGTTAACTTGAGTCTTCAAACACCCTGAGGGCATGGCAAACATCTATTGACTCTCCCAAACACCATCTAACTCATGTGTTTTATGATAGCACCTACTACTGGGCCTAGAAGTTCTAACAAACCGAGAAGGTAGAAATGGGCTCACAAATCTTAAACCAAGATCACTTGAGTCTTCAAACACCGTGAAGGCTTGGCAAACATCTATTGACTCTCCCAAACACCATCTAACTCATGTGTTTCTTGAAAGAACCTACAACTTGGCCTAGAAGTTCTTATAAACCGAGAAGGTAGAAATGGGCTCACAAATCTTAAACCAAGTTAACTTGAGTCTTCAAACACCCTGAGGGCATGGCAAACATCTATTGACTCTCCCAAACACCATCTAACTCATGTGTTTTATGATAGCACCTACTACTGGGCCTAGAAGTTCTAACAAACCGAGAAGGTAGAAATGGGCTCACAAATCTTAAACCAAGATCACTTGAGTCTTCAAACACCGTGAAGGCTTGGCAAACATCTATTGACTCTCCCAAACTCCATCTAACTCATGTGCTTCATGAAAGCACATACAACTTGGCCAGGAAGTTCTTATAAACCGAGAAGGTAGAAATGGGCTCACAAATCTTAAACCAAGTTAACTTGAGTCTTCAAACACCCTGAGGGCATGGCAAACATCTATTGACTCTCCCAAACACCATCTAACTCATGTGTTTTATGATAGCACCTACTACTGGGCCTAGAAGTTCTAACAAACCGAGAAGGTAGAAATGGGCTCACAAATCTTAAACCAAGATCACTTGAGTCTTCAAACACCGTGAAGGCTTGGCAAACATCTATTGACTCTCCCAAACACCATCTAACTCATGTGTTTCTTGAAAGAACCTACAACTTGGCCTAGAAGTTCTTATAAACCGAGAAGGTAGAAATGGGCTCACAAATCTTAAACCAAGTTAACTTGAGTCTTCAAACACCCTGAGGGCTTGGCAAACAACTATTGACTCTCCCAAACACCATCTAACTCATGTGTTTCATGAAAGCACCTACAACTTGGCCTAGAAGTTCTAACAAACCGAGAAGGTAGAAATGGGCTCACAAATCTTAAACCAAGATCACTTGAGTCTTCAAACACCGTGAAGACTTGGCAAACATCTATTGACTCTCCCAAACACCATCTAACTCATGTGTTTCATGTAAACACCTACTACTGGGCCTAGATGTTCATATAATCCAAGATCAACCGAGAACGAACAAATGGGCTTACAACTCTTAAACTAAGATAACTTGAGTCTTCTAACACCATGAGGGCTTGGCAAACATCTATTGACTCTCCCAAACACCATCTAACTCATGTGTTTTATGAAAGCACCAACTACTTGCCCTAGAAGTTCTTATAAACCTAGAAGGTAGAAATGGGTTCTAAAATCTTAAACCAAGATAACTTCAGTCTTCAAACACCCTGAGGGCTTGGCAAACATCTATTGACTCTCCCAAACACCATCTAACTCATGTGTTTTATGATAGCACCTACTACTGGGCCTAGAAGTTCTAACAAACCGAGAAGGTAGAAATGGGCTCACAAATCTTAAACCAAGATCACTTGAGTCTTCAAACACCGTGAAGGCTTGGCAAACATCTATTGACTCTCCCAAACACCATCTAACTCATGTGTTTCTTGAAAGCACCTACAACTTGGCCTAGAAGTTCTTATAAACCGAGAAGGTAGAAATGGGCTCACAAATCTTAAACCAAGTTAACTTGAGTCTTCAAACACCCAGAGGGCTTGGCAAACATCTATTGACTCTCCCAAACACCATCTAACTCATGTGTTTTATGAAAGCACCTATTATTTGGGCTAGAAGTTCTAACAAACCGAGAAGGTAGAAATGGGCTCACAAATCTTAAACCAAGATCACTTGAGTCTTCAAACACCGTGAAGGCTTGGCAAACATCTATTGACTCTCCCAAACACCATCTAACTCATGTGTTTCATGAAAACACCTACTACTTGGCCAAGAAGTTCATATAATCCAAGATCAACCGAAAAGGAACAAATGGGCCAACAACTCTTAAACCAAGACAACTTGAATTTTCAAACACCGTGAGGGCTTGGCAAACATCTATTGACTCTCCCAAACACCATCTAAGTCATGTGTTTCATGAAAGCACCTACAACTTGGCCTAGAATTTCTTATAAACCGAGAAGGTAGAAATGGGCTCAGAAATCTTAAACCAAATTAACTTGAGTCTTCAAACACCCTGAGGGCTTGGCAAACAACTATTGACTCTCCCAAACACGATCTAACTCATGTGTTTCATGAAAGCACCTACAACTTGGCCTAGAAGTTCTAAAAAACCGAGAAGGTAGAAATGGGCTCACAAATCTTAAACCAAGATCACTTGAGTCTTCAAACACCGTGAAGGCTTGGCAAACATCTATTGACTCTCCCAAACACCATCTAACTCATGTGTTTCATGTAAACACCTACTACTGGGCCTAGAAGTTCATATAATCCAAGATCAACCGAGAACGAACAAATGGGCTTACAACTCTTAAACTAAGATAACTTGAGTCTTCTAACACCATGAGGGCTTGGCAAACATCTATTGACTCTCCCAAACACCATCTAACTCATGTGTTTTATGAAAGCACCAACTACTTGCCCTAGAAGTTCTTATAAACCTAGAAGGTAGAAATGGGTTCTAAAATCTTAAACCAAGATAACTTCAGTCTTCAAACACCCTGAGGGCTTGGCAAACATCTATTGACTCTCCCAAACACCATGTCACTCATGTGTTTTATGAAAGCACCTACAACTTGGCCTAGAAGTTCTAAAAAACCGAGAAGGTAGAAATGGGCTCACAAATCTTAAACCAAGATCACTTGAGTCTTCAAACACCGTGAAGGCTTGGCAAACATCTATTGACTCTCCCAAACACCATCTAACTCATGTGTTTCATGAAAACACCTACTACTGGGCCTAGAAGTTCATATAATGCAAGATCAACTGAGAAGGAACAAATGGGCTTACAACTCTTAAACCAAAATAACTTGAGTCTTCTAACACCGTGAGGACTTGGCAAACATCTATTGATTCTCCCAAACACCATCTAACTCATGTGTTTCATGAAAGCACCTACAACTTGGCCTAGAATTTCTTATAAACCGAGAAGGTAGAAATGGGCTCAGAAATCTTAAACCAAATTAACTTGAGTCTTCAAACACCCTGAGGGCTTGGCAAACATCTATTGACTCTCCCAAACACCATCTAACTCATGTGTTTCATGAAAACACCTACTACTTGGCCTAGAAGTTCATATAATCCAAGATCAACCGAAAAGGAACAAATGGGCCAACAACTCTTAAACCAAGACAACTTGAATTTTCAAACACCGTGAGGGCTTGGCAAACGTCTATTGACTCTCCCAAACTCCATCTAACTCATGTGTTTCATGAAAGCACCTACAACTTGGCCAGGAAGTTCTTATAAACCGAGAAGGTAGAAATGGGCTCACAAATCTTAAACCAAGTTAACTTGAGTCTTCAAACACCCTGAGGGCTTGGCAAACATCTATTGATTCTCCCAAACACCATCTAACTCATGTGTTTCATGAAAGCACCTACAACTTGGCCTAGAAGTTCTTATAAACCGAGAAGGTAGAAATGGGCTCACAAATCTTAAACCAAGTTAACTTGAGTCTTCAAACACCCTGAGGGCTTGGCAAACATCTATTGACTCTCCCAAACACCATCTAACTCATGTGTTTCATGAAAGCACCTACAACTTGGCCTAGAAGTTCTTATAAACCGAGAAGGTAGAAATGGGCTCACAAATCTTAAACCAAGTTAACTTGAGTCTTCAAACACCCTGAGGGCTTGGCAAACATCTATTGACTCTCCCAAACACCATCTAACTCATGTGTTTTATGATAGCACCTACTACTGGGCCTAGAAGTTCTAACAAACCGAGAAGGTAGAAATGGGCTCACAAATCTTAAACCAAGATCACTTGGGTCTTCAAACACCGTGAAGGCTTGGCAAACATCTATTGACTCTCCCAAACACCATCTAACTCATATGTTTCATGAAAGCACCTACAACTTGGCCTAGAAGTTCTTATAAACCGAGAAGGTAGAAATGGGCTCACAAATCTTAAACCAAGTTAACTTGTGTCTTCAAACACCCTGAGGGCTTGGCAAACATCTATTGACTCTCCCAAACACCATCTAACTCATGTGTTTTATGATAGCACCTACTATTTGGCCTAGAAGTTCTAACAAACCGAGAAGGTAGAAATGGGCTCACAAATCTTAAACCAAGATAACTTCAGTCTTCAAACACCGTGAAGGCTTCGCAAACATCTATGGACTCTCCCAAACACCATCTAACTCATGTGTTTCATGTAAACACCTACTACTGGGCCTAGAAGTTCATATAATCCAAGATCAACCGAGAACGAACAAATGGGCTTACAACTCTTAAACTAAGATAACTTGAGTCTTCTAACACCATGAGGGCTTGGCAAACATCTATTGACTCTCCCAAACACCATCTAACTCATGTGTTTTATGAAAGCACCAACTACTTGCCCTAGAAGTTCTTATAAACCTAGAAGGTAGAAATGGGTTCTAAAATCTTAAACCAAGATAACTTCAGTCTTCAAACACCCTGAGGGCTCGGCAAACATCTATTGACTCTCCCAAACACCATCTAACTCATGTGTTTCATGAAAACACCTACTACTGGGCCTAGAAGTTCATATAATGCAAGATCAACTGAGAAGGAACAAATGGGCTTACAACTCTTAAACCAAAATAACTTGAGTCTTCTAACACCGTGAGGACTTGGCAAACATCTATTGATTCTCCCAAACACCATCTAACTCATGTGTTTCATGAAAGCACCTACAACTTGGCCTAGAATTTCTTATAAACCGAGAAGGTAGAAATGGGCTCAGAAATCTTAAACCAAATTAACTTGAGTCTTCAAACACCCTGAGGGCTTGGCAAACATCTATTGACTCTCCCAAACACCATCTAACTCATGTGTTTCATGAAAACACCTACTACTTGGCCTAGAAGTTCATATAATGCAAGATCAACTGAGAAGGAACAATTGGGCTTACAACTCTTAAACCAAAATAACTTGAGTCTTCAAACACCGTGAGGACTTGGCAAACATCTATTGATTCTCCCAAACACCATCTAACTCATGTGTTTCATGAAAGCACCTACAACTTGGCCTAGAATTTCTTATAAACCGAGAAGGTAGAAATGGGCTCAGAAATCTTAAACCAAATTAACTTGAGTCTTCAAACACCCTGAGGGCTTGGCAAACATCTATTGACTCTCCCAAACACCATCTAACTCATGTGTTTCATGAAAACACCTACTACTTGGCCTAGAAGTTCATATAATCCAAGATCAACCGAAAAGGAACAAATGGGCCAACAACTCTTAAACCAAGACAACTTGAATTTTCAAACACCGTGAGGGCTTGGCAAACATCTATTGACTCTCCCAAACACCATCTAACTCATGTGTTTTATGATAGCACCTACTATTTGGCCTAGAAGTTCTAACAAACCGAGAAGGTAGAAATGGGCTCACAAATCTTAAACCAAGATCACTTGAGTCTTCAAACACCGTGAAGGCTTGGCAAACATCTATTGACTCTCCCAAACACCATCTAACTCATGTGTTTTATGATAGCACCTACTATTTGGCCTAGAAGTTCTAACAAACCGAGAAGGTAGAAATGGGCTCACAAATCTTAAACCAAGATCACTTGAGTCTTCAAACACCGTGAAGGCTTGGCAAACATCTATTGACTCTCCCAAACACCATCTAACTCATGTGTTTCATGTAAACACCTACTACTGGGCCTAGAAGTTCATATAATCCAAGATCAACCGAGAACGAACAAATGGGCTTACAACTCTTAAACTAAGATAACTTGAGTCTTCTAACACCATGAGGGCTTCGCAAACATCTATTAACTCTCCCAAACACCATCTAACTCATGTGTTTTATGAAAGCACCTACTACTTGCCCTAGAAGTTCTTATAAACCTAGAAGGTAGAAATGGGTTCTAAAATCTTAAACCAAGATAACTGATGAGTCTTAGTCAATACTTATATTTCCTATCTTTATCATATGATTTTGTGGGATTTTATCTCCTAATTGATGTTTATTTGCTATTTATTTTAGGAAAGTTGATCTTTGAACAAATCTACTGTAATTATGGTAATTTGTGCAAAGAATCTTCAAGGGATGAAAATAGGAGATTTAGTCAAAGGCTAATCAAGGAGACTCAATCAAAGACTATTCAAGGAAATAAGGAAACTTAATTAAAGACAAATCAGGGAAACTTTTGCTGTCAAATCTTTTGTAATAATTTGGGCATAACTTTCACTCCAAAAGTTCAAATGACATGATTCCAGTGGATATGGAAAGTTAAGAAAAAGATCTACGAATATTATGTTGACCACTATCACTGATTCAACCAGATTTGATGAGATATGTCCAAACTTTTATGAAGAAAAGTGGCAGCAACATTCAATTGCTTTATGATTTCCTAAATCTTATAAAAGGACTTATTCTGCCCTAGAAGAGGAGAGAGCGGACCAGGGGGGCCTGAAGAGGCTTTGGGGGAGAGGGCTTCCAGCCCTAGGAGAGCTAAGGAGATCATCAAGGAGCAAGGATTCAAGATCTTCATATTCTTGTTGTCTTGGATTCAATGAAGTTTACAATTTCCTATCTTTTGTTTTCCTATTTCTTGATGTTTTTCTAAACTCTTCCTAGCTAGAGTGATGATGTAACTTGAATGGATGATTTATTTGGATTTATCATTCTTAATTTAAGTTTTCTTTCATGATTGAGTGTTCATCTCTATTCTTAATGCTTTTATGACTTGATCAACCATAAATTGAATTGATGGTCATGCATAGGATTGGGAAATTCATGTGTGATGTTGCTTCTTGAGATAAACACCATGATTAAGCAATAATCTAGGAATAGATATTGTTGGTTGTGTGGTATTACTTGGGGTTTTGTTCATTCATGCCTTGTTCTATTTGGAATTAGACTAAGGAATTAGTTAATTCTAAATAGTTGAAGAGAATTAATCTACCAAGGAATTGGGTTTTAATTAAATTAGATATCCCACCATCAATTCTTGAATTTGAATTTAAATTAAGAAAGAATCCAAATAATCGAAAAATCAAGTGAAATCGGATCTCTAGCATCTCACTCTTTGTTTGCTCAACCCCATTTAACATAGTTAAAGTTTTAGTTTTTTTTTTCTAAATTCTCTTCATTAATTTGCATCGTTTAAATAGTATCTAAATTAGTAATTTGGTACTTGACAACACAATTCCCTGTGGAGACGATAATTTACTCATCACTTTATTACTTGTGCGATTTGGTACACTTGCCAAATAGCTATCAAGTTTTTGGCGCCGTTGCCGGGGAATTGTGATTTTGTCAATATCATTTAGCTAATAGGATACTAATTTAAACATTAATTTCAGTTTTTGTTTCTAACCTTTTTGTTCTTGTATTATATTTTTAGGTGTCTTTGGTCATTGGTTGCAACAAGCTTGAAGTTGAGACAAAACTCTTGGTAAAATTGTTTCAGCTTTGAATTGTCGTAACATGAATTACAATAGCTATGAGGCATGTTCTTTGTGTGGCAGTCCTATGCATGTTTCCTATATGTGTCAATATAATAATTCTGACAGTGTTTTTGCTGATTCATATCATGAGACATATAATCATAATTGGCATAATCACTCTAATTTCTCATGGCATTCTCCTAGTAACATTGGTAGTGAATATTCTAAATATCAAAATCAATTCTACCAATCTACTTATGGCTACTATCAATCGCCTTATTTTCCTAATGAGGTTGCGGATCAGTATTACCTAGAGGAGAATTTAAAAAAAGAAATAATGGATAAGGTAATGGCTAATTTAGATAAAATTGATATTCTATTAGATGAGATGAAAAATATGAATAGTCAACCTATCCTTGATTTTGATAAACAGTATGCAGTTACCACTAGATCTAATAGGAAACAAGAACAAGATCAATCCATCTCCTTTAGGTCTAGTGAGGAAATTGATAATACTGTTATGCCATTGAAGAATAATGGACACTCAAATACGGCTTCTGTTTTTAAAGAAGATTTTAAGGATAAATATCATTTAGATGAGGGTAATTCATTCCCACAGCATAATGTGTTCATCCCTGAAATTGAAATTGTAGAGCCTGAGGTTAAAGAAGATATGTCTAGGATCCCAATTCTTCATAGTTTAGTAGATTCAAATGACTTTGCACAGTTTTGTTTTATTTTAGAGGAGTTTGTACATAAACTAACTTTTTTTGATTTTCTTTGTGCTAGTAGATATTTAATTGCTTTTGTTAAACTTTTTATAGAACTTGACTTTGTACATGTTAGACTAATCCATGATACGTATGATTAAATTGTGATTTCTTTTATTTTTTTATTTTTTATTTTTGTTAAGTCGGCTTAAGTGCCTCCCCGAGTTCGGAGCCTTTGTAGGGGGATGTAAATAGTGTCGGCCAAAAAAAAAAATTTGTGTTTTATATTTTTATATTGTCTATTTATTTTAATCATTGCTAGCAATTTCCCAAGCTTTAGTATTCCTTTGTGCTTCTACCATTTTAATTGCTAAGAATTTCAGGTATGTGACTCTACCCCATTGCTCTTTATTCTTCCTATCTAGATATTTGTTTTCATTCATTTAAATTAGGAATTATTTTTAAACATTGGGGACAATGATTAGTTTAAGTTTGGGGGTGATGGTCCTTTGTTTAAATTTCTAGAGTTTGTTATGCATATGCTTAAGATATAATGTTCTTGCTTTGATTTCCTAATCCAATGATGAAATCTAGTTATCAAGTTATCTTGACTCTTGGGAAAATATGGTAATTGTTTAAGTTTTGTTAAATTCTCTTATAAGTATTCTTGTTAAGATGTGATTCCCATAAATAAAAAAAGTAAACACTCGATCTCTTGCTTAGAGTTGCATGTGCATTTAGAAACAATTTATGTGATGTGAACTTTGCTTAAGTCTAGGATCCTAGAATTTGTTTGATTCTCTCTTGAGGCGAAATCCTAGGCTTGAACTTAGAACTTGGAGATGATTTAGGCATTGTTTGGATCGTTTGAGCCTTTCAAGCCTACCCTTTAAGACAAACATCCTTAGTCACCCTTTTTGAGCTTGTTTAACAACCGAAAAGGAACAAATGGGCCAACAACTCTTAAACCAAGACAACTTGAATTTTCAAACACCGTGAGGGCTTGGCAAACATCTATTGACTCTCCCAAACACCATCTAACTCATGTGTTTTATGATAGCACCTACTATTTGGCCTAGAAGTTCTAACAAACCGAGAAGGTAGAAATGGGCTCACAAATCTTAAACCAAGATCACTTGAGTCTTCAAACACCATGAAGGCTTGGCAAACATCTATTGACTCTCCCAAACACCATCTAACTCATGTGTTTCATGTAAACACCTACTACTGGGCCTAGAAGTTCATATAATCCAAGATCAACCGAGAACGAACAAATGGGCTTACAACTCTTAAACCAAGATAACTTGAGTCTTCTAACACCATGAGGGCTTGGCAAACATCTATTGACTCTCCCAAACACCATCTAACTCATGTGTTTTATGATAGCACCTACTACTGGGCCTAGAAGTTCTAACAAACCGAGAAGGTAGAAATGGGCTCACAAATATTAAACCAAGATCACTTGAGTCTTCAAACACCGTGAAGGCTTGGCAAACATCTATTGACTCTCCCAAACACCATCTAACTCATGTGTTTCATGTAAACACCTACTACTGGGCCTAGAAGTTCATATAATCCAAGATGAACCGAGAACGAACAAATGGGCTTACAACTCTTAAACCAAGATAACTTGAGTCTTCTAACACCATGAGGGCTTGGCAAACATCTATTGACTCTCCCAAACACCATCTAACTCATGGGTTTTACGATAGCACCTACTACTTGCCCTAGAAGTTCTAACAAACCTAGATGGTAGAAATGGGTTCTAAAATCTTAAACCAAGATAACTTCAGTCTTCAAACACCGTGAAGGCTTGGCAAACATCTATTGACTCTCCCAAACACCATCTAACTCATGTGTTTCATGAAAACACCTACTACTGGGCCTAGAAGTTCATATAATGCAAGATCAACTGAGAAGGAACAAATGGGCTTACAACTCTTAAACCAAAATAACTTGAGTCTTCAAACACCGTGAGGACTTGGCAAACATCTATTAACTCTCCCAAACACCATCTAACTCATGTGTTTCATGAAAGCTCCTACAACTTGGCCTAGAATTTCTTATAAACCGAGAAGGTAGAAATGGGCTCAGAAATCTTAAACCAAATTAACTTGAGTCTTCAAACACCCTGAGGGCTTGGCAAACATCTATTGACTCTCCCAAACACCATCTAACTCATGTGTTTCATGAAAACACCAACTACTTGGCCTAGAAGATCATATAATCCAAGATCAACCGAAAAGGAACAAATGGGCCAACAACTCTTAAACCAAGACAACTTGAATTTTCAAACACCGTGAGGGCTTGGCAAACGTCTATTGACTCTCCCAAACTCCATCTAACTCATGTGTTTCATGAAAGCACCTACAACTTGGCCCAGAAGTTCTTATAAACCGAGAAGGTAGAAATGGGCTCACAAATCTTAAACCAAGTTAACTTGAGTCTTCAAACACCCTGAGGGCTTGGCAAACATCTATTGACTCTCCCAAACACCATCTAACTCATGTGTTTTATGATAGCACCTACTATCTGACTAGAAGTTCTAACAAACCGAGAAGGTAGAAATGGGCTCACAAATCTTAAACCAAGATCACTTGAGTCTTCAAACACCGTGAAGGCTTGGCAAACATCTATTGACTCTCCCAAACACCATCTAACTCATGTGTTTCTTGAAAGCACCTACAACTTGGCCTAGAAGTTCTAATAAACCGAGAAGGTAGAAATGGGCTCACAAATCTTAAACCAAGTTAACTTGAGTCTTCAAACACCCTGAGGGCTTGGCAAACATCTATTGACTCTCCCAAACACCATCTAACTCATGTGTTTTATGATAGCACCTACTATTTGGCCTAGAAGTTCTAACAAACCGAGAAGGTAGAAATGGGCTCACAAATCTTAAACCAAGATCACTTGAGACTTCAAACACCGTGAAGGCTTGGCAAACATCTATTGACTCTCCCAAGCACCATCTAACTCATGTGTTTCATGTAAACACCTACTACTGGGCCTAGAAGTTCATATAATCCAAGATCAACCGAGAACGAACAAATGGGCTTACAACTCTTAAACCAAGATAACTTGAGTCTTCTAACACCATGAGGGCTTGGCAAACATCTATTGACTCTCCCAAACACCATCTAACTCATGGGTTTTACGATAGCACCTACTACTGGGCCTAGAAGTTCTAACAAACCGAGAAGGTAGAAATGGGCTCACAAATCTTAAACCAAGATCACTTGAGTCTTCAAACACCGTGAAGGCTTGGCAAACATCTATTGACTCTCCCAAACACCATCTAACTCATGTGTTTCATGTAAACACCTACTACTGGGCCTAGAAGTTCATATAATCCAAGATCAACCGAGAACGAACAAATGGGCTTACAACTCTTAAACTAAGATAACTTAAGTCTTCTAACACCATGAGGGCTTGGCAAACATCTATTAACTCTCCCAAACACCATCTAACTCATGTGTTTCATGAAAGCTCCTACAACTTGGCCTAGAATTTCTTATAAACCGAGAAGGTAGAAATGGGCTCAGAAATCTTAAACCAAATTAACTTGAGTCTTCAAACACCCTGAGGGCTTGGCAAACATCTATTGACTCTCCCAAACACCATCTAACTCATGTGTTTCATGAAAACACCAACTACTTGGCCTAGAAGTTCATATAATCCAAGATCAACCGAAAAGGAACAAATGGGCCAACAACTCTTAAACCAAGACAACTTGAATTTTCAAACACCGTGAGGGCTTGGCAAACGTCTATTGACTCTCCCAAACTCCATCTAACTCATGTGTTTCATGAAAGCACCTACAACTTGGCCAGGAAGTTCTTATAAACCGAGAAGGTAGAAATGGGCTCACAAATCTTAAACCAAGTTAACTTGAGTCTTCAAACACCCTGAGGGCTTGGCAAACATCTATTGACTCTCCCAAACACCATCTAACTCATGTGTTTTATGATAGCACCTACTACTGGGACTAGAAGTTCTAACAAACCGAGAAGGTAGAAATGGGCTCACAAATCTTAAACCAAGATCACTTGAGTCTTCAAACACCGTGAAGGCTTGGCAAACATCTATTGACTCTCCCAAACACCATCTAACTCATGTGTTTCTTGAAAGCACCTACAACTTGGCCTAGAAGTTCTAATAAACCGAGAAGGTAGAAATGGGCTCACAAATCTTAAACCAAGTTAACTTGAGTCTTCAAACACCCTGAGGGCTTGGCAAACATCTATTGACTCTCCCAAACACCATCTAACTCATGTGTTTTATGATAGCACCTACTATTTGGCCTAGAAGTTCTAACAAACCGAGAAGGTAGAAATGGGCTCACAAATCTTAAACCAAGATCACTTGAGACTTCAAACACCGTGAAGGCTTGGCAAACATCTATTGACTCTCCCAAGCACCATCTAACTCATGTGTTTCATGTAAACACCTACTACTGGGCCTAGAAGTTCATATAATCCAAGATCAACCGAGAACGAACAAATGGGCTTACAACTCTTAAACCAAGATAACTTGAGTCTTCTAACACCATGAGGGCTTGGCAAACATCTATTGACTCTCCCAAACACCATCTAACTCATGGGTTTTACGATAGCACCTACTACTGGGCCTAGAAGTTCTAACAAACCGAGAAGGTAGAAATGGGCTCACAAATCTTAAACCAAGATCACTTGAGTCTTCAAACACCGTGAAGGCTTGGCAAACATCTATTGACTCTCCCAAACACCATCTAACTCATGTGTTTCATGTAAACACCTACTACTGGGCCTAGAAGTTCATATAATCCAAGATCAACCGAGAACGAACAAATGGGCTTACAACTCTTAAACTAAGATAACTTAAGTCTTCTAACACCATGAGGGCTTGGCAAACATCTATTAACTCTCCCAAACACCATCTAACTCATGTGTTTTATGAAAGCACCTACTACTTGCCCTAGAAGTTCTTATAAACCTAGAAGGTAGAAATGGGTTCTAAAATCTTAAACAAAGATAACTTCAGTCTTCAAACACCCTGAGGGCTTGGCAAACATCTATTGACTCTCCCAAACACCATCTAACTCATGTGTTTCATGAAAACACCTACTACTGGGCCTAGAAGTTCATATAATGCAAGATCAACTGAGAAGGAACAAATGGGCTTACAACTCTTAAACCAAAATAACTTGAGTCTTCAAACACCGTGAGGACTTGGCAAACATCTATTGATTCTCCCAAACACCATCTAACTCATGTGTTTCATGAAAGCACCTACAACTTGGCCTAGAATTTCTTATAAACCGAGAAGGTAGAAATGGGCTCAGAAATCTTACACCAAATTAACTTGAGTCTTCAAACACCCTGAGGGCTTGGTGACAAGAGGTTGTCGAGACCTCGTCAAATAATAAAAATTACCGGTTCGCAAACTAATTTGTAGTATAGAGCATGAACCGAATCGTCTCTCAAGGATCCAAAAAAGAACAAATATTTAATCAGATCAAGATAATTAAAATGGGGGGTTTTGTTGTTGATTAACAATATTGATAAATATACAAGACTCAAAGTTGAAAACAAACATAAAGAAACAACCAATCCAAGGAAATTTACCGATCTTGAGTTTAACTCATCATTGATCACAAGGAATTCACTTAATTGCTAACCAAGTTCTTGGCCTTAGATCACATCAAGAAGCCTTAACATGATCCAAGAATTCTTTACTAGATAAGCATCTAGGATTTGATTAACCAAGGTTAGATAAAGTAAGCACCATCCAACATAGATTAACTTAAGATCTAGAATTTAACCAAGCTAAACAATCTATCAAAAAGCTTTAATACATTGTTTAATCTTTATGATCCTCTTTGAATACATGATAATAAAGTTATTACCACATCAACATCTAAATCAAATTAAGCAATTTAATCTAGATAAAAATCAAAAGAGGAAGAAGAGAAACTTGAATAACAATTAAGCAATATGAACAAGTAAACCAAGATCTCCAAATTAAACAACAAGATGGCTAATCCCTTGGATTGATTATGAGAGCCTAGCCTTCCATGGATGGGAAGGAAGAACTCAGAATTTAAAGAACAAAAACGAAATTGCAAAGAGAATGGAGAAGAAGAGAAAGAAAACTCTCACAAATACTTAAACTTTCTTGAAACTTACTTCTAAATTGAATGCCTCTAATACAAAGAGGTTGGGTCTATTTATACTAATCCTAGAAGCCAATTTGTACATGTACATAATCTGAATACAAGCTATAAGAATCTGAAATTTGTCAAAAATGGAAGCTTGATGCATGGTTGGTGGGTTGGTGCATGGTAGGTGGGTTGGTGTATGGTTGGTGGCTTTTAGTCAACAACTCTTATCCGACTTCTGGCTTCAAATTCATCACCTAGACGGTGCATTTTGGCTTGGATGTCTTCATCAAAGTTGTAGCCAGTTGTCTCCTTGAAAATCTCCAATTTGAATCATGTCATTTGGACTTTTAGAACTCCAGAAATGCCAAAAACACTTCACCTACCTCAAGTTAGGTTGGAAGAACGTGTTTCCAAATTCAGACCAACTTGTAGCTTCTGAAGCATGCCTAAAACGACATCTATTGACAAAATGGTCTTCATTGAAGTTGGAGATATGGGTCTTATCTTTCAAGTGACCAAGTTTCAGCCCAAGAGGAGGCCTATAACCCACTATATAGTCCAATATGTGCATACTGCCCAGATGGTTCCGTGACAGCAAACCCACTCTGCATTGCAGGGAAATTTTGGACCCTTAGCATTCCGATCCAGCTCTTGAGTTCTTCATGAAACTTGTAGAGCATTGTCTTAGCTTTCCAAAGACACCAAGATCACCTCAATTGGATCACCGAGTCCCAAGTTATGACCTAACCAAGGAAGAAAGGTCAAAATGCATCAAAATCCGAAAATTATTCAATATTTGCATTAAAGCCCAATAAAGCCCGAGAATGGAGAAGAAGAGAAAGAAAACTCTCACAAATACTTAAACTTTCTTGAAACTTACTTCTAAATTGAATGCCTCTAATACAAAGAGGTTGGGTCTATTTATACTAATCCTAGAAGCCAATTTGTACATGTACATAATCTGAATACAAGCTATAAGAATCTGAAATTTGTCAAAAATGGAAGCTTGATGCATGGTTGGTGGGTTGGTGCATGGTAGGTGGGTTGGTGTATGGTTGGTGGCTTTTAGTCAACAACTCTTATCCGACTTCTGGCTTCAAATTCATCACCTAGACGGTGCATTTTGGCTTGGATGTCTTCATCAAAGTTGTAGCCAGTTGTCTCCTTGAAAATCTCCAATTTGAATCATGTCATTTGGACTTTTAGAACTCCAGAAATGCCAAAAACACTTCACCTACCTCAAGTTAGGTTGGAAGAACGTGTTTCCAAATTCAGACCAACTTGTAGCTTCTGAAGCATGCCTAAAACGACATCTATTGACAAAATGGTCTTCATTGAAGTTGGAGATATGGGTCTTATCTTTCAAGTGACCAAGTTTCAGCCCAAGAGGAGGCCTATAACCCACTATATAGTCCAATATGTGCATACTGCCCAGATGGTTCCGTGACAGCAAACCCACTCTGCATTGCAGGGAAATTTTGGACCCTTAGCATTCCGATCCAGCTCTTGAGTTCTTCATGAAACTTGTAGAGCATTGTCTTAGCTTTCCAAAGACACCAAGATCACCTCAATTGGATCACCGAGTCCCAAGTTATGACCTAACCAAGGAAGAAAGGTCAAAATGCATCAAAATCCGAAAATTATTCAATATTTGCATTAAAGCCCAATAAAGCCCAACAACATTAAACTTATCTAAAGTACTAATATTGGGCACAATAAACATCTAATAATGCCTAATACAAAGCTAACATAAGTGTCTCAAATTGATTGATCAAATTCCCCCACACTTAAGCTTTTGCACTCCTGGGCAAAACACATAACAACGAAACTAAAGAAAAACAAGAAACATCATATTATTAAACTAAAAACATAAAAACTGATTGTACCTAATCTAATCCACTTCCGTAGGAAAACACGATGGCACTTAGCATGTGCCACAAGCCTTTAAACCCCTAGGTGTCCCTAGTGGACGAGTTATAGTCTCGTGAGGGTTTACCAGGATGATACCCACAAACATGTAATATTTTATTTAATCAATTCAACTAATTTTTAAATACAAGCATTGTATCAAATATAAACCATAATTAATAAGTCAAGTATGCTTAACAAAGAATAGTTGAATCAAATCAATTGAGAATAAAGTATAGCATAATCATACTTTAATCAGAAATAGACATGTTCAGATTGAGTAAAATTCTTCACAAGTGACACTCAAATCACACAAGGTGTTTAGGTTAACTGTTTACGCTCAACTCAGTCAAATTATGAAAGTATTTTACCATAGGCTTGCATATACATCAATTCTCCACTACTTAGATCAAATAAATTGCAAAAATCAAGAGGTCTTTCAAAAAAAAAAAAAATTGTAATGGAACTTATAAGGTGAAGGAAGGGAACAATATAGATAATAGCAGGTTAAAACCAAAGAGAATAAAAGAGCATTGAGGAGTAACTCAAGTAGAAAGAATAAAATTTTTACCCAAAACCATAAAATGCTCATTCTCTTCACACATTCCTTCCTTTTTCTATTCTTTTATTTTTCTTTCTTTTTTTCTCTTTTTTTTTTTTGTTTTTGTTTTTTTTTTTTTTTGAATTTTTTTTTTTTTTTTTGAATTTTTTTTTAATAAACAGGAAAATTAAATAAAATTAAAAAAGAAAAAAATACTTACAGGAGGTGTGATTGTGGCTCACATTTTCCTCTGGTTTTACGTCCGCAAGAACGCCTTGAAGCTCTCTATGGGCCGATGGTCGGCTTTCCATCCAATTTTCTTAAAAATTGGCAAACAGGTCTTTTGAGTCAGATTCCCGAGACTATAACGCTTATGTTCATCTTGGAATATTGGCCATAAATCGAGAAGTACTCTCTGCACATCTCCACTAGGATGCGTCTCAAGAGTCAATAGAATGTTATCTAAAGACTCCTTACTCATGCCATCCTTTATGAAGTTAATTTTATCATCTCGGTTTATAGACGCTATTCCAATTGATTTGCATTTTGTGTTACAGTCCATCTTGCACATTTATAGCAGACTCAGAACCTTTTTGCTCTTCTCTTCTTTGCATATGAACTTTTGCCTAGCCCTCGCATATATGAAACAAGAGCGTCGTAAAATTCACCTCCGAAGTCGGACCTTTGCTTCGATCAACCAACGTATATCCGCAGGATGCCTTTGTGCATAAGCATCCTTAACCTCTCAAACCTTGCACAATAAATGTTAGTTAAAGCATTTTGAGGGAGAGAAGGGAATTGCTTGCGGAGATTAAAAAGCTGATTATCCATTTCGAAAGAAAGAAGAAAGAGAGAGAAAAAAAATTGAGTAAAATTATGTACAGATTTCAGTGTTTGTGGGTAATCAAGGGACCGAAAAAGATTTTCACGGAGTACCGTTATCCGCCATTTAACCGGTGAAAAATCATCTGTCAAAGAAAAACAAACAAAATAAAGACAGAAAAATCAAACTTTGATAGATTTTCTCACTTGGCACCGTTTTTTCTGTCTCGATTCCTGTGACAACAAATAAGTCAAAGTTAGAAAGAGGAAAGAGTTAGAAAACTTGGGATGCCGCCCAAGAAGCGCTACTTTTAATGTCCTTAGCCAGCGTGATTGAAGATTTTGCATGAGCGATGGGTCCTCCCCAATAATGATTCAATCTCTGGCAATTGACATTAATCGTGGCTTTTTCTTTTCTATATATATTTTTTTTCTTCTTTTTTTTTTTTGTCTTCTTTTTTTTTTTTTTTTTTTTTCAACACAGTAGTGATCAATCATGGTAGAGGGTATCCTGCAGTTGAACTTCCTCCACGAGGTTCTCTTGAGCTCCTTCATAAAAATTTTTGAGGCGGTGACCATTAACTTTGAACACTTTGTTGGTGGCTTCACTCTTAATTTCCACTGCACCATGAGGAAAAATGTTAGTGACAACAAACGGACTGCCCCACCTAGACCTTAATTTACCAGGCATCAACTTAAGGCGAGAATTAAACAAGAGAACTTTTTGCCCAACTGAAAACTCCTTCCGAAGAATAAACTTATCATGGAAGGCTTTGGTCTTTTCTTTGTAGAGTCGGGAGCTCTCATAGGCATCTAGGCGGATCTCTTCCAATTCCTCAGAATCGCAACTTCCGCTCTATGCCGCCCCGCCAAATTCATGTTGCATTGCTTCACGACCCAATATGCTTTGTGCTCAATTTCTACTGGTAAGTGGCATGCCTTACCATAGACTATCCGATATGGAGACATCCCGATTGGAGTTTTGTAAGCGGTCCCAGTAAGCCCAAAGAGCATCCTCAAGCCTCATGCTCCAATCCTTCCGATTAGGTTGGACTGTTTTTTTCAAGTATGCGCTGATCTCTCTATTGGAGACCTCGGCTTGACCATTAGTCCGGGATGGTAAGGTGTAGAAACTTTATGCAACACGCCATATTTCCTCATCAATCCCTCCATGCTCCTAAGCATGCAAATGGGTGCCTTGATCACCGATGATAGCTCTCGGGATTCCAAACTGCAGAAAATCGTGATCTAACAAAATCCACAACAACTTTGGAATCATCATCCGAGTGGCTTTAGCCTCCACCCATTTTGATACATAATCAACAAATAGCAAAATGTAAACATAACCAAAGGAAACAGAAAAGGTCCCATGAAATCAATACCCCATACGTCAAAGATTTCACAATATAGTAGAGGTTGTCGGGCATCTCATTCCTCGCGAGAAATGTTCCCTGTTCTCCATTAATCGCTCACAAGACTTACGTAACAAATATGCATCATGAAACAAGGTAGGCCAATATAAACCGTAGTCTAAAACTTTCCTAGCTGTACGTTGAGGCCCAAAATGTCCACCACATGCAAATGCATGACAAAAGCTAAGAACAGAATGAAACTCTTGATTAGGCACACATCGCCTAATAATTTGGTCACTACAAAATCGCCACAGATATGGATCATCCCACACATAATATTTTGATTCACTCTTAAGTTTATAAATTTGTGCACGAGTGAAATGTGAGGGAAAAATCGTAGCAACCAAGAAATTCACCATATCAAGAAACCAAGGGAAGGTGTTCTTACCTTGCACCGCATAAGTCGCTCATCTCGGGAAGGAGTCCCGCATGAAGGGATCCAAGCCCTTTCAATGCGGCTCAAATGATCTCGCCACTAGGTTCTCTCGCTCCACTCTTGTCACGGATCTCTATGTGAAACTCTTGGAGCAAGAGCATCCATCTTATTAGTCGGGGCTTTGCATCCGGCTTCTTCAAAAGGAACTTCGTGAGTCGCATGATCAAGAACACAACAACCTTAGAACCAAGCAAATATGATCTAAACTTATCCAAAGCAAAAACAATGGCTAAAAGTTCTTTTTCTATTGTGGTATAGTTGGCCTCGAGCAAGATCTAGAGTTCTCGAAGCATAGTATATCACATGAGAAGCTTTCCCCACTCTCTGTGCCAAGATCGCTCCTCTTGCATAGTTAGAAGCATCACACATTAACTCAAATGGCAATGTCCAAATGTGGGCTGGATGATAGGGGTACTAGTCAAGGCCTCGCTTCAAGTGGTTGAAAGCTGCCTTGCACTTGTCATCAAAATTGAACTCCACATCTTTCTGCAGTAACTGGGAAAGTGGAAGAGCAATCTTGCTGAAGTCGGCAATGAAGCGCCTGTAGAAACCTGCATGACCAAGAAAAGAACGGACTTCCCGCACGCATGTGGGGTAAGATAGACAAGTAATTACATCAATCTTGGCAGGATCTACCTCAATGCCCTTATTGGATACTACATGGCCTAAAACTATACCCTGTTCTACCATAAAATGGCATTTCTCAAAATTTAGCACAAGGTTAGTCTCAATGCATCTTTGCAAAGATTTCTAGATAGGTCAAGCTAAACATGAATCAAAAAGAAGAACCATAGACAAGAAAGTCATCCATAAATACCTCCATGCACTCCTCTAAGAAATCGTAAAATATGCTCACCATGCACCGGAAGGTACCAGGGGCATTGCAGAGGCCGAAGGGCATCCGTCGTAAGCAAAGGTGCCGAAGGGACAAGTAAATGTGGTCTTCTCCCGATCCTCCTGCAATGTGGATTTGGAAGTATCCAAAGTGTAGCCATCTAAAAAGCGTAATGGGACTTACCACCCAACCGCTCCAAAGATCTCGATCAATGAACTAAGGGGGTAATGATCTTTCCGAGTGGCTTGGTTGAGACGCTCGTAGTCAATGCACTCTCCACTATTCTCGCACTCGGGTTGGAATGAGCTCATTCTTCCGGTTAGCCACAACAAATAACCCCGGATTTCTTTGGAACTACTTGCACCGGCTCACCCACTTGTCCGTCGTGAGATGGGATAGATAATGCCAAACGGCAGAGCTTGGTCACTTCTTTTTTCACCACATCTAGAATGAGAGGATTCAGTCTCCTCTCGGGGTTGTCTCACCGGTTTAGTTTCCTCCTCAAGTAATATCCTGTGCATGCATGTGGAGGGGTTAATACCAGAATGTCCGCAAGTGTCCAACCAATTGCCCTTTTGTGTTGCTTCAAGACTTCCAATAATCTGGTTTCTTGCTCAAAGTTGGAGGTGTTTGGCCATTATCACCGGAGCTTCTCATCTTCTTCCAAGAATGCATACTTCAAATGCTCGGGCAAGGGCTTAAGTTCAATGGAGGGTGGTTGCTGGATCGACGGTACTAGTTTTGGAACGTAAAACTAAATCGCTAAATTCTCGTGCTGCACTGCACTGCAAGCCGTGCACAATCTTGCAAAACAACATCGTCATATCCTATGGAATCAAAAGAATCACACTTAGCAAAGCAGGATGAATGACAACATCATTAATAACAAAGCATCATTGCTATTAATAATGTAATCATCAATGTCGCAGAATTAACAACAGACATGACAAGTATGTAGAAATCTCAAGACAAAGCCGCACACATTGCATTGGGTTTACAACCAAAAAGTCCGGCAGTGCGTAACAAGTATCACAAGCTATGCTATCGGTGTATCCTACAATTTCAGAAACTCGCCAACATATTAGCATGCATATCATCAACCAAGAAATCAATGACATCAAAATGAAAAATGTAATGATCCTCTAAAGGGTATTTCATGGCATCAAAAATGTTAAACCGAATGATATCATCACCAAATTCCATGGAAAGGGTACAAGATGCACATCAATCTTAGTTTTAGCAGCTTTCAAAAATGGCCTACCTAAGATCAATGGGGGTGGGGAAGAGGCGATTCATCTTCCATATTCAACACATAAAAATCACCGGGAATATTAAATTATGTACCCGAACTGTAACGTCCTCCAACACTCCCGCAGTTGTGCAAAGGTTCTGGCTTGCTAATCAATGACAATGCCGGTAGGCTTTAGCTCTCCCATATGCAAGGAAGTGTAAACCGACTTTGGCATTACATTGATGGAGGCTCCCAAGTCTAGCAAGGCATGAGTGAACTGTTGGTGCCCTATGGTGCAAGGGATGGTAAAAGTGCCTGGATCCTTGCATTTGGGAGGCAGGTTTGGGCTGAATCAAAGCGTAGACATTTCTCCCCATACTCACTTTTTCAGGCCCTTTAGCTTCCTCTTATGGGTGCACATCTCTTTCAAGAACTTGGCATACTTGGGGATTTGTTTAATTGCCTCCAAGAGAGGTATATTCACCTCAACCTTCCGAAAAGTCTCCATAATTTCCTTATCCAAGTCGGTTTCAACCATATGCCTCTACTGTATCATTCGGTTGGGAAAAGGAAGAGGAATGTTGGAACTCGACTTTTTGGATGCTCACTTTTTCACAGCATCAATTTTCTCTCACAATCGCTGATTTGATCCAATTTTCTCGCTTGGTCGTTGTAGGATCATTTGTCACGACTCACACAAAGATTCAATTAGTTGCGTAACTTGAAGTTCTTTGTAGAATCTTGTTTCTCCGGGCCAAGGGTAGAATCAAGTATCTCGCTGCACCGGTCCATTGATTTGCTTACCATCACGTAAAGCTATAGCACTAACATTGCCTCTAGGATTTGGAGTGGTTTGAGAGGGTAATTGGCCGTAACCTTGTGACTTTAATTCATGAATTGATGTGGCAAGTTGACCAATTTGAGTCTCCAAGTTCTCAATGGTGGTTTCAGTTCTCTGTTGAAATCGGATGTTATTGGTGGCCAATTGTTTCACCAAATCCTCCAATGAGGGCTCGATTTTGTGGCTACAGGACCTTGTCAGCTGGAATGGTGGTCTACTTGGTCCAAAGATGTGGTCGAAACCGATTTGTCCTTGCTTGCCGAATGGTGGTCTATACCGGTTTTGTGGTCAGCCGATTTGATGCATTCCCATATCTCAGATTGGGATGGTCCCTCCACCAGGGTTGTAAGTGTTGGAGAATGGATCATATTTCTCGTTGTTGCCGCTTGATGGAATTGTGGCTTCCCAGAAATATACCAGTGCAGCCTACGCAGTTGGTCTTGAAACTCGTAATCATCTTGCAATGTGGGGCATGAATCGTAGGATGAGAGGAACTAGAACATATGCTACAAACTCTTGCAGGGGTTTGCACACGTGGTTCGTGTTGTCCTATTGCCATTTGTCTAACCAAAGAAGTGAGCTCATCCAATCTATGTTCCACCCTTTGTTGATCAAAGCATGTGAAGAGGTATTAACTTCATTGACTATTCTCGGTTGCAGACCCATTCGAGTACCAAATTCTTGAGAATTTGCCGCCATGTTTGCAATTAAGTTTCTCGGCAAAGAAATGGAGTTTTATCTACCAATGCTCCACCACTTGCAAGATCAATCATACTCCTTTCCATTGGCATCAATCCTTCATAGAAGTATTGGATCGCCAGCTGATCACTAATTTGATGGTGTGGGCAGCTTGAGCACAATTTCTTGAATCTCTCCCAATACTCATGGAGAGTTTCACCACCGATTTGCCTTATGCCACAAATATCTTTCCTTATTGCAGCAGCTTCTTGATGCAGAAAGAACTTCTCCGTAAATAATCTTTTCATGTCATTCCAAGAAGTGATGGCAAAGGTTGTAAGTAATACAACCAATCCTTAGCAAAGACCATCCAAAGAGAAAGGAAAGGCCCTTAGCTTGATGTGATCTTCACTATTCCATGAGGTTTCATGGTGGAAGCAGACAACATGGAACTCCTTCAAATGCTTATGTGGATCTTCACCGCAAGACCATGAAACTTGGGCAAGTGTATCAATCCAGATTTCAACTCAAAATCAACATTAAGTTCGGGATATTGAATGCACAAAGGTTGATAATTCACATCAGTGCACCAATTCCTTAAGAGTCCTATTATTATAGTCACCATAGTAAAATCAATGTACTCGAGATCGCATACGTAAGTACTAATGTATGCACTCAACAGGATTAAAAGAGTCAACAAGATTAGGTGCAATGTCAAGTTCAAGCCCAATTCCGTAGTAATTCTATTAGCTCTATGAATGCTACTACCGATCTATGAATTCTATGAAGTGTATGAAATGTTCTATCAATTTCAGGATCAAATGAATGCAAGGTACCGAGGATCGTATCTAGTCATACAAAGATGCGCTCATAAGAAGGTATTAGAAAAGCAATAACAACTAAAACACTAAAAATTCCAAAAACAAATACTCCAAAAAATTAAACAAAAATAAAAACAGTATCAAATGAATTTTAAAAATTATGGAACTACCACAGGATAAAATCTACACAAAAATGCTATCCAACAAAATAATAAAAAATCTTAAAAAATTGAAAAAGTGGTCTAAACGATGGAATTTGGCAAAAATAAGGGTGACCTCACTGAAAACAGTGAGCCTTTCTCAGAATAATATTTTCCATTTGTGTACCAAAATTCAAATCAATCTGAGATGCCCGAACCAAAATTCTTGACACAACGCCCTTTATCCAAATTCTGCCGAATCCCACTTGAAAAAGCTTCAAAAACAAAACAAACACATTTGTTAGAGTTAGATGGGATCTTGAAATGATCAAATAGTTGCCTTGGATCCCCTAAGAACGGCGCCAAATTTGACAAGAGGTTGTCGAGACCTCGTCAAATAATAAAAATTACCGGTTCGCAAACTAATTTGTAGTATAGAGCATGAACCGAATCGTCTCTCAAGGATCCAAAAAAGAACAAATATTTAATCAGATCAAGATAATTAAAATGGGGGGTTTTGTTGTTGATTAACAATATTGATAAATATACAAGACTCAAAGTTGAAAACAAACATAAAGAAACAACCAATCCAAGGAAATTTACCGATCTTGAGTTTAACTCATCATTGATCACAAGGAATTCACTTAATTGCTAACTGTTCTTGGCCTTAGATCACATCAAGAAGCCTTAACATGATCCAAGAATTCTTTACTAGATAAGCATCTAGGATTTGATTAACCAAGGTTAGATAAAGTAAGCACCATCCAACATAGATTAACTTAAGATCTAGAATTTAACCAAGCTAAACAATCTATCAAAAAGCTTTAATACATTGTTTAATCTTTATGATCCTCTTTGAATACATGATAATAAAGTTATTACCACATCAACATCTAAATCAAATTAAGCAATTTAATCTAGATAAAAATCAAAAGAGGAAGAAGAGAAACTTGAATAACAATTAAGCAATATGAACAAGTAAACCAAGATCTCCAAATTAAACAACAAGATGGCTAATCCCTTGGATTGATTATGAGAGCCTAGCCTTCCATGGATGGGAAGGAAGAACTCAGAATTTAAAGAACAAAAACGAAATTGCAAAGAGAATGGAGAAGAAGAGAAAGAAAACTCTCACAAATACTTAAACTTTCTTGAAACTTACTTCTAAATTGAATGCCTCTAATACAAAGAGGTTGGGTCTATTTATACTAATCCTAGAAGCCAATTTGTACATGTACATAATCTGAATACAAGCTATAAGAATCTGAAATTTGTCAAAAATGGAAGCTTGATGCATGGTTGGTGGGTTGGTGCATGGTAGGTGGGTTGGTGTATGGTTGGTGGCTTTTAGTCAACAACTCTTATCCGACTTCTGGCTTCAAATTCATCACCTAGACGGTGCATTTTGGCTTGGATGTCTTCATCAAAGTTGTAGCCAGTTGTCTCCTTGAAAATCTCCAATTTGAATCATGTCATTTGGACTTTTAGAACTCCAGAAATGCCAAAAACACTTCACCTACCTCAAGTTAGGTTGGAAGAACGTGTTTCCAAATTCAGACCAACTTGTAGCTTCTGAAGCATGCCTAAAACGACATCTATTGACAAAATGGTCTTCATTGAAGTTGGAGATATGGGTCTTATCTTTCAAGTGACCAAGTTTCAGCCCAAGAGGAGGCCTATAACCCACTATATAGTCCAATATGTGCATACTGCCCAGATGGTTCCGTGACAGCAAACCCACTCTGCATTGCAGGGAAATTTTGGACCCTTAGCATTCCGATCCAGCTCTTGAGTTCTTCATGAAACTTGTAGAGCATTGTCTTAGCTTTCCAAAGACACCAAGATCACCTCAATTGGATCACCGAGTCCCAAGTTATGACCTAACCAAGGAAGAAAGGTCAAAATGCATCAAAATCCGAAAATTATTCAATATTTGCATTAAAGCCCAATAAAGCCCAACAACATTAAACTTATCTAAAGTACTAATATTGGGCACAATAAACATCTAATAATGCCTAATACAAAGCTAACATAAGTGTCTCAAATTGATTGATCACTTGGCAAACATCTATTGACTCTCCCAAACACCATCTAACTCATGAGTTTCATGAAAACACCTACTACTTGGCCTAGAAGTTCATATAATCCAAGATCAACCGAAAAGGAACAAATGGGCCAACAACTCTTAAACCAAGACAACTTGAATTTTCAAACACCGTGAGGGCTTGGCAAACATCTATTGACTCTCCCAAACACCATCTAACTCATGTGTTTTATGATAGCACCTACTATTTGGCCTAGAAGTTCTAACAAACCAAGAAGGTAGAAATGGGCTCACAAATCTTAAACCAATATCACTTGAGTCTTCAAACACCGTGAAGGCTTGGCAAACATCTATTGACTCTCCCAAACACCATCTAACTCATGTGTTTCATGTAAACACCTACTACTGGGCCTAGAAGTTCATATAATCCAAGATCAACCGAGAACGAACAAATGGGCTTACAACTCTTAAACTAAGATAACTTGAGTCTTCTAACACCATGAGGGCTTGGCAAACATCTATTGACTCTCCCAAACACCATCTAACTCATGTGTTTTTTGAAAGCACCAACTACTTGCCCTAGAAGTTCTTATAAACCTAGAAGGGAGAAATGGGTTCTAAAATCTTAAACCAAGATAACTTCAGTCTTCAAACACCCTGAGGGCTTGGCGAACATCTATTGACTCTCCCAAACACCATCTAACTCATGTGTTTCATGAAAACACCTACTACTGGGCCTAGAAGTTCATATAATGCAAGATCAACTGAGAAGGAACAAATGGGCTTACAACTCTTAAACCAAAATAACTTGAGTCTTCTAACACCGTGAGGACTTGGCAAACATCTATTGATTCTCCCAAACACCATCTAACTCATGTGTTTCATGAAAGCACCTACAACTTGGCCTAGAAGTTCATATAATCCAAGATCAACCGAAAAGGAACAAATGGGCCAACAACTCTTAAACCAAGACAACTTGAATTTTCAAACACCGTGAGGGCTTGGCAAACATCTATTGACTCTCCCAAACACCATCTAACTCATGTGTTTCATGAAAGCACCTACAACTTGGCCTAGAAGTTCTTATAAACCGAGAAGGTAGAAATGGGCTCACAAATCTTAAACCAAGATAACTTGAGTCTTCAAACACCCTGAGGGCTTGGCAAACATCTATTGACTCTCCCAAACACCATCTAACTCATGTGTTGTATGATAGCACCTACTACTGGGCCTAGAAGTTCTAACAAACCGAGAAGGTAGAAATGGGCTGACAAATCTTAAACCAAGATCACTTGGGTCTTCAAACACCGTGAAGGCTTGGCAAACATCTATTGACTCTCCCAAACACCATCTAACTCATGTGTTTCATGAAAACACCTACTACTGGGCCTAGAAGTTCATATAATGCAAGATCAACTGAGAAGGAACAAATGGGCTTACAACTCTTAAACCAAAATAACTTGAGTCTTCTAACACCGTGAGGACTTGGCAAACATCTATTGATTCTCCCAAACACCATCTAACTCATGTGTTTCATGAAAGCACCTACAACTTGGCCTAGAAGTTCATATAATCCAAGATCAACCGAAAAGGAACTAATGGGCCAACAACTCTTAAACCAAGACAACTTGAATTTTCAAACACCGTGAGGGCTTGGCAAACATCTATTGACTCTCCCAAACACCATCTAACTCATGTGTTTCATGAAAGCACCTACAACTTGGCCTAGAAGTTCTTATAAACCGAGAAGGTAGAAATGGGCTCACAAATCTTAAACCAAGATAACTTGAGTCTTCAAACACCCTGAGGGCTTGGCAAACATCTATTGACTCTCCCAAACACCATCTAACTCATGTGTTTTATGATAGCACCTACTATTTGGCCTAGAAGTTCTAACAAACCGAGAAGGTAGAAATGGGCTCACAAATCTTAAACCAAGATCACTTGAGTCTTCAAACACCGTGAAGGCTTGGCAAACATCTATTGACTCTCCCAAACACCATCTAACTCATGTGTTTCATGTAAACACCTACTACTGGGCCTAGAAGTTCATATAATCCAAGATCAACCGAGAACGAACAAATGGGCTTACAACTCTTAAACTAAGATAACTTGAGTCTTCTAACACCATGAGGGCTTGGCAAACATCTATTGACTCTCCCAAACACCATCTAACTCATGTGTTTTATGAAAGCACCTACTACTTGCCCTAGAAGTTCTTATAAACCTAGAAGGTAGAAATGGGTTCTAAAATCTTAAACCAAGATAACTTCAGTCTTCAAACACCCTGAGGGCTTGGCAAACATCTATCGACTCTCCCAAACACCATCTAACTCATGTGTTTCATGAAAACACCTACTACTGGGCCTAGAAGTTCATATAATGCAAGATCAACTGAGAAGGAACAAATGGGCTTACAACTCTTAAACCAAAATAACTTGAGTCTTCAAACACCGTGAGGACTTGGCAAACATCTATTGATTCTCCCAAACACCATCTAACTCATGTGTTTCATGAAAGCACCTACAACTTGGCCTAGAATTTCTTATAAACCGAGAAGGTAGAAATGGGCTCAGAAATCTTAAACCAAATTAACTTGAGTCTTCAAACACCCTGAGGGCTTGGCAAATATCTATTGACTCTCCCAAACACCATCTAACTCATGTGTTTCATGAAAACACCTACTACTTGGCCTAGAAGTTCATATAATCCAAGATCAACCGAAAAGGAACAAATGGGCCAACAACTCTTAAACCAAGACAACTTGAATTTTCAAACACCGTGAGGGCTTGGCAAACATCTATTGACTCTCCCAAACTCCATCTAACTCATGTGTTTCATGAAAGCACCTACAACTTGGCCAGGAAGTTCTTATAAACCGAGAAGGTAGAAATGGGCTCACAAATCTTAAACCAAGTTAACTTGAGTCTTCAAACACCCTGAGGGCTTGGCAAACATCTATTGACTCTCCCAAACACCATCTAACTCATGTGTTTTATGATAGCACCTACTAGTGGGCCTAGAAGTTCTAACAAACCGAGAAGGTAGAAATGGGCTCACAAATCTTAAACCAAGATCACTTGAGTCTTCAAACACCGTGAAGGCTTGGAAAACATCTCTTGACTCTCCCAAACACCATCTAACTCATGTGTTTCATGAAAGCACCTACAACTTGGCCTAGAAGTTCTTATAAACCGAGAAGGTAGAAATGGCTCACAAATCTTAAACCAAGTTAACTTGAGTCTTCAAACACCCTGAGGGCTTGGCAAACATCTATTGACTCTCCCAAACACCATCTAACTCATGTGTTTTATGATAGCACCTACTATTTGGCCTAGAAGTTCTAACAAACCGAGAAGGTAGAAATGGGCTCACAAATCTTAAACCAAGATCACTTGAGTCTTCAAACACCGTGAAGGCTTGGCAAACATCTATTGACTCTCCCTAACACCATCTAACTCATGTGTTTCATGTAAACACCTACTACTGGGCCTAGAAGTTCATATAATCCAAGATCAACCGAGAACGAACAAATGGGCTTACAACTCTTAAACTAAGATAACTTGAGTCTTCTAACACCATGAGGGCTTGGCAAACATCTATTGACTCTCCCAAACACCATCTAACTCATGTGTTTTATGAAAGCACCTACTACTTGCCCTAGAAGTTCTTATAAACCTAGAAGGTAGAAATGGGTTCTAAAATCTTAAACCAAGATAACTTCGCCTTCAAACACCCTGAGGGCTTGGCAAACATCTATTGACTCTCCCAAACACCATCTAACTCATGTGTTTCATGAAAACACCTACTACTGGGCCTAGAAGTTCATATAATGCAAGATCAACTGAGAAGGAACAAATGGGCTTACAACTCTTAAACCAAAATAACTTGAGTCTTCTAACACCGTGAGGACTTGGCAAACATCTATTGATTCTCCCAAACACCATCTAACTCATGTGTTTCATGAAAGCACCTACAACTTGGCCTAGAATTTCTTATAAACCGAGAAGGTAGAAATGGGCTCAGAAATCTTAAACCAAATTAACTTGACTCTTCAAACACCCTGAGGGCATGGCAAACATCTATTGACTCTCCCAAACACCATCTAACTCGTGTGTTTCATGAAAACACCTACTACTGGGCCTAGAAGTTCATATAATGCAAGATCAACTGAGAAGGAACAAATGGGCTTACAACTCTTAAACCAAAATAACTTGAGTCTTCTAACACCGTGAGGACTTGGCAAACATCTATTGATTCTCCCAAACACCATCTAACTCATGTGTTTCATGAAAGCACCTACAACTTGGCCTAGAATTTCTTATAAACCGAGAAGGTAGAAATGGGCTCAGAAATCTTAAACCAAAATAACTTGAGTCTTCTAACACCGTGAGGACTTGGCAAACATCTATTGATTCTCCCAAACACCATCTAACTCATGTGTTTCATGAAAGCACCTACAACTTGGCCTAGAATTTCTTATAAACCGAGAAGGTAGAAATGGGCTCAGAAATCTTAAACCAAAATAACTTCAGTCTTCTAACACCGTGAGGACTTGGCAAACATCTATTGATTCTCCCAAACACCATCTAACTCATGTGTTTCATGAAAGCACCTACAACTTGGCCTAGAATTTCTTATAAACCGAGAAGGTAGAAATGGGCTCACAAATCTTAAACCAAGTTAACTTGAGTCTTCAAACACCCTGAGGGCTTGGCAAACATCTATTGACTCTCCCAAACACCATCTAACTCATGTGTTTTATGATAGCACCTACTACTGGGCCTAGAAGTTCTAACAAACCGAGAAGGTAGAAATGGGCTCACAAATCTTAAACCAAGATCACTTGAGTCTTCAAACACCGTGAAGGCTTGGCAAACATCTATTGACTCTCCCAAACACCATCTAACTCATGTGTTTCTTGAAAGCAACTTCAACTTGGCCTAGAAGTTCTTATAAACCGAGAAGGTAGAAATGGGCTCACAAATCTTAAACCAAGTTAACTTGAGTCTTCAAACACCCTGAGGGCTTGGCAAACATCTATTGACTCTCCCAAACACCATCTAACTCATGTGTTTTATGATAGCACCTACTACCGGCCTAGAAGTTCTAACAAACCGAGAAGGTAGAAATGGGCTCAGAAATCTTAAACCAAATTAACTTGAGTCTTCAAACACCCTGAGGGCTTGGCAAATATCTATTGACTCTCCCAAACACCATCTAACTCATGTGTTTCATGAAAACACCTACTACTTGGCCTAGAAGTTCATATAATCCAAGATCAACCGAAAAGGAACAAATGGGCCAACAACTCTTAAACCAAGACAACTTGAATTTTCAAACACCGTGAGGGCTTGGCAAACATCTATTGACTCTCCCAAACTCCATCTAACTCATGTGTTTCATGAAAGCACCTACAACTTGGCCAGGAAGTTCTTATAAACCGAGAAGGTAGAAATGGGCTCACAAATCTTAAACCAAGTTAACTTGAGTCTTCAAACACCCTGAGGGCTTGGCAAACATCTATTGACTCTCCCAAACACCATCTAACTCATGTGTTTTATGATAGCACCTACTATCGGGCCTAGAAGTTCTAACAAACCGAGAAGGTAGAAATGGGCTCACAAATCTTAAACCAAGATCACTTGAGTCTTCAAACACCGTGAAGGCTTGGAAAACATCTCTTGACTCTCCCAAACACCATCTAACTCATGTGTTTCATGAAAGCACCTACAACTTGGCCTAGAAGTTCTTATAAACCGAGAAGGTAGAAATGGCTCACAAATCTTAAACCAAGTTAACTTGAGTCTTCAAACACCCTGAGGGCTTGGCAAACATCTATTGACTCTCCCAAACACCATCTAACTCATGTGTTTTATGATAGCACCTACTATTTGGCCTAGAAGTTCTAACAAACCGAGAAGGTAGAAATGGGCTCACAAATCTTAAACCAAGATCACTTGAGTCTTCAAACACCGTGAAGGCTTGGCAAACATCTATTGACTCTCCCTAACACCATCTAACTCATGTGTTTCATGTAAACACCTACTACTCGGGCCTAGAAGTTCATATAATCCAAGATCAACCGAGAACGAACAAATGGGCTTACAACTCTTAAACTAAGATAACTTGAGTCTTCTAACACCATGAGGGCTTGGCAAACATCTATTGACTCTCCCAAACACCATCTAACTCATGTGTTTTATGAAAGCACCTACTACTTGCCCTAGAAGTTCTTATAAACCTAGAAGGTAGAAATGGGTTCTAAAATCTTAAACCAAGATAACTTCAGTCTTCAAACACCCTGAGGGCTTGGCAAACATCTATTGACTCTCCCAAACACCATCTAACTCATGTGTTTCATGAAAACACCTACATCGGGCCTAGAAGTTCATATAATGCAAGATCAACTGAGAAGGAACAAATGGGCTTACAACTCTTAAACCAAAATAACTTGAGTCTTCTAACACCGTGAGGACTTGGCAAACATCTATTGATTCTCCCAAACACCATCTAACTCATGTGTTTCATGAAAGCACCTACAACTTGGCCTAGAATTTCTTATAAACCGAGAAGGTAGAAATGGGCTCAGAAATCTTAAACCAAATTAACTTGACTCTTCAAACACCCTGAGGGCATGGCAAACATCTATTGACTCTCCCAAACACCATCTAACTCGTGTGTTTCATGAAAACACCTACTACTGGGCCTAGAAGTTCATATAATGCAAGATCAACTGAGAAGGAACAAATGGGCTTACAACTCTTAAACCAAAATAACTTGAGTCTTCTAACACCGTGAGGACTTGGCAAACATCTATTGATTCTCCCAAACACCATCTAACTCATGTGTTTCATGAAAGCACCTACAACTTGGCCTAGAATTTCTTATAAACCGAGAAGGTAGAAATGGGCTCAGAAATCTTAAACCAAAATAACTTGAGTCTTCTAACACCGTGAGGACTTGGCAAACATCTATTGATTCTCCCAAACACCATCTAACTCATGTGTTTCATGAAAGCACCTACAACTTGGCCTAGAATTTCTTATAAACCGAGAAGGTAGAAATGGGCTCAGAAATCTTAAACCAAAATAACTTCGCCTTCTAACACCGTGAGGACTTGGCAAACATCTATTGATTCTCCCAAACACCATCTAACTCATGTGTTTCATGAAAGCACCTACAACTTGGCCTAGAATTTCTTATAAACCGAGAAGGTAGAAATGGGCTCACAAATCTTAAACCAAGTTAACTTGAGTCTTCAAACACCCTGAGGGCTTGGCAAACATCTATTGACTCTCCCAAACACCATCTAACTCATGTGTTTTATGATAGCACCTACTACTGGGCCTAGAAGTTCTAACAAACCGAGAAGGTAGAAATGGGCTCACAAATCTTAAACCAAGATCACTTGAGTCTTCAAACACCGTGAAGGCTTGGCAAACATCTATTGACTCTCCCAAACACCATCTAACTCATGTGTTTCTTGAAAGCAACTTCAACTTGGCCTAGAAGTTCTTATAAACCGAGAAGGTAGAAATGGGCTCACAAATCTTAAACCAAGTTAACTTGAGTCTTCAAACACCCTGAGGGCTTGGCAATCATCTATTGACTCTCCCAAACACCATCTAACTCATGTGTTTTATGATAGCACCTACTATTTGGCCTAGAAGTTCTAGCAAACCGAGAAGGTAGAAATGGGCTCACAAATCTTAAACCAAGATCACTTGAGACTTCAAACACCGTGAAGGCTTGGCAAACATCTATTGACTCTCCCAAGCACCATCTAACTCATGTGTTTCATGTAAACACCTACTACTAGGCCTAGAAGTTCATATAATCCAAGATCAACCGAGAAGGAACAAATGGGCCAACAACTCTTAAACCAAGACAACTTGAATTTTCAAACACCGTGAGGGCTTGGCAAACATCTATTGACTCTCCCAAACTCCATCTAACTCATGTTTTTCAGGAAAGCACCTACAACTTGGCCTAGAAGTTCTTATAAACCGAAAAGGTAGAAATGGGCTCACAAATCTTAAACCAAGTTAACTTGAGTCTTCAAACACCCTGAGGGCTTGGCAAACATCTATTGACTCTCCCAAACACCATCTAACTCATGTGTTTCATGAAAGCACCTACAACTTGGCCTAGAAGTTCTTATAAACCGAAAAGGTAGAAATGGGCTCACAAATCTTAAACCAAGTTAACTTGAGTCTTCAAACACCCTGAGGGCTTGGCAAACATCTATTGACTCTCCCAAACACCATCTAACTCGTGTTTCATGAAAGCACCTACAACTTGGCCTAGAAGTTCTTATAAACCGAAAAGGTAGAAATGGGCTCACAAATCTTAAACCAAGTTAACTTGAGTCTTCAAACACCCTGAGGGCTTGGCACACATCTATTGACTCTCCCAAACACCATCTAACTCATGTGTTTCATGAAAACACCTAGTACTGGGCTTAGAAGTTCATATAATCCAAGATCAACTGAGAAGGAACAAATGGGCTTACAACTCTTAAACCAAAATAACTTGAGTCTTCTAACACCGTGAGGACTTGGCAAACATCTATTGATTCTCCCAAACACCATCTAACTCATGTGTTTCATGAAAGCACCTACAACTTGGCCTAGAATTTCTTATAAACCGAGAAGGTAGAAATGGGCTCAGAAATCTTAAACCAATTTAACTTGAGTCTTCAAACACCCTGAGGGCTTGGCAAACATCTATTGACTCTCCCAAACACCATCTAACTCATGTGTTTCATGAAAACACCTACTACTTGGCCTAGAAGTTCATATAATCCAAGATCAACCGAAAAGGAACAAATGGGCCAACAACTCTTAAACCAAGACAACTTGAATTTTCAAACACCGTGAGGGCTTGGCAAACATCTATTGACTCTCCCAAACTCCATCTAACTCATGTGTTTCAGGAAAGCACCTACAACTTGGACAGGAAGTTCTTATAAACCGAGAAGGTAGAAATGGGCTCACAAATCTTAAACCAAGTTAACTTGAGTCTTCAAACACCCTGAGGGCTTGGCAAACATCTATTGACTCTCCCAAACACCATCTAACTCATGTGTTTTATGATAGCACCTACTACTGGGCCTAGAAGTTCTAACAAACCGAGAAGGTAGAAATGGGCTCACAAATCTTAAACCAAGATCACTTGAGTCTTCAAACACCGTGAAGGCTTGGCAAACATCTATTGACTCTCCCAAACACCATCTAACTCATGTGTTTCTTGAAAGCACCTTCAACTTGGCCTAGAAGTTCTTATAAACCGAGAAGGTAGAAATGGGCTCACAAATCTTAAACCAAGCTAACTTGAGTCTTCAAACACCCTGAGGGCTTGGCAAACATCTATTGACTCTCCCAAACACCATCTAACTCATGTGTTTTATGATAGCACCTACTATTTGGCCTAGAAGTTCTAACAAACCGAGAAGGTAGAAATGGGCTCACAAATCTTAAACCAAGATCACTTGAGACTTCAAACACCGTGAAGGCTTGGCAAACATCTATTGACTCTCCCAAGCACCATCTAACTCATGTGTTTCATGTAAACACCTACTACTGGGCCTAGAAGTTCATATAATCCAAGATCAACCGAGAACGAACAAATGGGTTTACAACTCTTAAACCAAGATAACTTGAGTCTTCTAACACCATGAGGGCTTGGCAAACATCTATTGACTCTCCCAAACACCATCTAACTCATGGGTTTTACGATAGCACCTACTACTGGGCCTAGAAGTTCTAACAAACCGAGAAGGTAGAAATGGGCTCACAAATCTTAAACCAAGATCACTTGAGTCTTCAAACACCGTGAAGGCTTGGCAAACATCTATTGAGTCTCCCAAACACCATCTAACTCATGTGTTTCATGTAAACACCTACTACTGGGCCTAGAAGTTCATATAATCCAAGATCAACCGAGAACGAACAAAAGGGCTTACAACTCTTAAACTAAGATAACTTAAGTCTTCTAACACCATGAGGGCTTGGCAAACATCTATTGACTCTCCCAAACACCATCTAACTCATGTGTTTTATGAAAGCACCAACTACTTGCCCTAGAAGTTCTTATAAACCTAGAAGGTAGAAATGGGTTCTAAAATCTTAAACCAAGATAACTTCAGTCTTCAAACACCCTGAGGGCTTGGCAAACATCTATTGACTCTCCCAAACACCATCTAACTCATGTGTTTCATGAAAACACCTACTACTGGGCCTAGAAGTTCATATAATGCAAGATCAACTGAGAAGGAACAAATGGGCTTACAACTCTTAAACCAAAATAACTTGAGTCTTCTAACACCGTGAGGACTTGGCAAACATCTATTGATTCTCCCACACACCATCTAACTCATGTGTTTCATGAAAGCACCTACAACTTGGCCTAGAATTTCTTATAAACCGAGAAGGTAGAAATGGGCTCAGAAATCTTAAACCAAATTAACTTGAGTCTTCAAACACCCTGAGGGCTTGGCAAATATCTATTGACTCTCCCAAACACCATCTAACTCATGTGTTTCATGAAAACACCTACTACTTGGCCTAGAAGTTCATATAATCCAAGATCAACCGAAAAGGAACAAATGGGCCAACAACTCTTAAACCAAGACAACTTGAATTTTCAAACACCGTGAGGGCTTGGCAAACATCTATTGACTCTCCCAAACTCCATCTAACTCATGTGTTTCATGAAAGCACCTACAACTTGGCCAGGAAGTTCTTATAAACCGAGAAGGTAGAAATGGGCTCACAAATCTTAAACCAAGTTAACTTGAGTCTTCAAACACCCTGAGGGCTTGGCAAACATCTATTGACTCTCCCAAACACCATCTAACTCATGTGTTTTATGATAGCACCTACTACTGGGCCTAGAAGTTCTAACAAACCGAGAAGGTAGAAATGGGCTCACAAATCTTAAACCAAGATCACTTGAGTCTTCAAACACCGTGAAGGCTTGGAAAACATCTCTTGACTCTCCCAAACACCATCTAACTCATGTGTTTCATGAAAGCACCTACAACTTGGCCTAGAAGTTCTTATAAACCGAGAAGGTAGAAATGGCTCACAAATCTTAAACCAAGTTAACTTGAGTCTTCAAACACCCTGAGGGCTTGGCAAACATCTATTGACTCTCCCAAACACCATCTAACTCATGTGTTTTATGATAGCACCTACTATTTGGCCTAGAAGTTCTAACAAACCGAGAAGGTAGAAATGGGCTCACAAATCTTAAACCAAGATCACTTGAGTCTTCAAACACCGTGAAGGCTTGGCAAACATCTATTGACTCTCCCTAACACCATCTAACTCATGTGTTTCATGTAAACACCTACTACTGGGCCTAGAAGTTCATATAATCCAAGATCAACCGAGAACGAACAAATGGGCTTACAACTCTTAAACTAAGATAACTTGAGTCTTCTAACACCATGAGGGCTTGGCAAACATCTATTGACTCTCCCAAACACCATCTAACTCATGTGTTTTATGAAAGCACCTACTACTTGCCCTAGAAGTTCTTATAAACCTAGAAGGTAGAAATGGGTTCTAAAATCTTAAACCAAGATAACTTCGCCTTCAAACACCCCGAGGGCTTGGCAAACATCTATTGACTCTCCCAAACACCATCTAACTCATGTGTTTCATGAAAACACCTACTACTGGGCCTAGAAGTTCATATAATGCAAGATCAACTGAGAAGGAACAAATGGGCTTACAACTCTTAAACCAAAATAACTTGAGTCTTCTAACACCGTGAGGACTTGGCAAACATCTATTGATTCTCCCAAACACCATCTAACTCATGTGTTTCATGAAAGCACCTACAACTTGGCCTAGAATTTCTTATAAACCGAGAAGGTAGAAATGGGCTCAGAAATCTTAAACCAAATTAACTTGACTCTTCAAACACCCTGAGGGCATGGCAAACATCTATTGACTCTCCCAAACACCATCTAACTCGTGTGTTTCATGAAAACACCTACTACTGGGCCTAGAAGTTCATATAATGCAAGATCAACTGAGAAGGAACAAATGGGCTTACAACTCTTAAACCAAAATAACTTGAGTCTTCTAACACCGTGAGGACTTGGCAAACATCTATTGATTCTCCCAAACACCATCTAACTCATGTGTTTCATGAAAGCACCTACAACTTGGCCTAGAATTTCTTATAAACCGAGAAGGTAGAAATGGGCTCAGAAATCTTAAACCAAAATAACTTGAGTCTTCTAACACCGTGAGGACTTGGCAAACATCTATTGATTCTCCCAAACACCATCTAACTCATGTGTTTCATGAAAGCACCTACAACTTGGCCTAGAATTTCTTATAAACCGAGAAGGTAGAAATGGGCTCAGAAATCTTAAACCAAAATAACTTCGGCCTTCTAACACCGTGAGGACTTGGCAAACATCTATTGATTCTCCCAAACACCATCTAACTCATGTGTTTCATGAAAGCACCTACAACTTGGCCTAGAATTTCTTATAAACCGAGAAGGTAGAAATGGGCTCACAAATCTTAAACCAAGTTAACTTGAGTCTTCAAACACCCTGAGGGCTTGGCAAACATCTATTGACTCTCCCAAACACCATCTAACTCATGTGTTTTATGATAGCACCTACTACTGGGCCTAGAAGTTCTAACAAACCGAGAAGGTAGAAATGGGCTCACAAATCTTAAACCAAGATCACTTGAGTCTTCAAACACCGTGAAGGCTTGGCAAACATCTATTGACTCTCCCAAACACCATCTAACTCATGTGTTTCTTGAAAGCAACTTCAACTTGGCCTAGAAGTTCTTATAAACCGAGAAGGTAGAAATGGGCTCACAAATCTTAAACCAAGTTAACTTGAGTCTTCAAACACCCTGAGGGCTTGGCAAACATCTATTGACTCTCCCAAACACCATCTAACTCATGTGTTTTATGATAGCACCTACTACTGGGCCTAGAAGTTCTAACAAACCGAGAAGGTAGAAATGGGCTCAGAAATCTTAAACCAAATTAACTTGAGTCTTCAAACACCCTGAGGGCTTGGCAAATATCTATTGACTCTCCCAAACACCATCTAACTCATGTGTTTCATGAAAACACCTACTACTTGGCCTAGAAGTTCATATAATCCAAGATCAACCGAAAAGGAACAAATGGGCCAACAACTCTTAAACCAAGACAACTTGAATTTTCAAACACCGTGAGGGCTTGGCAAACATCTATTGACTCTCCCAAACTCCATCTAACTCATGTGTTTCATGAAAGCACCTACAACTTGGCCAGGAAGTTCTTATAAACCGAGAAGGTAGAAATGGGCTCACAAATCTTAAACCAAGTTAACTTGAGTCTTCAAACACCCTGAGGGCTTGGCAAACATCTATTGACTCTCCCAAACACCATCTAACTCATGTGTTTTATGATAGCACCTACTACTTGGCCTAGAAGTTCTAACAAACCGAGAAGGTAGAAATGGGCTCACAAATCTTAAACCAAGATCACTTGAGTCTTCAAACACCGTGAAGGCTTGGAAAACATCTCTTGACTCTCCCAAACACCATCTAACTCATGTGTTTCATGAAAGCACCTACAACTTGGCCTAGAAGTTCTTATAAACCGAGAAGGTAGAAATGGCTCACAAATCTTAAACCAAGTTAACTTGAGTCTTCAAACACCCTGAGGGCTTGGCAAACATCTATTGACTCTCCCAAACACCATCTAACTCATGTGTTTTATGATAGCACCTACTATTTGGCCTAGAAGTTCTAACAAACCGAGAAGGTAGAAATGGGCTCACAAATCTTAAACCAAGATCACTTGAGTCTTCAAACACCGTGAAGGCTTGGCAAACATCTATTGACTCTCCCTAACACCATCTAACTCATGTGTTTCATGTAAACACCTACTACTGGGCCTAGAAGTTCATATAATCCAAGATCAACCGAGAACGAACAAATGGGCTTACAACTCTTAAACTAAGATAACTTGAGTCTTCTAACACCATGAGGGCTTGGCAAACATCTATTGACTCTCCCAAACACCATCTAACTCATGTGTTTTATGAAAGCACCTACTACTTGCCCTAGAAGTTCTTATAAACCTAGAAGGTAGAAATGGGTTCTAAAATCTTAAACCAAGATAACTTCAGTCTTCAAACACCCTGAGGGCTTGGCAAACATCTATTGACTCTCCCAAACACCATCTAACTCATGTGTTTCATGAAAACACCTACTACTGGGCCTAGAAGTTCATATAATGCAAGATCAACTGAGAAGGAACAAATGGGCTTACAACTCTTAAACCAAAATAACTTGAGTCTTCTAACACCGTGAGGACTTGGCAAACATCTATTGATTCTCCCAAACACCATCTAACTCATGTGTTTCATGAAAGCACCTACAACTTGGCCTAGAATTTCTTATAAACCGAGAAGGTAGAAATGGGCTCAGAAATCTTAAACCAAATTAACTTGACTCTTCAAACACCCTGAGGGCATGGCAAACATCTATTGACTCTCCCAAACACCATCTAACTCGTGTGTTTCATGAAAACACCTACTACTGGGCCTAGAAGTTCATATAATGCAAGATCAACTGAGAAGGAACAAATGGGCTTACAACTCTTAAACCAAAATAACTTGAGTCTTCTAACACCGTGAGGACTTGGCAAACATCTATTGATTCTCCCAAACACCATCTAACTCATGTGTTTCATGAAAGCACCTACAACTTGGCCTAGAATTTCTTATAAACCGAGAAGGTAGAAATGGGCTCAGAAATCTTAAACCAAAATAACTTGAGTCTTCTAACACCGTGAGGACTTGGCAAACATCTATTGATTCTCCCAAACACCATCTAACTCATGTGTTTCATGAAAGCACCTACAACTTGGCCTAGAATTTCTTATAAACCGAGAAGGTAGAAATGGGCTCAGAAATCTTAAACCAAAATAACTTCAGTCTTCTAACACCGTGAGGACTTGGCAAACATCTATTGATTCTCCCAAACACCATCTAACTCATGTGTTTCATGAAAGCACCTACAACTTGGCCTAGAATTTCTTATAAACCGAGAAGGTAGAAATGGGCTCACAAATCTTAAACCAAGTTAACTTGAGTCTTCAAACACCCTGAGGGCTTGGCAAACATCTATTGACTCTCCCAAACACCATCTAACTCATGTGTTTTATGATAGCACCTACTATCGGGCCTAGAAGTTCTAACAAACCGAGAAGGTAGAAATGGGCTCACAAATCTTAAACCAAGATCACTTGAGTCTTCAAACACCGTGAAGGCTTGGCAAACATCTATTGACTCTCCCAAACACCATCTAACTCATGTGTTTCTTGAAAGCAACTTCAACTTGGCCTAGAAGTTCTTATAAACCGAGAAGGTAGAAATGGGCTCACAAATCTTAAACCAAGTTAACTTGAGTCTTCAAACACCCTGAGGGCTTGGCAATCATCTATTGACTCTCCCAAACACCATCTAACTCATGTGTTTTATGATAGCACCTACTATTTGGCCTAGAAGTTCTAGCAAACCGAGAAGGTAGAAATGGGCTCACAAATCTTAAACCAAGATCACTTGAGACTTCAAACACCGTGAAGGCTTGGCAAACATCTATTGACTCTCCCAAGCACCATCTAACTCATGTGTTTCATGTAAACACCTACTACTAGGCCTAGAAGTTCATATAATCCAAGATCAACCGAGAAGGAACAAATGGGCCAACAACTCTTAAACCAAGACAACTTGAATTTTCAAACACCGTGAGGGCTTGGCAAACATCTATTGACTCTCCCAAACTCCATCTAACTCATGTTTTTCAGAAAGCACCTACAACTTGGCCTAGAAGTTCTTATAAACCGAAAAGGTAGAAATGGGCTCACAAATCTTAAACCAAGTTAACTTGAGTCTTCAAACACCCTGAGGGCTTGGCAAACATCTATTGACTCTCCCAAACACCATCTAACTCATGTGTTTCATGAAAGCACCTACAACTTGGCCTAGAAGTTCTTATAAACCGAAAAGGTAGAAATGGGCTCACAAATCTTAAACCAAGTTAACTTGAGTCTTCAAACACCCTGAGGGCTTGGCAAACATCTATTGACTCTCCCAAACACCATCTAACTCGTGTTTCATGAAAGCACCTACAACTTGGCCTAGAAGTTCTTATAAACCGAAAAGGTAGAAATGGGCTCACAAATCTTAAACCAAGTTAACTTGAGTCTTCAAACACCCTGAGGGCTTGGCACACATCTATTGACTCTCCCAAACACCATCTAACTCATGTGTTTCATGAAAACACCTAGTACGGGCTTAGAAGTTCATATAATCCAAGATCAACCGAGAAGGAACAAATGGGCTTACAACTCTTAAACCAAAATAACTTGAGTCTTCTAACACCGTGAGGACTTGGCAAACATCTATTGATTCTCCCAAACACCATCTAACTCATGTGTTTCATGAAAGCACCTACAACTTGGCCTAGAATTTCTTATAAACCGAGAAGGTAGAAATGGGCTCAGAAATCTTAAACCAATTTAACTTGAGTCTTCAAACACCCTGAGGGCTTGGCAAACATCTATTGACTCTCCCAAACACCATCTAACTCATGTGTTTCATGAAAACACCTACTACTTGGCCTAGAAGTTCATATAATCCAAGATCAACCGAAAAGGAACAAATGGGCCAACAACTCTTAAACCAAGACAACTTGAATTTTCAAACACCGTGAGGGCTTGGCAAACATCTATTGACTCTCCCAAACTCCATCTAACTCATGTGTTTCAGGAAAGCACCTACAACTTGGACAGGAAGTTCTTATAAACCGAGAAGGTAGAAATGGGCTCACAAATCTTAAACCAAGTTAACTTGAGTCTTCAAACACCCTGAGGGCTTGGCAAACATCTATTGACTCTCCCAAACACCATCTAACTCATGTGTTTTATGATAGCACCTACTACTGGGCCTAGAAGTTCTAACAAACCGAGAAGGTAGAAATGGGCTCACAAATCTTAAACCAAGATCACTTGAGTCTTCAAACACCGTGAAGGCTTGGCAAACATCTATTGACTCTCCCAAACACCATCTAACTCATGTGTTTCTTGAAAGCACCTTCAACTTGGCCTAGAAGTTCTTATAAACCGAGAAGGTAGAAATGGGCTCACAAATCTTAAACCAAGCTAACTTGAGTCTTCAAACACCCTGAGGGCTTGGCAAACATCTATTGACTCTCCCAAACACCATCTAACTCATGTGTTTTATGATAGCACCTACTATTTGGCCTAGAAGTTCTAACAAACCGAGAAGGTAGAAATGGGCTCACAAATCTTAAACCAAGATCACTTGAGACTTCAAACACCGTGAAGGCTTGGCAAACATCTATTGACTCTCCCAAGCACCATCTAACTCATGTGTTTCATGTAAACACCTACTAAAGGGCCTAGAAGTTCATATAATCCAAGATCAACCGAGAACGAACAAATGGGTTTACAACTCTTAAACCAAGATAACTTGAGTCTTCTAACACCATGAGGGCTTGGCAAACATCTATTGACTCTCCCAAACACCATCTAACTCATGGGTTTTACGATAGCACCTACTACTGGGCCTAGAAGTTCTAACAAACCGAGAAGGTAGAAATGGGCTCACAAATCTTAAACCAAGATCACTTGAGTCTTCAAACACCGTGAAGGCTTGGCAAACATCTATTGAGTCTCCCAAACACCATCTAACTCATGTGTTTCATGTAAACACCTACTACTGGGCCTAGAAGTTCATATAATCCAAGATCAACCGAGAACGAACAAATGGGCTTACAACTCTTAAACTAAGATAACTTAAGTCTTCTAACACCATGAGGGCTTGGCAAACATCTATTGACTCTCCCAAACACCATCTAACTCATGTGTTTTATGAAAGCACCAACTACTTGCCCTAGAAGTTCTTATAAACCTAGAAGGTAGAAATGGGTTCTAAAATCTTAAACCAAGATAACTTCAGTCTTCAAACACCCTGAGGGCTTGGCAAACATCTATTGACTCTCCCAAACACCATCTAACTCATGTGTTTCATGAAAACACCTACTACTGGGCCTAGAAGTTCATATAATGCAAGATCAACTGAGAAGGAACAAATGGGCTTACAACTCTTAAACCAAAATAACTTGAGTCTTCTAACACCGTGAGGACTTGGCAAACATCTATTGATTCTCCCACACACCATCTAACTCATGTGTTTCATGAAAGCACCTACAACTTGGCCTAGAATTTCTTATAAACCGAGAAGGTAGAAATGGGCTCAGAAATCTTAAACCAAATTAACTTGAGTCTTCAAACACCCTGAGGGCTTGGCAAACATCTATTGACTCTCCCAAACACCATCTAATTCATGTGTTTCATGAAAATACCTACTACTTGGCCTAGAAGTTCATATAATCCAAGATCAACCGAAAAGGAACAAATGGGCCAACAACTCTTAAACCAAGACAACTTGAATTTTCAAACACCGAGAGGGCTTGGCAAACATCTATTGACTGTCCCAAACACCATCTAACTCATGTGTTTCATGAAAGCACCCAACAACTTGGCCTAGAAGTTCTTATAAACCGAGAAGGTAGAAATGGGCTCACAAATCTTAAACCAAGTTAACTTAAGTCTTCAAACACCCTGAGCGCTTGCCAAACATCTATTGACACTCCCAAACACCATCTAACTCATGTGTTTTATGATAGCACCTACTACTGGGCCTAGAAGTTCTAACAAACCGAGAAGGTAGAAATGGGCTCACAAATCTTAAACCAAGATCACTTGGGTCTTCAAACACCGTGAAGGCTTGGCAAACATCTATTGAGTCTCCCAAACACCATCTAACTCATGTGTTTCATGAAAGCACCTACAACTTGGCCTAGAAGTTCTTATAATCCGAGAAGGTAGAAATGGGCTCACAAATCTTAAACCAAGTTAACTTGAGTCTTCAAACACCCTGAGGGCTTGGCAAACATCTATTGACTCTCCCAAACACCATCTAACTCATGTGTTTAATGATAGCACCTACTATTTGGCCTAGATGTTCTAACAAACCGAGAAGGTAGAAATGGGCTCACAAATCTTAAACCAAGATCACTTGAGTCTTCAAACACCGTGAAGGCTTGGCAAACATCTATTGATTCTCCCAAACACCATCTAACTCATGTGTTTCATGTAAACACCTACTACTGGGCCTAGAAGCTCATATAATCCAAGATCAACCGAGAACGAACAAATGGGCTTACAACTCTTAAACTAAGATAACTTGAGTCTTCTACCACCATGAGGGCTTGGCAAACATCTATTGACTCTCCCAAACACCATCTAACTCATGTGTTTTATGAAAGCACCTACTACTTGCCCTAGAAGTTCTTATAAACCTAGAAGGTAGAAATGGGTTCTAAAATCTTAAACCAAGATAACTTCAGTCTTCAAACACCCTGAGGGCTTGGCAAACATCTATTGACTCTCCCAAACACCATCTAACTCATGTGTTTCATGTAAACACCTACTACTAGGCCTAGAAGTTCATATAATCCAAGATCAACCGAGAAGGAACAAATGGGCCAACAACTCTTAAACCAAGACAACTTGAATTTTCAAACACCGTGAGGGCTTGGCAAACATCTATTGACTCTCCCAAACTCCATCTAACTCATGTGTTTCAGGAAAGCACCTACAACTTGGCCTAGAAGTTCTTATAAACCGAAAAGGTAGAAATGGGCTCACAAATCTTAAACCAAGTTAACTTGAGTCTTCAAACACCCTGAGGGCTTGGCAAACATCTATTGACTCTCCCAAACACCATCTAACTCATGTGTTTCATGAAAGCACCTACAACTTGGCCTAGAAGTTCTTATAAACCGAAAAGGTAGAAATGGGCTCACAAATCTTAAACCAAGTTAACTTGAGTCTTCAAACACCCTGAGGGCTTGGCAAACATCTATTGACTCTCCCAAACACCATCTAACTCATGTGTTTCATGAAAACACCTACTACTGGGCTTAGAAGTTCATATAATCCAAGATCAACTGAGAAGGAACAAATGGGCTTACAACTCTTAAACCAAAATAACTTGAGTCTTCTAACACCGTGAGGACTTGGCAAACATCTATTGATTCTCCCAAACACCATCTAACTCATGTGTTTCATGAAAGCACCTACAACTTGGCCTAGAATTTCTTATAAACCGAGAAGGTAGAAATGGGCTCAGAAATCTTAAACCAAATTAACTTGAGTCTTCAAACACCCTGAGGGCTTGGCAAACATCTATTGACTCTCCCAAACACCATCTAACTCATGTGTTTCATGAAAACACCTACTACTTGGCCTAGAAGTTCATATAATCCAAGATCAACCGAAAAGGAACAAATGGGCCAACAACTCTTAAACCAAGACAACTTGAATTTTCAAACACCGTGAGGGCTTGGCAAACATCTATTGACTCTCCCAAACTCCATCTAACTCATGTGTTTCAGGAAAGCACCTACAACTTGGACAGGAAGTTCTTATAAACCGAGAAGGTAGAAATGGGCTCACAAATCTTAAACCAAGTTAACTTGAGTCTTCAAACACCCTGAGGGCTTGGCAAACATCTATTGACTCTCCCAAACACCATCTAACTCATGTGTTTTATGATAGCACCTACTACTGGGCCTAGAAGTTCTAACAAACCGAGAAGGTAGAAATGGGCTCACAAATCTTAAACCAAGATCACTAGAGTCTTCAAACACCGTGAAGGCTTGGCAAACATCTATTGACTCTCCCAAACACCATCTAACTCATGTGTTTCTTGAAAGCACCTTCAACTTGGCCTAGAAGTTCTTATAAACCGAGAAGGTAGAAATGGGCTCACAAATCTTAAACCAAGCTAACTTGAGTCTTCAAACACCCTGAGGGCTTGGCAAACATCTATTGACTCTCCCAAACACCATCTAACTCATGTGTTTTATGATAGCACCTACTATTTGGCCTAGAAGTTCTAACAAACCGAGAAGGTAGAAATGGGCTCACAAATCTTAAACCAAGATCACTTGAGACTTCAAACACCGTGAAGGCTTGGCAAACATCTATTGACTCTCCCAAGCACCATCTAACTCATGTGTTTCATGTAAACACCTACTACTGGGCCTAGAAGTTCATATAATCCAAGATCAACCGAGAACGAACAAATGGGTTTACAACTCTTAAACCAAGATAACTTGAGTCTTCTAACACCATGAGGGCTTGGCAAACATCTATTGACTCTCCCAAACACCATCTAACTCATGGGTTTTACGATAGCACCTACTACTGGGCCTAGAAGTTCTAACAAACCGAGAAGGTAGAAATGGGCTCACAAATCTTAAACCAAGATCACTTGAGTCTTCAAACACCGTGAAGGCTTGGCAAACATCTATTGACTCTCCCAAACACCATCTAACTCATGTGTTTCATGAAAGCACCTACAACTTGGCCTAGAAGTTCTTACAAACCGAAAAGGTAGAAATGGGCTCACAAATCTTAAACCAAGTTAACTTGAGTCTTCAAACACCCTGAGGGCTTGGCAAACTTCTATTGACTGTCCCAAACACCATCTAACTCATGTGTTTCATGAAAACATCTACTACTGGGCCTAGAAGTTCATATAATCCAAGATCAACTGAGAAGGAACAAATGGGCTTACAACTCTTAAACCAAAATAACTTGAGTCTTCTAACACCGTGAGGACTTGGCAAACATCTATTGATTCTCCCAAACACCATCTAACTCATGTGTTTCATGAAAGCACCTACAACTTGGCATAGAATTTCTTATAAACCGAGAAGGTAGAAATGGGCTCAGAAATCTTAAACCAAATTAACTTGAGTCTTCAAACTCCCTGAGGGCTTGGCAAACATCTATTGACTCTCCCAAACACCATCTAACTCATGTGTTTCATGAAAACACCTACTACTTGGCCTAGAAGTTCATATAATCCAAGATCAACCGAAAAGGAACTAATGGGCCAACAACTCTTAAACCAAGACAACTTGAATTTTCAAACACCGTGAGGGCTTGGCAAACATCTATTGACTCTCCCAAACTCCATCTAACTCATGTGTTTCATGAAAGCACCTACAACTTGGCCAGGAAGTTCTTATAAACCGAGAAGGTAGAAATGGGCTCACAAATCTTAAACCAAGTTAACTTGAGTCTTCAAACACCCTGAGGGCTTGGCAAACATCTATTGACTCTCCCAAACACCATCTAACTCATGTGTTTTATGATAGCACCTACTACTGGGCCTAGAAGTTCTAACAAACCGAGAAGGTAGAAATGGGCTCACAAATCTTAAACCAAGATCACTTGAGTCTTCAAACACCGTGAAGGCTTGGAAAACATCTATTGACTCTCCCAAACACCATCTAACTCATGTGTTTCGTGAAAGCACCTACAACTTGGCCTAGAAGTTCTTATAAACCGAGAATGTAGAAATGGGCTCACAAATCTTAAACCAAGTTAACTTGAGTCTTCAAACACCCTGAGGGCTTGGCAAACATCTATTGACTCTCCCAAACACCATCTAACTCATGTGTTTTATGATAGCACCTACTATTTGGCCTAGAAGTTCTAACAAACCGAGAAGGTAGAAATGGGCTCACAAATCTTAAACCAAGATCACTTGAGTCTTCAAACACCGTGAAGGCTTGGCAAACATCTATTGACTCTCCCAAACACCATCTAACTCATGTGTTTCATGTAAACACCTACTACTGGGCCTAGAAGTTCATATAATCCAAGATCAACCGAGAACGAACAAATGGGCTTACAACTCTTAAACTAAGATAACTTAAGTCTTCTAACACCATGAGGGCTTGGCAAACATCTATTGACTCTCCCAAACACCATCTAACTCATGTGTTTTATGAAAGCACCAACTACTTGCCCTCGAAGTTCTTATAAACCTAGAAGGTAGAAATGGGTTCTAAAATCTTAAACCAAGATAACTTCAGTCTTCAAACACCCTGAGGGCTTGGCAAACATCTATTGACTCTCCCAAACACCATCTAACTCATGTGTTTCATGAAAACACCTACTACTGGGCCTAGAAGTTCATATAATGCAAGATCAACTGAGAAGGAACAAATGGGCTTACAACTCTTAAACCAAAATAACTTGAGTCTTCTAACACCGTGAGGACTTGGCAAACATCTATTGATTCTCCCACACACCATCTAACTCATGTGTTTCATGAAAGCACCTACAACTTGGCCTAGAATTTCTTATAAACCGAGAAGGTAGAAATGGGCTCAGAAATCTTAAACCAAATTAACTTGAGTCTTCAAACACCCTGAGGGCTTGGCAAACATCTATTGACTCTCCCAAACACCATCTAATTCATGTGTTTCATGAAAATACCTACTACTTGGCCTAGAAGTTCATATAATCCAAGATCAACCGAAAAGGAACAAATGGGCCAACAACTCTTAAACCAAGACAACTTGAATTTTCAAACACCGTGAGGGCTTGGCAAACATCTATTGACTGTCCCAAACACCATCTAACTCATGTGTTTCATGAAAGCACCCTACAACTTGGCCTAGAAGTTCTTATAAACCGAGAAGGTAGAAATGGGCTCACAAATCTTAAACCAAGTTAACTTAAGTCTTCAAACACCCTGAGCGCTTGCCAAACATCTATTGACACTCCCAAACACCATCTAACTCATGTGTTTTATGATAGCACCTACTACTGGGCCTAGAAGTTCTAACAAACCGAGAAGGTAGAAATGGGCTCACAAATCTTAAACCAAGATCACTTGGGTCTTCAAACACCGTGAAGGCTTGGCAAACATCTATTGAGTCTCCCAAACACCATCTAACTCATGTGTTTCATGTAAACACCTACTACTGGGCCTAGAAGTTCATATAATCCAAGATCAACCGAGAACGAACAAATGGGCTTACAACTCTTAAACTAAGATAACTTGAGTCTTCTACCACCATGAGGGCTTGGCAAACATCTATTGACTCTCCCAAACACCATCTAACTCATGTGTTTTATGAAAGCACCTACTACTTGCCCTAGAAGTTCTTATAAACCTAGAAGGTAGAAATGGGTTCTAAAATCTTAAACCAAGATAACTTCAGTCTTCAAACACCCTGAGGGCTTGGCAAACATCGATTGACTCTCCCAAACACCATCTCACTCATGTGTTTCATGAAAACACCTACTACTGGGCCTAGAAGTTCATATAATGCAAGATCAACTGAGAAGGAACAAATGGGCTTACAACTTTTAAACCAAAATAACTTGAGTCTTCTAACACCGTGGGGACTTGGCAAACATCTATTGATTCTCCCAAACAACATCTAACTCATGTGTTTCATGAAAGCACCTACAACTTGGCCTAGAATTTCTTATAAACCGAGAAGGTAGAAATGGGCTCAGAAATCTTAAACCAAATTAACTTGAGTCTTCAAACACCCTGAGGGCTTGGCAAACATCTATTGACTCTCCCAAACAGCATCTAACTCATGTGTTTTATGATAGCACCTACTACTGGGACTAGAAGTTCTAACAAACCGAGAAGGTAGAAATGGGCTCACAAATCTTAAACCAAGATCACTTGAGTCTTCAAACACCGTGACGGCTTGGCAAACATCTATTGACTCTCCCAAACACCATCTAACTCATGTGTTTCATGAAAGCACCTACAACTTGGCCTAGAAGTTCTTATAAACCGAGAAGGTAGAAATGGGCTCACAAATCTTAAACCAAGTTAACTTGAGTCTTCAAACACCCTTAGGGCTTGGCAAACATCTATTGACTCTCCCAAACACCATCTAACTCATGTGTTTTATGATAGCACCTACTATTTGGCCTAGAAGTTCTAACAAACCGAGAAGGTAGAAATGGGCACACAAATCTTAAACCAAGATCACTTGAGACTTCAAACACCGTGAAGGCTTGGCAAACATCTATTGACTCTCCCAAACACCATCTAACTCATGTGTTTTATGATAGCACCTACTATTTGGCCTAGAAGTTCTAACAAACCGAGAAGGTAGAAATGGGCTCACAAATCTTAAACCAAGATCACTTGAGTCTTCAAACACCCTGAGGGCTTGGCAAACATCTATTGACTCTCCCAAACACCATCTAACTCATGTGTTTCATGTAAGCACCAACAACTTGGCCTAGAAGTTCTTAGAAACCGAGAAGGTAGAAATGGGCTCACAAATCTTAAACCAAGTTAACTTGAGTCTTCAAACACCCTGAGGGCTTGGCAAACATCTATGGACTCTCCCAAACACCATCTAACTCATGTGTTTTATGATAGCACCTACTACTGGGCCTAGAAGTTCTAACAAACCGACAAGGTAGAAATGGGCTCACAAATCTTAAACAAAGATCACTTGAGTCTTCAAACACCGTGAAGGCTTGGCAAACATCTATTGACTCTCCCAAACACCATCTAACTCATGTGTTTCATGAAAGCACCTACAACTTGGCCTAGAAGTTCTTATAAACCGAGAAGGTAGAAATGGGCTCACAAATCTTAAACCAAGTTAACTTGAGTCTTCAAACACCCTGAGGGCTTGGCAAACATCTATTGACTCTCCGAAACACCATCTAACTCATGTGTTTTATGATAGCACCTACTATTTGGCCTAGAAGTTCTAACAAACCGAGAAGGTAGAAATGGGCTCACAAATCTTAAACCAAGATCACTTGAGTCTTCAAACACCGTGAAGGCTTGGCCAACATCTATTGACTCTCCCAAACACCGTCTAACTCATGTGGTTCATGTAAACATCTACTACTGGGCCTAGAAGTTCATATAATCCAAGATCAACCGAGAACGAACAAATGGGCTTACAACTCTTAAACCAAGATAACTTGAGTCTTCTAACACCATGAGGGCTTGGCAAACATCTATTGACTCTCCCAAACTCCATCTAACTCATGTGTTTTATGAAAGCACCTACTACTTGCCCTAGAAGTTCTTATAAACCTAGAAGGAAGAAATGGGTTCTAAAATCTTAAACCAAGATAACTTCAATCTTCGAACACCGTGAGGGCTGGCAAACATCTATTGACTCTCCCAAACACCATGTCACTCATGTGTTTTATGAAAGCACCTACTATTTGGCCTAGAAGCTCTAATAAACCGAGAAGGTAGAAATGGGCTCACAAATCTTAAATCAAGATAACTTGAGTCTTCAAACACCGTGAAGGCTTGGCAAACATCTATTGACTCTCCCAAACACCATCTAACTCATGTGTTTCATGTAAACAACTACTACTGGGCCTAGAAGTTCATATAATCCAAGATCAACCGAGAACGAACAAATGGGCTTCCAACTCTTAAACCAAGATAACTTGAGTCTTGTAACACCGTGAGGGCTTGGCAAACATCTATTGACTCTCCCAAACACCATCTAACAAATGTGTTTCATGAAAGCACCTACAACTTGGCCTAGAAGTTCTTATAAACCGAGAAGGTAGAAATGGGCTCACAAATCTTAAACCAAGTTAACTTGAGTCTTCAAACACCCTGAGGGCTTGGCAAACATCTATTGACTCTCCCAAACACCATCTAACTCATGTGTTTCATGAAAACACCTACTACTGGGCCTAGAGTTCATAGAATCCAAGATCAACTGAGAAGGAACAAATGGGCTTACAACTTTTAAACCAAAATAACTTGAGTCTTCTAACACCGTGAGGACTTGGCAAACATCTATTGATTCTCCCAAACACCATCTAACTCATGTGTTTCATGAAAGCACCTACAACTTGGCCTAGAAGTTCTTATAAACCGAGAAGGTAGAAATGGGCTCACAAATCTTAAACCAAGTTAACTTGAGTCTTCAAACACCCTGAGGGCTTGGCAAACATCTATTGACTCTCCGAAACACCATCTAACTCATGTGTTTTATGATAGCACCTACTATTTGGCCTAGAAGTTCTAACAAACCGAGAAGGTAGAAATGGGCTCACAAATCTTAAACCAAGATCACTTGAGTCTTCAAACACCGTGAAGGCTTGGCCAACATCTATTGACTCTCCCAAACACCGTCTAACTCATGTGGTTCATGTAAACATCTACTACTGGGCCTAGAAGTTCATATAATCCAAGATCAACCGAGAACGAACAAATGGGCTTACAACTCTTAAACCAAGATAACTTGAGTCTTCTAACACCATGAGGGCTTGGCAAACATCTATTGACTCTCCCAAACTCCATCTAACTCATGTGATTTATGAAAGCACCTACTACTTGCCCTAGAAGTTCTTATAAACCTAGAAGGAAGAAATGGGTTCTAAAATCTTAAACCAAGATAACTTCAATCTTCGAACACCGTGAGGGCTGGCAAACATCTATTGACTCTCCCAAACACCATGTCACTCATGTGTTTTATGAAAGCACCTACTATTTGGCCTAGAAGCTCTAATAAACCGAGAAGGTAGAAATGGGCTCACAAATCTTAAACCAAGATAACTTGAGTCTTCAAACACCGTGAAGGCTTGGCAAACATCTATTGACTCTCCCAAACACCATCTAACAAATGTGTTTCATGAAAGCACCTACAACTTGGCCTAGAAGTTCTTATAAACCGAGAAGGTAGAAATGGGCTCACAAATCTTAAACCAAGTTAACTTGAGTCTTCAAACACCCTGAGGGCTTGGCAAACATCTATTGACTCTCCCAAACACCATCTAACTCATGTGTTTCATGAAAACACCTACTACTGGGCCTAGAAGTTCATATAATGCAAGATCAACTGAGAAGGAACAAATGGGCTTACAACTATTAAACCAAAATAACTTGAGTCTTCTAACACCGTGAGGACTTGGCAAACATCTATTGATTCTCCCACACACCATCTAACTCATGTGTTTCATGAAAGCACCTACAACTTGGCCTAGAAGTTCTTATAAACTGAGAAGGTAGAAATGGGCTCAGAAATCTTAAACCAAATTAACTTGAGTCTTCAAACACCCTGAGGGCTTGGCAAACATCTATTGACTCTCCCAAACACCATCTAACTCATGTGTTTCATGAAAGCACCTACAACTTGGCCTAGAAGTTCATATAAACCGAGAAGGTAGAAATGGGCTCACAAATCTTAAACCAAGTTAACTTGAGTCTTCAAACACCCTGAGGGCTTGGCAAACATCTATTGACTCTCCCAAACACCATCTAACTCATGTGTTTTATGATAGCACCTACTATTTGGCCTAGAAGTTCTAACAAACCGAGAAGGTAGAAATGGGCTCACAAATCTTAAACCAAGATCACTTGATTTTTCAAACACCGTGAAGGCTTGGCAAACATCTATTGACTCTCCCAAACACCATCTACCTCATGTGTTTCATGTAAACAACTACTACTGGGCCTAGAAGTACATATAATCCAAGATCAACCGAAAACGAACAAATGGGCTTACAACTCTTAAAACAAGATAACTTGAGTCTTCTAACACCGTGAGGGCTTGGCAAACATCTATTGACTCTCCCAAACACCATCTAACAAATGTGTTTCATGAAAGCACCTACAACTTGGCCTAGAAGTTCTTATAAACCGAGAAGGTAGAAATGGGCTCACAAATCTTAAACCAAGTTAACTTGAGTCTTCAAACACCCTGAGGGCTTGGCAAACATCTATTGACTCTCCCAAACACTATCTAACTCATGTGTTTCATGAAAATACCTACTACTGGGCCTAGAAGTTCATATAATCCAAGATCAACCGAAAAGGAACAAATGGGCCAACAACTCTTAAACCAAGATAACTTGACTTTTCAAACACCGTGAGGGCTTGGCAAACATCTATTGACTCTCCCAAACACCATCTAACTCATGTGTTTCATGAAAGCACCTACAACTTGGCCTAGAAGTTCTTATAAACCGAGAAGGTAGAAATGGGCTCACAAATCTTAAACCAAGTTAACTTGAGTCTTCAAACACCCTGAGGGCTTGGCAAACATCTATTGACTCTCCCAAACACCATCTAACTTATGTGTTTTATGATAGCACCTACTACTGGGCCTAGAAGTTCTAACAAACCGAGAAGGTAGAAATGGGCTCACAAATCTTAAACCAAGATAACTTGAGTCTTCAAACACCGTGAAGGCTTGGCAAACATCTATTGACTCTCCCAAACACCATCTAACTCATGTGTTTCATGTAAACACCTACTAGAAGTTCATATAATCCAAGATCAACCGAGAACGAACAAATGGGCTTACAACTCTTAAACCAAGATAACTTGAGTCTTCTAACACCGTGAAGGCTTGGCAAACATCTATTGACTCTCCCAAACACCATCTAACTCATGTGTTTCATGTAAACACCTACTAGAAGTTCATATAATCCAAGATCAACCGAGAACGAACAAATGAGCTTACAACTCTTAAACCAAGACAACTTGAGTCTTCTAACACCGTGAAGGCTTGGCAAACATCTATTGACTCTCCCAAACACCATCTAACTCATGTGTTTCATGTAAACAACTACTACTGGGCCTAGAAGTTCATATAATCCAAGATCAACCGAGAACGAACAAATGGGCTTACAACTCTTAAACCAAGATAACTTGAGTCTTCTAACACCGTGAGGACTTGGCAAACATCTATTGATTCTCCCAAACACCATCTAACTCATGTGTTTCATGAAAGCACCTACAACTTGGCCTAGAAGTTCTTATAAACTGAGAAGGTAGAAATGGGCTCAGAAATGTTAAACCAAATTAACTTGAGTCTTCAAACACCCTGAGGGCTTGGCAAACATCTATTGACTCTCCCAAACACCATCTAACTCATGTGTTTCATGAAAGCACCTACAACTTGGCCTAGAAGTTCATATAAACCGAGAAGGTAGAAATGGGCTCACAAATCTTAAACCAAGTTAACTTGAGTCTTCAAACACCCTGAGGGCTTGGCAAACATCTATTGACTCTCCCAAACACCATCTAACTCATGTGTTTTATGATAGCACCTACTATTTGGCCTAGAAGTTCTAACAAACCGAGAAGGTAGAAATGGGCTCACAAATCTTAAACCAAGATCACTTGATTTTTCAAACACCGTGAAGGCTTGGCAAACATCTATTGACTCTCCCAAACACCATCTACCTCATGTGTTTCATGTAAACAACAACTACTGGGCCTAGAAGTACATAAAATCCAAGATCAACCGAAAACGAACAAATGGGCTTACAACTCTTAAACCAAGATAACTTGAGTCTTCTAACACCGTGAGGGCTTGGCAAACATCTATTGACTCTCCCAAACACCATCTAACTTATGTGTTTTATGATAGCACCTACTACTGGGCCTAGAAGTTCTAACAAACCGAGAAGGTAGAAATGGGCTCACAAATCTTAAACCAAGATAACTTGAGTCTTCAAACACCGTGAAGGCTTGGCAAACATCTATTGACTCTCCCAAACACCATCTAACTCATGTGTTTCATGTAAACACCTACTAGAAGTTCATATAATCCAAGATCAACCGAGAACGAACAAATGGGCTTACAACTCTTAAACCAAGATAACTTGAGTCTTCTAACACCGTGAAGGCTTGGCAAACATCTATTGACTCTCCCAAACACCATCTAACTCATGTGTTTCATGTAAACAACTACTACTGGGCCTAGAAGTTCATATAATCCAAGATCAACCGAGAACGAACAAATGGGCTTACAACTCTTAAACCAAGATAACTTGAGTCTTCTAAGACCGTGAGGGCTTGGCAAACATCTATTGACTCTCCCAAACACCATCTAACAAATGTGTTTCATGAAAGCACCTACAACTTGGCCTAGAAGTTCTTATAAACCGAGAAGGTAGAAATGGGCTCACAAATCTTAAACCACGTTAACTTGAGTCTTCAAACACCCTGAGGGCTTGCAAACATCTATTGACTCTCCCAAACACAATCTAACTCATGTGTTTCATGTAAACACCTACTACTTGGCCTAGAAGTTCATATAATCCAAGATCAACCGAGAAGGAACAAATGGGCCAGCAACTCTAAAACCAAGATAACTTGAGTCTTCAAACACCGTGAGGGCTTGGCAAACATCTATTGACTCTCCCAAACACCATCTAACTCATGTGTTTTATGAAAGCACCTACTACTTGCCCTAGAAGTTCTTATAAACCTAGAAGGTAGAAATGGGTTCTAAAATCTTAAACCAAGATAACTTCAGTCTTCGAACTCCGTGAGGGCAGGCAAACTTCTATTGACTCTCCCAAACACCATCTAACTCATGTGTTTTATGAAAGCACCTACTACTGGGCCTAGAAGTTCTAACAAACCGAGAAGGTAGAAATGGGCTCACAAATCTTAAACCAAGATCACTTGAGTCTTCAAACACCGTGAAGGCTTGGCAAACATCTATTGACTCTCCCAAACACCATCTAACAAATGTGTTTCATGAAAGCACCTACAACTTGGCCTAGAAGTTCTTATAAACCGAGAAGGTAGAAATGGGCTCATAAATCTTAAACCAAGTTAACTTGAGTCTTCAAACACCCTTAGGGCTTGGCAAACATCTATTGACTCTCCCAAACACCATCTAACTTATGTGTTTTATGATAGCACCTACTACTGGGCCTAGAAGTTCTAACAAACCGAGAAGGTAGAAATGGGCTCACAAATCTTAAACCAAGATAACTTGAGTCTTCAAACACCGTGAAGGCTTGGCAAACATCTATTGACTCTCCCAAACACCATCTAACTCATGTGTTTCATGTAAACAACTACTACTGGGCCTAGAAGTTCATATAATCCAAGATCAACCGAGAACGAACAAATGGGCTTCCAATTCTTAAACCAAGATAACTTGAGTCTTGTAACACCGTGAGGGCTTGGCAAACATCTATTGACTCTCCCAAACACCATCTAACAAATGTGTTTCATGAAAGCACCTACAACTTGGCCTAGAAGTTCTTATAAACCGAGAAGGTAGAAATGGGCTCACAAATCTTAAACCAAGATAACTTGAGTCTTCAAACACCGTGAAGGCTTGGCAAACATCTATTGACTCTCCAAAACACCATCTAACTCATGTGTTTCATGTAAACAACTACTATTGGGCCTAGAAGTTCATATAATCCAAGATCAACCGAGAACGAACAAATGGGCTTACAACTCTTAAACCAAGATAACTTGAGTCTTCTGACACCGTGAGGACTTGGCAAACATCTATTGATTCTCCCAAACACCATCTAACTCATGTGTTTCACGAAAGCACCTACAACTTGGCCTAGAAGTTCTTATAAACCGAGAAGGTAGAAATGGGCTCACAAATCTTAAACCAAATTAACTTGAGTCTTCAAACACCCTGAGGGCTTGGCAAACATCTATTGACTCTCCCAAACACCATCTAACTCATGTGTTTTATGATAGCACCTACTATTTGGCCTAGAAATTCTAACAAACCGAGAAGGTAGAAATGGGCTCACAAATCTTAAACCAAGATCACTTGAGTCTTCAAACACAGTGAAGGCTTGGCAAACATCTATTGACTCTCCCAAACACCATCTAACTCATGTGTTTCATGTAAACACCTACTACTGGGCCTAGAAGTTCATATAATCCAAGATCAACCGAGAACGAACAAATGGGCTTACAACTCTTAAACCAAAATAACTTGAGTCTTCTGACACCGTGAGGACTTGGCAAACATCTATTGATTCTCCCAAACACCATCTAACTCATGTGTTTCACGAAAGCACCTACAACTTGGCCTAGAAGTTCTTATAAACCGAGAAGGTAGAAATGGGCTCACAAATCTTAAACCAAGTTAACCTGAGTCTTCAAACACCCTGAGGGCTTGGCAAACATCTATTGACTCTCCCAAACACCATCTAACTCATGTGTTTTATGATAGCACCTACTATTTGGCTTAGAAGTTCTTATAAACCGAGAAGGAAGAAATGGGCTCACAAATCTTAAACCAAGTTAACTTGAGTCTTCAAACACCCTGAGGGCTTGGCAAACATCTATTGACTCTCCCAAACACCATCTAACTCATGTGTTTCATGAAAACATCTACTACTTGGCCTAGAAGTTCATATAATCCAAGATCAACCGAAAAGGAACAAATGGGCCAACAACTCTTAAACCAAGATTACTTGAATTTTCAAACACCGTGAAGGCTTTGCAAACATCTATTGACTCTCCCAAACACCATCTAACCCAAGTGTTTTATGAAAGCACCTACTACTTGGCCTTGAAGTTCTTATAAACCGAGACGGTAGAAATGGGCTCACAAATCTTAAACAAAGATAACTTGAGTCTTCAAACACCGTGAAGGCTTTGCAAACATCTATTGACTCTCCCAAACACCATCTAACCCAAGTGTTTTATGAAAGCACCTACTACTTGGCCTTGAAGTTCTTATAAACCGAGACGGTAGAAATGGGCTCACAAATCTTAAACCAAGATCACTTGAGTCTTCAATCACCGTGAAGGCTTGGCAAACATCTATTGACTCTCCCAAACACCATCTAACTCATGTGTTTCATGAAAGCACCTACAATTTGGCCTAGAAGTTCTTATAAACCGAGAAGGTAGAAATGGGCTCACAAATCTTAAACCAAGTTAACTTGAGTCTTCAAACACCCTGAGGGCTTGGCAAACATCTATTGACTCTCCCAAACACCATCTAACTCATGTGTTTTATGATAGCACCTACTACTGGGCCTAGAAGTTCTAACAAACCGAGAAGGTAGAAATGGGCTCACAAATCTTAAACCAAGATAACTTGAGTCTTCAAACACCGTGAAGGCTTGGCAAACGTCTATTGACTCTCCCAAACACCATCTAACTCATGTGTTTCATGTAAACAACTACTACTGGGCCTAGAAGTTCATATAATCCAAGATCAACCGAGAACGAACAAATGGGCTTACAACTCTTAAACCAAGATAACTTGAGTCTTCTAACATCGTGAGGGCTTGGCAAACATCTATTGACTCTCGCAAACACCATCTAACAAATGTGTTTCATGAAAGCACCCACAACTTGGCCTAGAAGTTCTTATAAACCGAGAAGGTAGAAATGGGCTCACAAATCTTAAACCAAGTTAACTTGAGTCTTCAAACACCCTGAGGGCTTGGCAAACATCTATTGACACTCCCAAACACCATCTAACTCATGTGTTTCATGTAAACACCTACTACTTGGCCTAGAAGTTCATATAATCCAAGATCAACCGAGAAGGAACAAATGGGCCAGCAACTCTTAAACCAAGATAACTTGAGTCTTCAAACACCGTGAGGGCTTGGCAAACATCTATTGACTCTCCCAAACACCATCTAACTCATGTGTTTTATGAAAGCACCTACTACTTGCCCTAGAAGTTCTTATAAACCTAGAAGGTAGAAATGGGTTCTAAAATCATAAACCAAGATAACTTCAGTCTTCGAACACCGTGAGGGCAGGCAAACATCTATTGACTCTCCCAAACACCATCTAACTCATGTGTTTTATGATAGGACCTATTACTGGGCCTAGAAGTTCTAACAAACCAAGAAGGTAGAAATGGTCTCACAAATCTTAAACCAAGATCACTTGAGTCTTCAAACACCGTGACGGCTTGGCAAACATCTATTGACTCTCCCAAACACCATCTAACTCATGTGTTTCATGAAAGCACCTACAACTTGGCCTAGAAGTTCATATAAACAGAGAAGGTAGAAATGGGCTCACAAATCTTAAACCAAGTTAACTTGAGTCTTCAAACACCCTGAGGGCTTGGCAAACATCTATTGACTCTCCCAAACACCATCTAACTCATGTGTTTTATGATAGCACCTACTATTTGGCCTAGAAGTTCTAACAAACCGAGAAGGTAGAAATGGGCTCACAAATCTTAAACCAAGATCACTTGAGTCTTCAAACACCGTGAAGGCTTGGCAAACATCTATTGACTCTCCCAAACACCATCTAACTCATATGTTTCATGAAAACACCTACTACTGGGCCTAGAAGTTCATATAATCCAAGATCAACCGAGAACGAACAAATGGGCTTACAACTCTTAAACCAAGATAACTTGAGTCTTCTAACACCGTGAGGGCTTGGCAAACATCTATTGACTCTCTCAAACACCATCTAACTCATGTGTTTCATGACAGCACCTACAACTTGGCCTAGAAGTTCTTATAAACCGAGAAGGTAGAAATGGGCTCACAAATCTTAAACCAAGTTAACTTGAGTCTTCAAACACCCTGAGGGCTTGGCAAACATCTATTGACTCTCCCAAACACCATCTAACTCATGTGTTTTATGAAAGCACCTACTATTTGGCCTAGAAGTTCTAACAAACCGAGAAGGTAGAAATGGGCTCACAAATCTTAAACCAATATCACTTGAGTCTTCAAACACCGTGAAGGCTTGCCAAACATCTATTGACTCTCCCAAACACCATCTAACTCATGTGTTTCATGTAAACACCTACTAGAAGTTCATATAATCCAAGATCAACCGAGAACGAACAAATGGGCTTACAACTCTTAAACCAAGATAACTTGAGTCTTCTAACACCGTGAGGGCTTGGCAAACATCTATTGACTCTCCCAAACACCATCTAACTCATGTGTTTTATGAAAGCACCTACTATTTGGCCTAGAAGTTCTAATAAACCGAGAAGGTAGAAATGGGCTCACAAATCTTAAACCAAGATCACTTGAGTCTTCAAACACCGTGAAGGCTTGGCAAACATCTATTGACTCTCCCAAACACCATCTAACTCATGTGTTTCATGTAAACACCTACTACTTGGCCTAGCAGTTCATATAATCCAAGATCAACCGAAAAGGAACAAATGGGCCAACAACTCTTAAACCAAGATAACTTGAATTTTCAAACACCGTGAGGGCTTGGCAAACATCTATTGACTCTCCCAAACACCATCTAACTCATGTGTTTCATGAAAGCACCTACAACTTGGCCTAGAAGTTCTTATAAACCGAGAAGGTAGAAATGGGCTCACAAATCTTAAACCAAGTTAACTTGAGTCTTCAAACACCCTGAGGGCTTGGCAAACATCTATTGACTCTCCCAAACACCATCTAACTCATGTGTTTTATGAAAGCACCTACTATTTGGCCTAGAAGTTCTAACAAACCGAGAAGGTAGAAATGGGCTCACAAATCTTAAACCAAGATCACTTGAGTCTTCAAACACCGTGAAGGCTTGGCAAACATCTATTGACTCTCCCAAACACCATCTAACTCATGTGTTTCATGTAAACACCTACTAGAAGTTCATATAATCCAAGATCAACCGAGAATGAACAAATGGGCTTTCAACTCTTAAACCAAGATAACTTGAGTCTTCTAACACCGTGAGGGCTTGGCAAACATCTATTGACTCTCCCAAACACCACATAACAAATGTGTTTCATGAAAGCACCTACAACTTGGCTTAGAAGTTCTTATAAACCGAGAAGGTAGAAATGGGCTCACAAATCTTAAACCAAGTTAACTTGAGTCTTCAAACACCCTGAGGGCTTGGCAAACATCTATTGACTCTCCCAAACACCATCTAACTCATGTGTTTCATGAAAACACCTACTACTGGGCCTAGAAGTTCATATAATCCAAGATCAACTGAGAAGGAACAAATGGGCTTACAACTCTTAAACCAAAATAACTTGAGTCTTCTAACACCGTGAGGACTTGGCAAACATCTATTGATTATCCCAAACACCATCTAACTCATGTGTTTCATGAAAGCACCTACAACTTGGCCTAGAAGTTCTTATTAACCGAGAAGGTAGAAATGGGCTCACAAATCTTAAACCAAATTAACTTGAGTCTTCAAACACCCTGAGGGCTTGGCAAACATCTATTGACTCTCCCAAACACCATCTAACTCATGTGTTTCATGAAAACACCTACTACTTGGCCTAGAAGTTCTTATAATCCAAGATCAACCGAAAAGGAACAAATGGGCCAACAACTCTTAAACCAAGATAACTTGAATTTTCAAACACCGTGAGGGCTTGGCAAACATCTATTGACTCTCCCAAACACCATCTAACTCATGTGTATCATGAAAGCACCTACAACTTGGCCTAGAAGTTCTTATAATCCAAGATCAACCGAAAAGGAACAAATGGGCCAACAACTCTTAAACCAAGATAACTTGAATTTTCAAACACCGTGAGGGCTTGGCAAACATCTATTGACTCTCCCAAACACCATCTAACTCATGTGTTTCATGAAAGCACCTACAACTTGGCCTAGAAGTTCTTATAAACCGAGAAGGTAGAAATGGGCTCACAAATCTTAAACCAAGTTAACTTGAGTCTTCAAACACCCTGAGGGCTTGGCAAACATCTATTGACTCTCCCAAACACCATCTAACTCATGTGTTTTATGAAAGCACCTACTATTTGGCCTAGAAGTTCTAACAAACCGAGAAGGTAGAAATGGGCTCACAAATCTTAAACCAAGATCACTTGAGTCTTCAAACACCGTGAAGGCTTGGCAAACATCTATTGACTCTCCCAAACACCATCTAACTCATGTGTTTCATGTAAACACCTACTAGAAGTTCATATAATCCAAGATCAACCGAGAATGAACAAATGGGCTTTCAACTCTTAAACCAAGATAACTTGAGTCTTCTAACACCGTGAGGGCTTGGCAAACATCTATTGACTCTCCCAAACACCACATAACAAATGTGTTTCATGAAAGCACCTACAACTTGGCTTAGAAGTTCTTATAAACCGAGAAGGTAGAAATGGGCTCACAAATCTTAAACCAAGTTAACTTGAGTCTTCAAACACCCTGAGGGCTTGGCAAACATCTATTGACTCTCCCAAACACCATCTAACTCATGTGTTTCATGAAAACACCTACTACTGGGCCTAGAAGTTCATATAATCCAAGATCAACCGAGAAGGAACAAATGGGCTTACAACTCTTAAACCAAAATAACTTGAGTCTTCTAACACCGTGAGGACTTGGCAAACATCTATTGATTATCCCAAACACCATCTAACTCATGTGTTTCATGAAAGCACCTACAACTTGGCCTAGAAGTTCTTATTAACCGAGAAGGTAGAAATGGGCTCACAAATCTTAAACCAAATTAACTTGAGTCTTCAAACACCCTGAGGGCTTGGCAAACATCTATTGACTCTCCCAAACACCATCTAACTCATGTGTTTCATGAAAACACCTACTACTTGGCCTAGAAGTTCTTATAATCCAAGATCAACCGAAAAGGAACAAATGGGCCAACAACTCTTAAACCAAGATAACTTGAATTTTCAAACACCGTGAGGGCTTGGCAAACATCTATTGACTCTCCCAAACACCATCTAACTCATGTGTATCATGAAAGCACCTACAACTTGGCCTAGAAGTTCTTATAATCCAAGATCAACCGAAAAGGAACAAATGGGCCAACAACTCTTAAACCAAGATAACTTGAATTTTCAAACACCGTGAGGGCTTGGCAAACATCTATTGACTCTCCCAAACACCATCTAACTCATGTGTTTCATGTAAACACCTACTAGAAGTTCATACAATCCAAGATCAACCGAGAACGAACATATGGGCTTACAACTCTTAAACCAAGATAACTTGAGTCTTCTAACACCGTGAAGGCTTGGCAGACATCTATTGACTCTCCCAAACACCATCTAACTCATGTGTTTTATGAAAGCACCTACTACTTGGCCTAGAAGTTCATATAATCCAAGATCAACTGAGAAGGAACAAATGGGCTTACAACTCTTAAACCAAAATAACTTGAGTCTTCAAACACCGTGAGGACTTGGCAAACATCTATTGACTCTCCCAAACACCATCTAACTCATGTGTTTCAAGTAAACACCTACTACTGGGCCTAGAAGTTCATATAATCCAAGATCAACCGAGAACGAACAAATGGGCTTACAACTGTTAAACCAAGATAACTTGAGTCTTCTAACACCGTGAGGGCTTGGCAAACATCTATTGACTCTCCCAAACACCATCTAACAAATGTGTATCATGAAAGCACCTACAACTTGGCCTTGAAGTTCTTATAAACCGAGAAGGTAGAAATGGGATCAGAAATCTTAAACCAAATTAACTTGAGTCTTCAAACACCCTGAGGGCTTGGCAAACATCTATTGACTCTCCCAAACACCATCTAACTCATGTGTTTCATGAAAACATCTACTACTTGGCCTAGAAGTTCATATAATCCAAGATCAACCGAAAAGGAACAAATGGGCCAACAACTCTTAAACCAAGATAACTTGAATTTTCAAACACCATGAGGGCTTGGCAAACATCTATTGACTCTCCCAAACACCATGTAACTCATGTGTTTCATGAAAGCACCTACAACTTGGCCTAGAAGTTCTTATAAACCGAGAAGGTAGAAATGGGCTCACAAATCTTAAACCAAGTTAACTTGAGTCTTCAAACACCCTGAGGGCTTGGCAAACATCTATTGACTCTCCCAAACACCATCTAACTCATGTGTTTTATGATAGCACCTACTACTGGGCCTAGAAGTTCTAACAAACCGAGAAGGTAGAAATGGGCTCACAAATCTTAAACCAAGATAACTTGATTCTTCAAACACCGTGAAGACTTGGCAAACATCTATTGACTCTCCCAAACACCATCTACCTCATGTGTTTCATGTAAACAACTACTACTGGGCCTAGAAGTTCATATAATCCAAGATCAACTGAGAAGGAACAAATGGGCTTACAACTCTTAAACCAAAATAACTTGAGTCTACAAACACCGTGAGGGCTTGGCAAACATCTATTGACTCTCCCAAACACCATCTAACTCATGTGTTTCATGAAAACACCTACTACTTGGCCTAGAAGTTCATATAATCCAAGATCAACCGAAAAGGAACAAATGGGCCAACAACTCTTAAACCAAGATCTCTTGAATTTTCAAACACCGTGAGGGCTTGGCAAACATCTATTGACTCTCTCAAACACCATCTAACTCATGTGTTTCATGAAAGCACCAACAACTTGGCCTAGAAGTTCTTATAAATCGAGAAGGTAGAAATGGGCTCACAAATCTTAAACCAAGTTAACTTGAGTCTTCAAACACCCTGAGGGCTTGGGAAACATCTATTGACTCTCCCAAACACCATCTAACTCATGTGTTTTATGAAAGCACCTACTATTTGGCCTAGAAGTTCTAACAAACCGAGAAGGTAGAAATGGGCTCACAATTCTTAAACAAAGATAACTTGAGTCTTCAAACACCGTGAAGGCTTTGCAAACATCTATTGACTCTCCCAAACACCATCTAACCCAAGTGTTTTATGAAAGCACCTACTACTTGGCCTTGAAGTTCTTATAAACCGAGACGGTAGAAATGGGCTCACAAATCTTAAACCAAGATCACTTGAGTCTTCAATCACCGTGAAGGCTTGGCAAACATCTATTGACTCTCCCAAACACCATCTAACTCATGTGTGTCATGAAAGCACCTACAACTTGGCCTAGAAATTCTTATAAACCGAGAAGGTAGAAATGGGCTCACAAATCTTAAACCAAGTTAACTTGAGTCTTCAAACACCCTGAGGGCTTGGCAAACATCTATCGACTCTCCCAAACACCATCTAACTCATGTGTTTTATGAAAGCACCTACTATTTGGCCTAGAAGTTCTAACAAACCGAGAAGGTAGAAATGGGCTCACAAATCTTAAACCAAGATCACTTGAGTCTTCAAACACCGTGAAGGCTTGGCAAACATCTATTGACTCTCCCAAACACCATCTAACTCATGTGTTTCATGTAAACACCTACTAGAAGTTCATACAATCCAAGATCAACCGAGAACGAACATATGGGCTTACAACTCTTAAACCAAGATAACTTGAGTCTTCTAACACCGTGAAGGCTTGGCAAACATCTATTGACTCTCCCAAACACCATCTAACTCATGTGTTTCATGTAAACACCTACTACTGGGCCTAGAAGTTCATATAATCCAAGATCAACCGAGAACGAACAAATGGGCTTACAACTCTTAAACCAAGATAACTTGAGTCTTCTAACACCGTGAGGGCTTGGCAAACATCTATTGACTCTCCCAAACACCATCTAACAAATGTGTTTCATGAAAGCACCTACAACTTGGCCTAGAAGTTCTTATAAACCGAGAAGGTAGAAATGGGCTCACAAATCTTAAACCAAGTTAACTTGAGTCTTCAAACACCCTGAGGGCTTGGCAAACATCTATTGACTCTCCCAAACACCATCTAACTCATATATTTTATGAAAGCACCTACTATTTGGCCTAGAAGTTCTAACTAACCGAGAAGGTAGAAATGGGCTCACAAATCTCAAACCAAGATCACTTGAGTCTTCAAACACCGTGAAGGCTTGGCAAACATCTATTGACTCTCCCAAACACCATCTAACTCATGTGTTTCATGTAAACACCTACTAGAAGTTCATATAATCCAAGATCAACCGAGAACGAACAAATGGGCTTACAACTCTTAAACCAAGATAACTTGAGTCTTCTAACACCGTGAAGGCTTGGCAAACATCTATTGACTCTCCCAAACACCATCTAACTCATGTGTTTCATGTAAACAACTACTACTGGGCCTAGAAGTTCATATAATCCAAGATCAACCGAGAACGAACAAATGGGCTTACAACTCTTAAACCAAGATAACTTGAGTCTTCTAACACCGTGAGGGCTTGGCAAACATCTATTGACTCTCCCAAACACCATCTAACAAATGTGTTTCATGAAAGCACCTACAACTTGGCCTAGAAGTTCTTATAAACCGAGAGGGTAGAAATGGGCTCACAAATCTTAAACCAAGTTAACTTGAGTCTTCAAACACCCTGAGGGCTTGGCAAACATCTATTGACTCTCCCAAACACCATCTAACTCATATGTTTTATGAAAGCACCTACTATTTGGCCTAGAAGTTCTAACTAACCGAGAAGGTAGAAATGGGCTCACAAATCTCAAACCAAGATCACTTGAGTCTTCAAACACCGTGAAGGCTTGGCAAACATCTATTGACTCTCCCAAACACCATCTAACTCATGTGTTTCATGTAAACACCTACTAGAAGTTCATATAATCCAAGATCAACCGAGAACGAACAAATGGGCTTACAACTCTTAAACCAAGATAACTTGAGTCTTCTAACACCGTGAAGGCTTCGCAAACATCTATTGACTCTCCCAAACACCATCTAACTCATGTGTTTCATGTAAACAACTACTACTGGGCCTAGAAGTTCATATAATCCAAGATCAACCGAGAACGAACAAATGGGCTTACAACTCTTAAACCAAGATAACTTGAGTCTTCTAACACCGTGAGGGCTTGGCAAACATCTATTGACTCTCCCAAACACCATCTAACAAATGTGTTTCACGAAAGCACCTACAACTTGGCCTAGAAGTTCTTATAAACCGAGAAGGTAGAAATGGGCTCACAAATCTTAAACCAAGTTAACTTGAGTCTTCAAACACCCTGAGGGCTTGGCAAACATCTCTTGACTCTCCCAAACACCATCTAACTCATATGTTTTATGAAAGCACCTACTATTTGGCCTAGAAGTTCTAACTAACCGAGAAGGTAGAAATGGGCTCACAAATCTCAAACCAAGATCACTTGAGTCTTCAAACACCGTGAAGGCTTGGCAAACATCTATTGACTCTCCCAAACACCATCTAACTCATGTGTTTCATGTAAACACCTACTAGAAGTTCATATAATCCAAGATCAACCGAGAACGAACAAATGGGCTTACAACTCTTAAACCAAGATAACTTGAGTCTTCAAACACCCTGAGGGCTTGGCAAACATCTATTGACTCTCCCAAACACCATCTAACTCATGTGTTTCATGAAAACACCTACTATTGGGCCTAGAAGTTCATATAATCCAAGATCAACTCAGAAGGAACAAATGGGCTTACAACTCTTAAACCAAAATAACTTGAGTCTTCTAACACCGTGAGGACTTGGCAAACATCTATTGATTCTCCCAAACACCATCTAACTCATGTGTTTCATGAAAGCACCTACAACTTGGCCTAGAAGTTCTTATAAACCGAGAAGGTAGAAATGGGCTCACAAATCTTCAACCAAATTAACATGAGTCTTCAAACACCCTGAGGGCTTGGCAAACATTTATTGACTCTCCCAAACACCATCTAACTCATGTGTTTCATGAAAACACCTACTACTTGGCCTAGAAGTTCATATAATCCAAGATCAACCGAAAAGGAACAGATGGGCCAACAACTCTTAAACCAAGATAACTTGAATTTCCAAACACCGTGAGGGCTTGGCAAACATCTATTGACTCTCCCAAACACCATCTAACTCATGTGTTTCATGAAAGCACCTACAACTTGGCCTAGAAGTTCTTATAAACCGAGAAGGTAGAAATAGGCTCACAAATCTTAAACCAAGTTAACTTGAGTCTTCAAACACGCTGAGGGCTTGGCAAACATCTATTGACTCTCCCAAACACCATCTAACTCATGTGTTTTATGATAGCACCTACTACTAGGCCTAGAAGTTCTAACAAACCGAGAAGGTAGAAATGGGCTCACAAATCTTAAACCAAGATAACTTGAGTCTTCAAACACCGTGAAGGTTTGGCAAACATCTATTGACTCTCCCAAACACCATCTACTCATGTGTTTCATGTAAACAACTACTACTGGGCCTAGAAGTTCATATAATCTAAGATCAACCGAGAACGAACAAATGGGCTTACAACTCTTAAACCAAGATAACTTGAGTCTTCTAACACCGTGAGGGCTTGGCAAACATCTATTGACTCTCCCAAACACCATCTAACAAATGTGTTTCATGAAAGCACCTACAACTTGGCCTAGAAGTTCTTATAAACCGAGAAGGTAGAAATGGGCTCACAAATCTTAAACCAAGTTAACTTGAGTCTTCAAACACCCTGAGGGCTTGGCAAACATCTATTGACTCTCCCAAACACCATCTAACTCATGTGTTTTATGAAAGCACCTACTATTTGGCCTAGAAGTTCTAACAAACTGAGAAGGTAGAAATGGGCTCACAAATCTTAAACCAAGATCACTTGAGTCTTCAAACACCGTGAAGGCTTGGCAAACATCTATTGACTCTCCCAAACACCATCTAACTCATGTGTTTTATGATAGCACCTACTACTAGGCCTAGAAGTTCTAACAAACCGAGAAGGTAGAAATGGGCTCACAAATCTTAAACCAAGATAACTTGAGTCTTCAAACACCATGAAGGCTTGGCAAACATCTATTGACTCTCCCAAACACCAACTAACTCATGTGTTTCATGTAAACAACTACTACTGGGCCTAGAAGTTCATATAATCTAAGATAAACCGAGAACGAACAAATGGGCTTACAACTCTTAAACCAAGATAACTTGAGTCTTCTAACACCGTGAGGGCTTGGCAAACATCTATTGACTCTCCCAAACACCATCTAACAAATTTGTTTCATGAAAGCACCTACAACTTGGCCTAGAAGTTCTTATAAACCGAGAAGGTAGAAATGGGCTCACAAATCTTAAACCAAGTTAACTTGAGTCTTCAAACACCCTGAGGGCTTGGCAAACATCTATTGACTCTCCCAAACACCATCTAACTCATGTGTTTTATGAAAGCACCTACTATTTGGCCTAGAAGTTCTAACAAACTGAGAAGGTAGAAATGGGCTCACAAATCTTAAACCAAGATCACTTGAGTCTTCAAACACCGTGAAGGCTTGGCAAACATCTATTGACTCTCCCAAACACCATCTAACTCATGTGTTTTATGATAGCACCTACTACTAGGCCTAGAAGTTCTAACAAACCGAGAAGGTAGAAATGGGCTCACAAATCTTAAACCAAGATAACTTGAGTCTTCAAACACCGTGAAGGCTTGGCAAACATCTATTGACTCTCCCAAACACCATCTAACTCATGTGTTTCATGTAAACAACTACTACTGGGCCTAGAAGTTCATATAATCTAAGATCAACCGAGAACGAACAAATGGGCTTACAACTCTTAAACCAAGATAACTTGAGTCTTCTAACACCGTGAGGGCTTGGCAAACATCTATTGACTCTCCCAAACACCATCTAACAAATGTGTTTCATGAAAGCACCTACAACTTGGCCTAGAAGTTCTTATAAACCGAGAAGGTAGAAATGGGCTCACAAATCTTAAACCAAGTTAACTTGAGTCTTCAAACACCCTGAGGGCTTGGCAAACATCTATTGACTCTCCCAAACACCATCTAACTCATGTGTTTTATGAAAGCACCTACTATTTGGCCTAGAAGTTCTAACAAACTGAGAAGGTAGAAATGGGCTCACAAATCTTAAACCAAGATCACTTGAGTCTTCAAACACCGTGAAGGCTTGGCAAACATCTATTGACTCTCCCAAACACCATCTAACTCATGTGTTTTATGATAGCACCTACTACTAGGCCTAGAAGTTCTAACAAACCGAGAAGGTAGAAATGGGCTCACAAATCTTAAACCAAGATAACTTGAGTCTTCAAACACCATGAAGGCTTGGCAAACATCTATTGACTCTCCCAAACACCAACTAACTCATGTGTTTCATGTAAACAACTACTACTGGGCCTAGAAGTTCATATAATCTAAGATCAACCGAGAACGAACAAATGGGCTTACAAGTCTTAAACCAAGATAACTTGAGTCTTCTAACACCGTGAGGGCTTGGCAAACATCTATTGACTCTCCCAAACACCATCTAACAAATGTGTTTCATGAAAGCACCTACAACTTGGCCTAGAAGTTCTTATAAACCGAGAAGGTAGAAATGGGCTCACAAATCTTAAACCAAGTTAACTTGAGTCTTCAAACACCCTGAGGGCTTGGCAAACATCTATTGACTCTCCCAAACACCATCTAACTCATATGTTTTATGAAAGCACCTACTATTTGGCCTAGAAGTTCTAACTAACCGAGAAGGTAGAAATGGGCTCACAAATCTTAAACCAAGATCACTTGAGTCTTCAAACACCGTGAAGGCTTGGCAAACATCTATTGACTCTCCCAAACACCATCTAACTCATGTGTTTCATGTAAACACCTACTAGAAGTTCATATAATCCAAGATCAACCGAGAACGAACAAATGGGCTTACAACTCTTAAACCAAGATAACTTGAGTCTTCTAACACCGTGAAGGCTTGGCAAACATCTATTGACTCTCCCAAACACCATCTAACTCATGTGTTTCATGTAAACAACTACTACTGGGCCTAGAAGTTCATATAATCCAAGATCAACCGAGAACGCACAAATGGGCTTACAACTCTTAAACCAAGATAACTTGAGTCTTCTAACACCGTGAGGGCTTGGCAAACATCTATTGACTCTCCCAAACACCATCTAACAAATGTGTTTCATGAAAGCACCTACAACTTGGCCTAGAAGTTCTTATAAACCGAGAGGGTAGAAATGGGCTCACAAATCTTAAACCAAGTTAACTTGAGTCTTCAAACACCCTGAGGGCTTGGCAAACATCTATTGACTCTCCCAAACACCATCTAACTCATATGTTTTATGAAAGCACCTACTATTTGGCCTAGAAGTTCTAACTAACCGAGAAGGTAGAAATGGGCTCACAAATCTCAAACCAAGATCACTTGAGTCTTCAAACACCGTGAAGGCTTGGCAAACATCTATTGACTCTCCCAAACACCATCTAACTCATGTGTTTCATGTAAACACCTACTAGAAGTTCATATAATGCAAGATCAACCGAGAACGAACAAATGGGCTTACAACTCTTAAACCAAGATAACTTGAGTCTTCTAACACCGTGAAGGCTTGGCAAACATCTATTGACTCTCCCAAACACCATCTAACTCATGTGTTTCATGTAAACAACTACTACTGGGCCTAGAAGTTCATATAATCCAAGATCAACCGAGAACGAACAACTGGGCTTACAACTCTTAAACCAAGATAACTTGAGTCTTCTAACACCGTGAGGGCTTGGCAAACATCTATTGACTCTCCCAAACACCATCTAACAAATGTGTTTCATGAAAGCACCTACAACTTGGCCTAGAAGTTCTTATAAACAGAGAAGGTAGAAATGGGCTCACAAATCTTAAACCAAGTTAACTTGAGTCTTCAAACACCCTGAGGCTTGGCAAACATCTATTGACTCTCCCAAACACCATCTAACTCATGTGTTTCATGAAAACACCTACTACTGGGCCTAGAAGTTCATATAATCCAAGATCAACTGAGAAGGAACAAATGGGCTTACAACTCTTAAACCAAGATAACTTGAGTCTTCTAACACCGTGAGGACATGGCAAACATCTATTGATTCTCCCAAACACCATCTAACTCATGTGTTTCATGAAAGCACCTACAACTTGGCCTAGAAGTTCTTATAAACAGAGAAGGTAGAAATGGGCTCACAAATCTTCAACCAAATTAACATGAGTCTTCAAACACCCTGAGGGCTTGCAAACATCTATTGACTCTCCCAAACACCATCTAACTCATGTGTTTCATGAAAACACCTACTACTTGGCCTAGAAGTTCATATAATCCAAGATCAACCGAAAAGGAACAGATGGGCCAACAACTCTTAAACCAAGATAACTTGAATTTTCAAACACCGTGAGGGCTTGGCAAACATCTATTGACTCTCCCAAACACCATGTAACTCATGTGTTTCATGAAAGCACCTACAACTTGGCCTAGAAGTTCTTATAAACCGAGAAGGTAGAAATGGGCTCACAAATCTTAAACCAAGTTAACTTGAGTCTTCAAACACCCTGAGGGCTTGGCAAACATCTATTGACTCTCCCAAATACCATCTAACTCATGTGTTTTATGATAGCACCTACTACTAGGCCTAGAAGTTCTAACAAACTGAGAAGGTAGTAATGGGCTCACAAATCTTAAACCAAGATAACTTGAGTCTTCAAACACCATGAAGGCTTGGCAAACATCTATTGACTCTCCCAAACACCATCTAACTCATGTGTTTCATGTAAACAACTACTACTGGGCCTAGAAGTTCATATAATCTAAGATCAACCGAGCACGAACAAATGGGCTTACAACTCTTAAACCAAGATAACTTGAGTCTTCTAACACCGTGAGGGCTTGGCAAACATCTATTGACTCTCCCAAACACCATCTAACAAATGTGTTTCATGAAAGCACCTACAACTTGGCCTAGAAGTTCTTATAAACCGAGAAGGTAGAAATGGGCTCACAAATCTTAAACCAAGTTAACTTGAGTCTTCAAACACCCTGAGGGCTTGGCAAACATCTATTGACTCTCCCAAACACCATCTAACTCATATGTTTTATGAAAGCACCTACTATTTGGCCTAGAAGTTCTAACTAACCGAGAAGGTAGAAATGGGCTCACAAATCTCAAACCAAGATCACTTGAGTCTTCAAACACCGTGAAGGCTTGGCAAACATCTATTGACTCTCCCAAACACCATCTAACTCATGTGTTTCATGTAAACACCTACTAGAAGTTCATATAATCCAAGATCAACCGAGAACGAACAAATGGGCTTACAACTCTTAAACCAAGATAACTTGAGTCTTCTAACACCGTGAAGGCTTGGCAAACATCTATTGACTCTCCCAAACACCATCTAACTCATGTGTTTCATGTAAACAACTACTACTGGGCCTAGAAGTTCATATAATCCAAGATCAACCGAGAACGAACAAATGGGCTTACAACTCTTAAACCAAGATAACTTGAGTCTTCTAACACCGTGAAGGCTTGGCAAACATCTATTGACTCTCCCAAACACCATCTAACTCATGTGTTTCATGTAAACAACTACTACTGGGCCTAGAAGTTCATATAATCCAAGATCAACCGAGAACGAACAAATGGGCTTACAACTCTTAAACCAAGATAACTTGAGTCTTCTAACACCGTGAGGGCTTGGCAAACATCTATTGACTCTCCCAAACACCATCTAACAAATGTGTTTCATGAAAGCACCTACAACTTGGCCTAGAAGTTCTTATAAACCGAGAAGGTAGAAATGGGCTCACAAATCTTAAACCAAGTTAACTTGAGTCTTCAAACACCCTGAGGCTTGGCAAACATCTATTGACTCTCCCAAACACCATCTAACTCATGTGTTTCATGAAAACACCTACTACTGGGCCTAGAAGTTCATATAATCCAAGATCAACTGAGAAGGAACAAATGGGCTTACAACTCTTAAACCAAGATAACTTGAGTCTTCTAACACCGTGAGGACTTGGCAAACATCTATTGATTCTCCCAAACACCATCTAACTCATGTGTTTCATGAAAGCACCTACAACTTGGCCTAGAAGTTCTTATAAACCGAGAAGGTAGAAATGGGCTCACAAATCTTCAACCAAATTAACATGAGTCTTCAAACACCCTGAGGGCTTGGCAAACATCTATTGACTCTCCCAAACACCATCTAACTCATGTGTTTCATGAAAACACCTACTACTTGGCCTAGAAGTTCATATAATCCAAGATCAACCGAAAAGGAACAGATGGGCCAACAACTCTTAAACCAAGATAACTTGAATTTTCAAACACCGTGAGGGCTTGGCAAACATCTATTGACTCTCCCAAACACCATCTAACTCATGTGTTTCATGAAAGCACCTACAACTTGGCCTAGAAGTTCTTATAAACCGAGAAGGTAGAAATGGGCTCACAAATCTTAAACCAAGTTAACTTGAGTCTTCAAACACCGTGAGGGCTTGGCAAACATCTATTGACTCTCCCAAACACCATCTAACTCATGTGTTTTTATGATAGCACCTACTACTAGGCCTAGAAGTTCTAACAAACCGAGAAGGTAGAAATGGGCTCACAAATCTTAAACCAAGATAACTTGAGTCTTCAAACACCATGAAGGCTTCGCAAACATCTATTGACTCTCCCAAACACCATCTAACTCATGTGTTTCATGTAAACAACTACTACTGGGCCTAGAAGTTCATATAATCTAAGATCAACCGAGAACGAACAAATGGGCTTACAACTCTTAAACCAAGATAACTTGAGTCTTCTAACACCGTGAGGGCTTGGCAAACATCTATTGACTCTCCCAAACACCATCTAACAAATGTGTTTCATGAAAGCACCTACAACTTGGCCTAGAAGTTCTTATAAACCGAGAGGGTAGAAATGGGCTCACAAATCTTAAACCAAGTTAACTTGAGTCTTCAAACACCCTGAGGGCTTGGCAAACATCTATTGACTCTCCCAAACACCATCTAACTCATATGTTTTATGAAAGCACCTACTATTTGGCCTAGAAGTTCTAACTAACCGAGAAGGTAGAAATGGGCTCACAAATCTCAAACCAAGATCACTTGAGTCTTCAAACACCGTGAAGGCTTGGCAAACATCTATTGACTCTCCCAAACACCATCTAACTCATGTGTTTCATGTAAACACCTACTAGAAGTTCATATAATCCAAGATCAACCGAGAACGAACAAATGGGCTTACAACTCTTAAACCAAGATAACTTGAGTCTTCTAACACCGTGAAGGCTTGGCAAACATCTATTGACTCTCCCAAACACCATCTAACTCATGTGTTTCATGTAAACAACTACTACTGGGCCTAGAAGTTCATATAATCCAAGATCAACCGAGAACGAACAACTGGGCTTACAACTCTTAAACCAAGATAACTTGAGTCTTCTAACACCGTGAGGGCTTGGCAAACATCTATTGACTCTCCCAAACACCATCTAACAAATGTGTTTCATGAAAGCACCTACAACTTGGCCTAGAAGTTCTTATAAACCGAGAAGGTAGAAATGGGCTCACAAATCTTAAACCAAGTTAACTTGAGTCTTCAAACACCCTGAGGCTTGGCAAACATCTATTGACTCTCCCAAACACCATCTAACTCATGTGTTTCATGAAAACACCTACTACTGGGCCTAGAATTTCATATAATCCAAGATCAACTGAGAAGGAACAAATGGGCTTACAACTCTTAAACCAAGATAACTTGAGTCTTCTAACACCGTGAGGACATGGCAAACATCTATTGATTCTCCCAAACACCATCTAACTCATGTGTTTCATGAAAGCACCTACAACTTGGCCTAGAAGTTCTTATAAACAGAGAAGGTAGAAATGGGCTCACAAATCTTCAACCAAATTAACATGAGTCTTCAAACACCCTGAGGGCTTGGCAAACATCTATTGACTCTCCCAAACACCATCTAACTCATGTGTTTCATGAAAACACCTACTACTTGGCCTAGAAGTTCATATAATCCAAGATCAACCGAAAAGGAACAGATGGGCCAACAACTCTTAAACCAAGATAACTTGAATTTTCAAACACCGTGAGGGCTTGGCAAACATCTATTGACTCTCCCAAACACCATGTAACTCATGTGTTTCATGAAAGCACCTACAACTTGGCCTACAAGTTCTTATAAACCGAGAAGGTAGAAATGGGCTCACAAATCTTAAACCAAGTTAACTTGAGTCTTCAAACACCCTGAGGGCTTGGCAAACATCTATTGACTCTCCCAAACACCATCTAACTCATGTGTTTTATGATAGCACCTACTACTAGGCCTAGAAGTTCTAACAAACTGAGAAGGTAGTAATGGGCTCACAAATCTTAAACCAAGATAACTTGAGTCTTCAAACACCATGAAGGCTTGGCAAACATCTATTGACTCTCCCAAACACCATCTAACTCATGTGTTTCATGTAAACAACTACTACTGGGCCTAGAAGTTCATATAATCTAAGATCAACCGAGAACGAACAAATGGGCTTACAACTCTTAAACCAAGATAACTTGAGTCTTCTAACACCGTGAGGGCTTGGCAAACATCTATTGACTCTCCCAAACACCATCTAACAAATGTGTTTCATGAAAGCACCTACAACTTGGCCTAGAAGTTCTTATAAACCGAGAAGGTAGAAATGGGCTCACAAATCTTAAACCAAGTTAACTTGAGTCTTCAAACACCCTGAGGGCTTGGCAAACATCTATTGACTCTCCCAAACACCATCTAACTCATATGTTTTATGAAAGCACCTACTATTTGGCCTAGAAGTTCTAACTAACCGAGAAGGTAGAAATGGGCTCACAAATCTCAAACCAAGATCACTTGAGTCTTCAAACACCGTGAAGGCTTGGCAAACATCTATTGACTCTCCCAAACACCATCTAACTCATGTGTTTCATGTAAACACCTACTAGAAGTTCATATAATCCAAGATCAACCGAGAACGAACAAATGGGCTTACAACTCTTAAACCAAGATAACTTGAGTCTTCTAACACCGTGAAGGCTTGGCAAACATCTATTGACTCTCCCAAACACCATCTAACTCATGTGTTTCATGTAAACAACTACTACTGGGCCTAGAAGTTCATATAATCCAAGATCAACCGAGAACGAACAACTGGGCTTACAACTCTTAAACCAAGATAACTTGAGTCTTCTAACACCGTGAGGGGTTGGCAAACATCTATTGACTCTCCCAAACACCATCTAACAAATGTGTTTCATGAAAGCACCTACAACTTGGCCTAGAAGTTCTTATAAACCGAGAAGGTAGAAATGGGCTCACAAATCTTAAACCAAGTTAACTTGAGTCTTCAAACACCCTGAGGCTTGGCAAACATCTATTGACTCTCCCAAACACCATCTAACTCATGTGTTTCATGAAAACACCTACTACTGGGCCTAGAATTTCATATAATCCAAGATCAACTGAGAAGGAACAAATGGGCTTACAACTCTTAAACCAAGATAACTTGAGTCTTCTAACACCGTGAGGACATGGCAAACATCTATTGATTCTCCCAAACACCATCTAACTCATGTGTTTCATGAAAGCACCTACAACTTGGCCTAGAAGTTCTTATAAACAGAGAAGGTAGAAATGGGCTCACAAATCTTCAACCAAATTAACATGAGTCTTCAAACACCCTGAGGGCTTGGCAAACATCTATTGACTCTCCCAAACACCATCTAACTCATGTGTTTCATGAAAACACCTACTACTTGGCCTAGAAGTTCATATAATCCAAGATCAACCGAAAAGGAACAGATGGGCCAACAACTCTTAAACCAAGATAACTTGAATTTTCAAACACCGTGAGGGCTTGGCAAACATCTATTGACTCTCCCAAACACCATGTAACTCATGTGTTTCATGAAAGCACCTACAACTTGGCCTAGAAGTTCTTATAAACCGAGAAGGTAGAAATGGGCTCACAAATCTTAAACCAAGTTAACTTGAGTCTTCAAACACCCTGAGGGCTTGGCAAACATCTATTGACTCTCCCAAACACCATCTAACTCATGTGTTTTATGATAGCACCTACTACTAGGCCTAGAAGTTCATATAATCCAAGATCAACCGAGAAGGTAGTAATGGGCTCACAAATCTTAAACCAAGATAACTTGAGTCTTCAAACACCATGAAGGCTTGGCAAACATCTATTGACTCTCGCAAACACCATCTAACTCATGTGTTTGATGTAAACAACTACTACTTCGCCTAGAAGTTCATATAATCTAAGATCAACCGAGAACGAACAAATGGGCTTACAACTCTTAAACCAAGATAACTTGAGTCTTCTAACACCGTGAGGGCTTGGCAAACATCTATTGACTCTCCCAAACACCATCAAACAAATGTGTTTCAGGAAAGCACCTATAACTTGGCCTAGAAGTTCTTATAAACCGAGAAGGTAGAAATGGGCTCACAAATCTTAAACCAAGTTAACTTGAGTCTTCAAACACCGTGAGGGCTTGGCAAACATCTATTGACTCTCCCAAACACCATCTAACTCATATGTTTTATGAAAGCACCTACTACTTGGCCTAGAAGTTCATATAACAAGATAAACCGAGAAAGTAGAAATAGGCTCACAAATCTCAAACCAAGATCACTTGAGTCTTCAAACACCGTGAAGGCTTGCAAAACATCTATTGACTCTCCCAAACACCATCTAATTCATGTGTTTCATGTAAACACGTACTACTTGGCCTAGAAGTTCTTATAATCCAAGATCAACCGAGAACGAACAAATGGGCTTACAACTCTTAAACCAAGATAACTTGAGTCTTCTAACACCGTGAAGGCTTGGCAAACATCTATTGACTCTCCCAAACACCATCTAACTCATGTGTTTCATGTAAACAACTACTACTGGGCCTAGAAGTTCATATAATCCAAGATCAACCGAGAACGAACAAATGGGCTTACAACTCTTAAACCAAGATAACTTGAGTCTTCTAACACCGTGAAGGCTTGGCAAACATCTATTGACTCTCTCAAACACCATCTAACTCATGTGTTTCATGTAAACAACTACTACTGGGCCTAGAAGTTCATATAATCCAAGATCAACCGAGAACGAACAAATGGGCTTACAACTCTTAAACCAAGATAACTTGAGTCTTCTAACACCGTGAGGGCTTGGCAAACATCTATTGACTCTCCCAAACACCATCTAACAAATGTGTTTGATGAAAGCACCTACAACTTGGCCTAGAAGTTCTTATAAACCGAGAAGGTAGAAATGGGCTCACAAATCTTAAACCAAGTTAACTTGAGTCTTCAAACATCCTGAGGCTTGGCAAACATCTATTGACTCTCCCAAACACCATCTAACTCATGTGTTTCATGAAAACACCTACTACTGGGCCTAGAAGTTCATATAAAATAAGATCAACTGAGAAGGAACAAATGGGCTTACAACTCTTAAACCAAGATAACTTGAGTCTTCTAACACCGTGAGGACTTGGCAAACATCTATTGATTCTCCCAAACACCATCTAACTCATGTGTTTCATGAAAGCACCTACAACTTGGCCTAGAAGTTCTTATAAACCGAGAAGGTAGAAATGGGCTCACAAATCTTCAACCAAATTAACATGAGTCTTCAAACACCCTGAGGGCTTGGCAAACATCTATTGACTCTCCCAAACACCATCTAACTCATGTGTTTCATGAAAACACCTACTACTTGGCCTAGAAGTTCATATAATCCAAGATCAACCGAAAAGGAACAGATGGGCCAACAACTCTTAAACCAAGATAACTTGAATTTTCAAACACCGTGAGGGCTTGGCAAACATCTATTGACTCTCCCAAACACCATCTAACTCATGTGTTTCATGAAAGCACCTACAACTTGGCCTAGAAGTTCTTATAAACCGAGAAGGTAGAAATGGGCTCACAAATCTTAAACCAAGTTAACTTGAGTCTTCAAACACCGTGAGGGCTTGGCAAACATCTATTGACTCTCCCAAACACCATCTAACTCATGTGTTTTTATGATAGCACCTACTACTAGGCCTAGAAGTTCTAACAAACCGAGAAGGTAGAAATGGGCTCACAAATCTTAAACCAAGATAACTTGAGTCTTCAAACACCATGAAGGCTTCGCAAACATCTATTGACTCTCCCAAACACCATCTAACTCATGTGTTTCATGTAAACAACTACTACTGGGCCTAGAAGTTCATATAATCTAAGATCAACCGAGAACGAACAAATGGGCTTACAACTCTTAAACCAAGATAACTTGAGTCTTCTAACACCGTGAGGGCTTGGCAAACATCTATTGAATCTCCCAAACACCATCTAACAAATGTGTTTCATGAAAGCACCTACAACTTGGCCTAGAAGTTCTTATAAACCGAGAAGGTAGAAATGGGCTCACAAATCTTAAACCAAGTTAACTTGAGTCTTCAAACACCCTGAGGGCTTGGCAAACATCTATTGACTCTCCCAAACACCATCTAACTCATGTGTTTCATGAAAACACCTACTACTGGGCCTAGAAGTTCATTTAATCCAAGATCAACTAAGAAGGAACAAAAGGGCTTACAACTCTTAAACCAACATAACTTGAGTCTTCAAACACCGTGAAGGCTTGGCAAACATCTATTGACTCTCCCAAACACCATCTAACTCATGTGTTTCATGCAAGCTCCTACAACTTGGCCTAGAAGTTCTTATAAACCGGGAAGGTAGAAATGGGCTCACAAATCTTAAACCGAATTAACTTGAGTCTTCAAACACCCTGAGGGCTTGGCAAACATCTATTGACTCTCCCAAACACCATCTAACTCATGTGTTTCATGAAAACACCTACTACTTGGCCTAGAAGTTCATATAATCCAAGATCAACCGAAAAGGAACAAATGGGCCAACAACTCTTAAACCAAGATAACTTGAATTTTCAAACACCGTGAGGGCTTGGCAAACATCTATTGACTCTCCCAAACACCATCTACCTCATGTGTTTCATGAAAGCACCAACAACTTGGCCTAGAAGTTCTTATAAACCGAGAAGGTAGAAATGGGCTCACAAATCTTAAACCAAGTTAACTTGAGTCTTCAAACACCCTGAGGTCTTGGCAAACATCTATTGACTCTCCCAAACACCATCTAACTCATGTGTTTTATGATAGCACCTACTACTGGGCCTAGAAGTTCTAACAAACCGAGAAGGTAGAAATGGGCTCACAAATCTTAAACCAAGATAATTTGAGTCTTCAAACACCGTGAAGGCTTGGCAAACATCTATTGACTCTCCCAAACACCATCTAACTCATGTGTTTCATGAAAGCACCTACAACTTGGCCTAGAAGTTCTTATAAACCGAGAAGGTAGAAATGGGCTCACAAATCTTAAACCAAGTTAACTTGAGTCTTCAAACACCCTGAGGGCTTGGCAAACATCTATTGACTCTCCCAAACACCATCTAACTCATGTGTTTTATGATAGAACCCACTATTTGGCGTAGAAGTTCTAACAAACCGAGAAGGTAGAAATGGGCTCACAAATCTTAAACCAAGATCACTTGAGTCTTCAAACACCGTGAAGGCTTGGCAAACATCTATTGACTCTCCCAAACACCATCTAACTCATGTGTTTCATGTAAACACCTACTACTGGGCCTAGAAGTTCATATAATCCAAGATCAACCGAGAATGAACAAATGGGCTTACAACTCTTAAACCAAGTTAACTTGAGTCTTCTAACACCGTGAGGGCTTGGCAAACATCTATTGACTCTCCCAAACACCATCTAACTCATGTGTTTTATGAAAGCACCTACTACTTGGCCTAGAAGTTCATATAATCCAAGATCAACTAGAAGGTAGAAATGGGTTCTAAAATCTTAAACCAAGATAACTTCAGTCTTCGAACACCGTGAGGGCTGGCAAACATCTATTGACTCTCCCAAACACCATCTAACTCATGTGTTTTATGAAAGCACCTACTATTTGGCCTAGAAGTTCATATAATCCAAGATCAGCGAGAAGGTAGAAATGGGTTCACAAATCTTAAACCAAGATAACTTGAGTCTTCAAACACCGTGAAGGCTTGGCAAACATCTATTGACTCTCCCAAAGACCATCTAACTCATGTGTTTCATGAAAACACCTACTACTGTGCCTAGAAGTTCTAACAAACCGAGAAGGTAGAAATGGGCTCAAAAATCTTAAACCAAGATCACTTGAGTCTTCAAACACCGTGAAGGCTTGGCAAACATCTTTTGACTCTCCCAAACACCATCTAACTCATGTGTTTCATGAAAGCACCTACAACTTGCCCTAGAAGTTCATATAATCCAAGATCAACCGAGAACGAACAAATGGGCTTACAACTCTTAAACCAAGATAACTTGAGTCTTCTAACACCGTGAGGGCTTGGCAAACATCTATTGACTCTCCAAACACCATCTAACTCATGTGTTTCATGAAAGCACCTACAACTTGGCCTAGAAGTTCTTATAAACCGAGAAGGTAGAAATGGGCTCACAAATCTTAAACCAAGTTAACTTGAGTCTTCAAAAACCCTGAGGTCTTGGCAAACATCTATTGACTCTCCCAAACACCATCTAACTCATGTGTTTTATGATAGCACCTACTACTTGGCCTAGAAGTTCTAACAAACCGAGAAGGTAGAAATGGGCTCACAAATCTTAAACCAAGATCACTTGTGTCTTCAAACACCGTGAAGGCTTGGCAAACATCTATTGACTCTCCCAAACACCTTCTAACTCATGTGTTGCATGAAAGCACCTACAACTTGGCCTAAAAGTTCTTATAAACCGAGAAGGTAGAAATGGGCTCACAAATCTTAAACCAAGTTAACTTGAGTCTTCAAACACCCTGAGGGCTTAGCAAACATCTATTGACTCTCCCAAACACCATCTAACTCATGTGTTTTATGATAGCACCTACTATTTGGCCTAGAAGTTCTAACAAACCGAGAAGGTACAAATGGGCTCACAAATCTTAAACCAAGATCACTTGAGTCTTCAAACACCGTGAAGGCTTGGCAAACATCTATTGACTCTCCCAAACACCATCTAACTCATGTGTTTCATGAAAACACCTACTACTGGGCCTAGAAGTTCTATCAAACCGAGAAGGTAGAATTGGGCTCACAAATCTTAAACCAAGATCACTTGAGTCTTCAAACACCGTGAAGGCTTGGCAAACATCTATTGACTCTCCGAAACACCATCTAACTCATGTGTTTCATGAAAGCACCTACAACTTGGCCTAGAAGTTCATATAATCCAAGATCAACCGAGAACGAACAAATGGGCTTACAACTCTTAAACCAAGATAACATGAGTCTTCTAACACCGTGAGGACTTGGCAAACATCTATTGACTCTCCAAACACCATCTAACTCATGTGTTTCATGAAAGCACCTACAACTTGGCCTAGAAGTTCTTATAAACCGAGAAGGTAGAAACGGGCTCACAAATCTTAAACCAAGTTAACTTGAGTCTTCAAACACCCTGAGGGCTTGGCAAACATCTATTGACTCTCCCAAACACCATCTAACTCATGTGTTTCGTGAAAACACCTACTACTGGGCCTAGAAGTTCATATAATCCAAGATCAACTGAGAAGGAACAAATTCGCTTACAACTCTTAAACCAAAATAACTTGTGTCTTCTAACACCGTGAGGACTTGGCAAACATCTATTGATTCTTCCGAACACCATCTAACTCATGTGTTTCATGAAAGCACCTACAACTTGGCCTAGAAGTTCTTATAAACCGAGAAGGTAGAAATGGGCTCACAAATCTTAAACCAAATTAACTTGAGTCTTCAAACACCCTGAGGGCTTGGGAAACATCTATAGATTCTCCCAAACACCATCTAACTCATGTGTTTCATGAAAGCACCTACAACTTGGCCTAGAAGTTCTTATAAACCGAGAAGGTAGAAATGGGCTCACAAATCTTTAACCAAATTAACTTGAGTCTTCAAACACCCTGAGGGCTTGGCAAACATCTATTGACTCTCCCAAACACCATCTAACTCATGTGTTTCATGAAAACACCTACTACTTGGCCTAGAAGTTCATATAATCCAAGATCAACCGAAAAGGAACAAATGGGCCAACAACTCTTAAACCAAGATAACTTGAATTTTCAAACACTGTGAGGGCTTGGCAAACATCTATTGACTCTCCCAAACACCATCTAACTCATGTGTTTCATGAAAGCACCTACAACTTGGCCTAGAAGTTCTTATAAACCGAGAAGGTAGAAATGGGCTCACAAATCTTAAACCAAGTTAACTTGAGTCTTCAAACACCCTGAGGGCTTGGCAAACATCTATTGACTCTTCCAAACACCATCTAACTCATGTGTTTTATGATAGCACCTATTATTTGGCCTAGAAGTTCTAACAAACCGAGAAGGTAGAAATGGGCTCACAAATCTTAAACCAAGATCACTTGAGTCTTCAAACACCGTGAAGGCTTGGCAAACATCTATTGACTCTCCCAAACACCATCTAACAAATGTGTTTCATGAAAGCACCTACAACTTGGCCTAGAAGTTCTTATAAACCGAGAAGGTAGAAATGGGCTCACAAATCTTAAACCAAGTTAACTTGAGTCTTCAAACACCCTGAGGCTTGGCAAACATCTATTGACTCTCCCAAACACCATCTAACTCATGTGTTTCATGAAAACACCTACTACTGGGCCTAGAAGTTCATATAATCCAAGATCAACTGAGAAGGAACAAATGGGCTTACAACTCTTAAACCAAGATAACTTGAGTCTTCTAACACCGTGAGGACTTGGCAAACATCTATTGATTCTCCCAAACACCATCTAACTCATGTGTTTCATGAAAGCACCTACAACTTGGCCTAGAAGTTCTTATAAACCGAGAAGGTAGAAATGGGCTCACAAATCTTCAACCAAATTAACATGAGTCTTCAAACACCCTGAGGGCTTGGCAAACATCTATTGACTCTCCCAAACACCATCTAACTCATGTGTTTCATGAAAACACCTACTACTTGGCCTAGAAGTTCATATAATCCAAGATCAACCGAAAAGGAATAAATGGGCCAACAACTCTTAAACCAAGATAACTTGAATTTTCAAACACCGTGAGGGCTTGGCAAACATCTATTGACTCTTCCAAACACCATCTAACTCATGTGTTTCATGAAAGCACCTACAACTTGGCCTAGAAGTTCATATAATCCAAGATCAACCGAGAAGGTAGAAATGGGCTCACAAATCTTAAACCAAGTTAACTTGAGTCTTCAAACACCGTGAGGGCTTGGCAAACATCTATTGACTCTCCCAAACACCATCTAACTCATGTGTTTTTATAAAAGCACCAACTCCTCGGCCTAGAAGTTCATATAATCCATGATAAACCGAGAAGGTAGAAATGGGCTCACAAATCTTAAACCAAGATAACTTGAGTCTTCAAAGTCCATGAAGGCTTGGCAAACATCTATTGACTCTCGCAAACACCATCTAACTCATGTGTTTGATGTAAACAACTACTACTTCGCCTAGAAGTTCATATAATCTAAGATCAACCGAGAACGAACAAATGGGCTTACAACTCTTAAACCAAGATAACTTGAGTCTTCTAACACCGTGAGGGCTTGGCAAACATCTATTGAATCTCCCAAACACCATCTAACAAATGTGTTTCATGAAAGCACCTACAACTTGGCCTAGAAGTTCTTATAAACCGAGAAGGTAGAAATGGGCTCACAAATCTTAAATCGAATTAACTTGAGTCTTCAAACACCCTGAGGGCTTGGCAAACATCTATTGACTCTCCCAAACACCATCTAACTCATGTGTTTCATGAAAACACCTACTACTTGGCCTAGAAGTTCATATAATCCAAGATCAACCGAAAAGGAACAAATGGGCCAACAACTCTTAAACCAAGATAACTTGAATTTTCAAACACCGTGAGGGCTTGGCAAACATCTATTGACACTCCCAAACACCATCTACCTCATGTGTTTCATGAAAGCACCAACAACTTGGCCTAGAAGTTCTTATAAACCGAGAAGGTAGAAATGGGCTCACAAATCTTAAACCAAGTTAACTTGAGTCTTCAAACACCCTGAGGTCTTGGCAAACATCTATTGACTCTCCCAAACACCATCTAACTCATGTGTTTTATGATAGAACCCACTATTTGGCGTAGAAGTTCATATAATCCAAGATCAACCGAGAAGGTAGAAATGGGCTCACAAATCTTAAACCAAGATCACTTGAGTCTTCAAACACCGTGAAGGCTTGGCAAACATCTATTGACTCTCCCAAACACCATCTAACTCATGTGTTTCATGTAAACACCTACTACTGGGCCTAGAAGTTCATATAATCCAAGATCAACCGAGAATGAACAAATGGGCTTACAACTCTTAAACCAAGATAACTTGAGTCTTCTAACACCGTGAGGGCTTGGCAAACATCTATTGACTCTCCCAAACACCATCTAACTCATGTGTTTTGTGAAAGCACCTACTACGTGATCTAGAAGTTCTTATAAACCTAGAAGGTAGAAATGGGGTCTAAAATCTTAAACCAAGATAACTTGAGTCTTCTAACACCGTGAGGGCTGGCAAACATCTATTGACTCTCCCAAACACCATCTAACTCATGTGTTTTATGAAAGCAGCTACTATTTGGCCGAGAAGTTCATATAATCCAAGATCAACCGAGAAGGTAGAAATGGGCTCACAAATCTTAAACCAAGATAACTTGAGTCTTCAAACACCGTGAAGGCTTGGCAAACATCTATTGACTCTCCCAAAGACCATCTAACTCATGTGTTTCATGAAAACACCTACTACTGGGCCTAGAAGTTCATATAATCCAAGATCAACCGAGAAGGTAGAAATGGGCTCACAAATCTTAAACCAAGATCACTTGAGTCTTCAAACACCGTGAAGGCTTGGCAAACATCTATTGACTCTCCCAAACACCATCTAACTCATGTGTTTCATGAAAGCACCTACAACTTGGCCTAGAAGTTCATATAATCCAAGATCAACCGAGAACGAACAAATGGGCTTACAACTCTTAAACCAAGATAACTTGAGTCTTCTAACACCGTGAGGGCTTGGCAAACATCTATTGACTCTCCAAACACCATCTAACTCATGTGTTTCATGAAAGCACCTACAACTTGGCCTAGAAGTTCTTATAAACCGAGAAGGTAGAAATGGGCTCACAAATCTTAAACCAAGTTAACTTGAGTCTTCAAAAACCCTTAGGTCTTGGCAAACATCTATTGACTCTCCCAAACACCATCTAACTCATGGGTTTTATGATAGCACCTACTACTTGGCCTAGAAGTTCTAACAAACCGAGAAGGTAGAAATGGGCTCACAAATCTTAAACCAAGATCACTTGAGTCTTCAAACACCGTGAAGGCTTGGCAAACATCTATTGACTCTCCCAAACACCATCTAACTCATGTGTTGCATGAAAGCACCTACAACTTGGCCTAAAAGTTCTTATAAACCGAGATCAACCGAGAAGGAATAAATGGGCTCACAAATCTTAAACCAAGTTAACTTGAGTCTTCAAACACCCTGAGGGCTTAGCAAACATCTATTGACTCTCCCAAACACCATCTAACTCATGTGTTTTATGATAGCACCTACTATTTGGCCTAGAAGTTCATATAATCCAAGATCAACCGAGAAGGTACAAATGGGCTCACAAATCTTAAACCAAGATCACTTGAGTCTTCAAACACCGTGAAGGCTTGGCAAACATCTATTGACTCTCCCAAACACCATCTAACTCATGTGTTTCATGAAAACACCTACTACTGGGCCTAGAAGTTCTATCAAACCGAGAAGGTAGAATTGGGCTCACAAATCTTAAACCAAGATCACTTGAGTCTTCAAACACCGTGAAGGCTTGGCAAACATCTATTGACTCTCCGAAACACCATCTAACTCATGTGTTTCATGAAAGCACCTACAACTTGGCCTAGAAGTTCATATAATCCAAGATCAACCGAGAACGAACAAATGGGCTTACAACTCTTAAACCAAGATAACATGAGTCTTCTAACACCGTGAGGACTTGGCAAACATCTATTGACTCTCCAAACACCATCTAACTCATGTGTTTCATGAAAGCACCTACAACTTGGCCTAGAAGTTCTTATAAACCGAGAAGGTAGAAATGGGCTCACAAATCTTAAACCAAGTTAACTTGAGTCTTCAAACACCGTGAGGGCTTGGCAAACATCTATTGACTCTCCCAAACACCATCTAACTCATGTGTTTCGTGAAAACACCTACTACTTGGCCTAGAAGTTCATATAATCCAAGATCAACTGAGAAGGAACAAATTCGCTTACAACTCTTAAACCAAAATAACTTGTGTCTTCTAACACCGTGAGGACTTGGCAAACATCTATTGATTCTCCCAAACACCATCTAACTCATGTGTTTCATGAAAGCACCTACAACTTGGCCTAGAAGTTCTTATAAACCGAGAAGGTAGAAATGGGCTCACAAATCTTAAACCAAATTAACTTGAGTCTTCAAACACCGTGGGGGCTTGGCAAACATCTATTGACTCTCCCAAACACCATCTAACTCATGTGTTTTATGAAAGCACCTACTACTTGGCCTAGAAGTTCATATAATCCAAGATCAACCGAGAAGGTAGAAATGGGCTCACAAATCTTAAACCAAATTAACTTTAGTCTTCAAACACCGTGGGGGCTTGGCAAACATCTATTGACTCTCCCAAACACCATCTAACTCATGTGTTTCATGAAAACACCTACTACTTGGCCTAGAAGTTCATATAATCCAAGATCAACCGAAAAGGAACAAATGGGCCAACAACTCTTAAACCAAGATAACTTGAATTTTCAAACACCGTGAGGGCTTGGCAAACATCTATTGACTCTCCCAAACACCATCTAACTCATGTGTTTCATGAAAGCACCTACAACTTGGCCTAGAAGTTCTTATAATCCAAGAACCGAGAAGGTAGAAATGGGCTCACAAATCTTAAACCAAGTTAACTTGAGTCTTCAAACACCCTGAGGGCTTGGCAAACATCTATTGACTCTTCCAAACACCATCTAACTCATGTGTTTTATGATAGCACCTATTATTTGGCCTAGAAGTTCTAACAAACCGAGAAGGTAGAAATGGGCTCACAAATCTTAAACCAAGATCACTTCAGTCTTCAAACACCGTGAAGGCTTGGCAAACATCTATTGACTCTCCCAAACACCACCTAACTCATGTGTTTCATGTAATCACCTACAACTTGGCCTAGAAGTTCTTATAAACCGAGAAGGTAGAAATGGGCTCACAAATCTTAAACCAAGTTAACTTGAGTCTTCAAACACCCTGAGGGCTTGGCAAACATCTATTGACTCTCCCAAACACCATCTAACTCATGTGTTTCATGATAGCACCTACTATTTGGCCTAGAAGTTCTAACAAACCGAGAAGGTAGAAATGGGCTCACAAATCTTAAACCAAGATCACTTGAGTCTTCAAACACTATGAAGGCTTGGCAAACATCTATTGACTCTCCCAAACACCATCTAACTCATGTGTTTTATGAAAGCACCTACTACTTGGCCTAGAAGTTCATATAATCCAAGATCAACCGAGAACGAACAAATGGGCTTACAACTCTTAAACCAAGATAACTTGAGTCTTCTAACACCGTGAGGACTTGGCAAACATCTATTGATTCTCCCAAACACCATCTAACTCATGTGTTTCATGAAAGCACCTACAACTTGGCCTAGAAGTTCAAATAATCCAAGATCAACCGAAAAGAAACAAATGGGCCAACAACTCTTAAACCAAGATAACTTGAATTTTCAAACACTGTGAGGGCTTGGCAAACATCTATTGACTCTCCTAAACACCATCTAACTCATGTGTTTCATGAAAACACCTACTACTTGGCCTAGAAGTTCATATAATCCAAGATCAACCGAAAAGGAACAAATGGGCCAACAACTCTTAAACCAAGATAACTTGAATTTTCAAACACTGTGAGGGCTTGGCAAACATCTATTGACTCTCCCAAACACCATCTAACTCATGTGTTTCATGAAAGTACCTACAACTTGGCCTAGAAGTTCTTATAAACCGAGAAGGTAGAAATGGGCTCACAAATCTTAAACCAAGTTAACTTGAGTCTTCAAACACCCTGAGGGCTTGGCAAACATCTATTGACTCTCCCAAACACCATCTAACTCATGTGTTTCATGAAAACACCTACTACTTGGCCTAGAAGTTCATATAATCCAAGATCAACCGTTAAGGAACAAATGGGCCAACAACTCTTAAACCAAGATAACTTGAATTTTCAAACACTGTGAGGGCTTGGCAAACATCTATTGACTCTCCCAAACACCATCTAACTCATGTGTTTCATGAAAGTACCTACAACTTGGCCTAGAAGTTCTTATAAAACCGAGCAGGTAGAAATGGGCTCACAAATCTTAAACCAAGTTAACTTGAGTCTTCAAACACCCTGAGGGCTTGGCAAACATCTATTGACTCTCCCAAACACCATCTAACTCATGTGTTTCATGAAAACACCTACTACTGGGCCTAGAAGTTCATTTAATCCAAGATCAACTGAGAAGGAACAAAAGGGCTTACAACTCTTAAACCAACATAACTTGAGTCTTCAAACACCGTGAAGGCTTGGCAAACATCTATTGACTCTCCCAAACACCATCTAACTCATGTGTTTCATGAAAGCTCCTACAACTTGGCCTAGAAGTTCTTATAAACCGGGAAGGTAGAAATGGGCTCACAAATCTTAAACCGAATTAACTTGAGTCTTCAAACACCCTGAGGGCTTGGCAAACATCTATTGACTCTCCCAAACACCATCTAACTCATGTGTTTCATGAAAACACCTACTACTTGGCCTAGAAGTTCATATAATCCAAGATCAACCGAAAAGGAACAAATGGGCCAACAACTCTTAAACCAAGATAACTTGAGTCTTCTAACACCGTGAGGGCTTGGCAAACATCTATTGACTCTCCCAAACACCATCTAACTCATGTGTTTCATGAAAGCACCTACAACTTGGCCTAGAAGTTCTTATAAACCGAGAAGGTAGAAATGGGCTCACAAATCTTAAACCAAGTTAACTTGAGTCTTCAAACACCCTGAGGTCTTGGCAAACATCTATTGACTCTCCCAAACACCATCTAACTCATGTGTTTTATGATAGCACCTACTACTTGGCCTAGAAGTTCATATAATCCAAGATCAACCGAGAAGGTAGAAATGGGCTCACAAATCTTAATCCAAGATCACTTGAGTCTTCAAACACCGTGAAGGCTTGGCAAACATCTATTGACTCTCCCAAACACCATCTAACTCATGTGTTTCATGAAAGCACCTACAACTTGGCCTAGAAGTTCTTATAAACCGAGAAGGTAGAAATGGGCTCACAAATCTTAAACCAAGTTAACTTGAGTCTTCAAACACCGTGAGGGCTTGGCAAACATCTATTGACTCTCCCAAACACCATCTAACTCATGTGTTTCATGATAGCACCTACTATTTGGCCTAGAAGTTCATATAATCCAAGATCAACCGAGAAGGTAGAAATGGGCTCACAAATCTTAAACCAAGATCACTTGAGTCTTCAAACACTATGAAGGCTTGGCAAACATCTATTGACTCTCCCAAACACCATCTAACTCATGTGTTTTATGAAAGCACCTACTACTTGGCCTAGAAGTTCATATAATCCAAGATCAACCGAGAAGGAACAAATGGGCCAACAACTCTTAAACCAAGATAACTTGAGTTTTCAAACACCGTGAGGGCTTGGCAAACATCTATTGACTCTCCCAAACACCATCTACCTCATGTGTTTCATGAAAGCACCAACAACTTGGCCTAGAAGTTCTTATAAACCGAGAAGGTAGAAATGGGCTCACAAATCTTAAACCAAGTTAACTTGAGTCTTCAAACACCGTGAGGTCTTGGCAAACATCTATTGACTCTCCCAAACACCATCTAACTCATGTGTTTTATGAAAGCACCTACTACTTGGCCTAGAAGTTCATATAATCCAAGATCAACCGAGAAGGTAGAAATGGGCTCACAAATCTTAAACCAAGATAACTTGAGTCTTCAAACACCGTGAAGGCTTGGCAAACATCTATTGACTCTCCCAAACACCATCTAACTCATGTGTTTCATGAAAGCACCTACAACTTGGCCTAGAAGTTCTTATAATGCAAGATCAACCGTGAAGGTAGAAATGGGCTCACAAATCTTAAACCAAGTTAACTTGAGTCTTCAAACACCGTGAAGGCTTGGCAAACATCTATTGACTCTCCCAAACACCATCTAACTCATGTGTTTGATGTAAACCCCTACTACTTGGCCTAGAAGTTCATATAATCCAAGATCAACCGTTAAGGAACAAATGGGCCAACAACTCTTAAACCAAGATAACTTGAGTCTTCTAACACCGTGAGGGCTTGGCAAACATCTATTGACTCTCCCAAACACCATCTAACTCATGTGTTTTATGAAAGTACCTACAACTTGGCCTAGAAGTTCATATAATCCAAGATCAACCGAGAAGGAATAAATGGGCTCACAAATCTTAAACCAAGTTAACTTGAGTCTTCAAACACCGTGAGGGCTTGGCAAACATCTATTGACTCTCCCAAACACCATCTAACTCATGTGTTTCATGTAAACACCTACTACTTGGCCTAGAAGTTCATATAATCCAAGATGAACCGAGAAGGAACATATAGGCTTACAACTCTTAAACCAAGATAACTTGAGTCTTCAAACACCGTGAAGGCTTGGCAAACATCTATTGACTCTCCCAAACACCATCAAACTCATGTGTTTCAGGAAAGCACCTATAACTTGGCCTAGAAGTTCTTATAAACCGAGAAGGTAGAAATGGGCTCACAAATCTTAAACCAAATTAACTTGAGTCTTCAAACACCGTGGGGGCTTGGCAAACATCTATTGACTCTCCCAAACACCATCTAACTCATGTGTTTTATGAAAGCACCTACTACTTGGCCTAGAAGTTCATATAATCCAAGATCAACCGAGAAGGAATAAATGGGCTTACAACTCTTAAACCAAGATAACTTGAGTCTTCTAACACCGTGAGGGCTTGGCAAACATCTATTGACTCTCCCAAACACCATCTAACTCATGTGTTTTATGAAAGCACCTACTACTTGGCCTAGAAGTTCATATAATCCAAGATCAACCGAGAAGGTAGAAATGGGCTCACAAATCTAAAACCAAGTTAACTTGAGTCTTCAAACACCGTGAGGGCTTGGCAAACATCTATTGACTCTCCCAAACACCATCTAACTCATGTGTTTTATGAAAGCACCTACTACTTGGCCTAGAAGTTCATATAATCCAAGATCAACCGAGAAGGAATAAATGGGCTCACAAATCTTAAACCAAGATAACTTGAGTCTTCAAACACCGTGAAGGCTTGGCAAACATCTATTGACTCTCCCAAACACCATCTAACTCATGTGTTTAATGAAAACACCTACTACTTGGCCTAGAAGTTCATAAAATCCAAGATCAACCGAGAAGGTAGAAATGGGCCCACAAATCTTAAACCAAGATAACTTGAGTCTTCAAACACCGTGAGGGCTTGGCAAACATCTATTGACTCTCCCAAACACCATCTAACTCATGTGTTTTATGAAAGCACCTACTACTTGGCCTAGAAGTTCATATAATCCAAGATCAACCGAGAAGGTAGAAATGGGCTCACAAATCTTAAACCAAGATAACTTGAGTCTTCAAACACCGTGAAGGCTTGGCAAACATCTATTGACTCTCCCAAACACCATCTAACTCATGTGTTTTATGAAAGCACCTACTACTTGGCCTAGAAGTTCATATAATCCAAGATCAACCGAGAAGGAATAAATGGGCTTACAACTCTTAAACCAAGATAACTTGAGTCTTCTAACACCGTGAGGACTTGGCAAACATCTATTGACTCTCCCAAACACCATCTAACTCATGTGTTTTATGAAAGCACCTACTACTTGGCCTAGAAGTTCATATAATCCAAGATCAACCGAGAAGGAATAAATGGGCTTACAACTCTTAAACCAAGATAACTTGATTTTTCAAACACCGTGAGGGCTTGGCAAACATCTATTGACTCTCCCAAACACCATCTAACTCATGTGTTTTATGAAAGCACCTACTACTTGGCCTAGAAGTTCATATAATCCAAGATCAACCGAGAAGGAATAAATGGGCTTACAACTCTTAAACCAAGATAACTTGAGTCTTCAAACACCGTGAAGGCTTGGCAAACATCTATTGACTCTCCCAAACACCATCAAACTCATGTGTTTAAGGAAAGAACCTAAAACTTGGCCTAGAAGTTCATATAAAACAAGATCAACCGAGAAGGTAGAAATGGGCTCACAAATCTTAAACCAAGATAACTTGAGTCTTCAAACACCGTGAGGGCTTGGCAAACATCTATTGACTCTCCCAAACACCATCTAACTCATGTGTTTTATGAAAACACCTACTACTTGGCCTAGAAGTTCATATAATCCAAGATCAACCGAGAAGGAACAAATGGGCCAACAACTCTTAAACCAAGATAACTTGAGTCTTCAAACACCGTGGGGGCTTGGCAAACATCTATTGACTCTCCCAAACACCATCTAACTCATGTGTTTTATGAAAGTACCTACTACTTGGCCTAGAAGTTCATATAACCCAAGATCAACCGAGAAGGAATAAATGGGCTTACAACTCTTAAACCAAGATAACTTGAGTCTTCTAACACCGTGAGGGCTTGGCAAACATCTATTGACTCTCCCAAACACCATCTAACTCATGTGTTTTATGAAAACACCTACTACTTGGCCTAGAAGTTCATATAATCCAAGATCAACCGAGAAGGAATAAATGGGCTTACAACTCTTAAACCAAGATAACTTGAGTCTTCTAACACCGTGAGGGCTTGGCAAACATCTATTGACTCTCCCAAACACCATCTAACTCATGTGTTTCAGGAAAGCACCTATAACTTGGCCTAGAAGTTCTTATAAACCGAGAAGGTAGAAATGGGCTCACAAATCTTAAACCAAGATAACTTGAGTCTTCAAACACCGTGAGGGCTTGGCAAACATCTATTGACTCTCCCAAACACCATCTAACTCATGTGTTTCATGAAAACACCTACTACTTGGCCTAGAAGTTCATATAATCCAAGATTAGCCGAGAAGGAATAAATGGGCTTACAACTCTTAAACCAAGATAACTTGAGACTTCTAACACCGTGAGGGCTTGGCAAACATCTATTGACTCTCCCAAACACCATCTAACTCATGTGTTTTATGAAAGCACCTACTACTTGGCCTAGAAGTTCATATAATCCAAGATCAACCGAGAAGGTAGAAATGGGCTCACAAATCTTAAACCAAGATAACTTGAGTCTTCAAACACCGTGAGGGCTTGGCAAACATCTATTGACTCTCCCAAACACCATCTAACTCATGTGTTTTATGAAAGCACCTACTACTTGGCCTAGAAGTTCATATAATCCAAGATCAACCGAGAAGGAAGAAATGGGCTCACAAATCTTAAACCAAGATAACTTGAGTCTTCAAACACCGTGAGGGCTTGGCAAACATCTATTGACTCTCCCAAACACCATCTAACTCTTGTGTTTTATGACAGCACCTACTACTTGGCCTAGAAGTTCATATAATCCAAGATCAACCGAGAAGGTAGAAATGGGCTCACAAATCTTAAACCAAGTTAACTTGAGTCTTCAAACACCGTGAGGGCTTGGCAAACATCTATTGACTCTCCCAAACACCATCTAACTCATGTGTTTTATGAAAGCACCTACTACTTGGCCTAGAAGTTCATATAATCCAAGATCAACCGAGAAGGTAGAAATGGGCTCACAAATCTTAAACCAAGTTAACTTGAGTCTTCAAACACCGTGAGGGCTTGGCAAACATCTATTGACTCTCCCAAACACCATCTAACTCATGTGTTTTATGAAAGCACCTACTACTTGGCCTAGAAGTTCATATAATCCAAGATCAACCGAGAAGGAATAAATGGGCTTACAACTCTTAAACCAAGATAACTTGAGTCTTCTAACACCGTGAGGGCTTGGCAAACATCTATTGACTCTCCCAAACACCATCTAACTCATGTGTTTTATGAAAGCACCTACTACTTGGCCTAGAAGTTCATATAATCCAAGATCAACCGAGAAGGAATAAATGGGCTCACAAATCTTAAACCAAGTTAACTTGAGTCTTCAAACACCGTGATGGCTTGGCAAACATCTATTGACTCTCCCAAACACCATCTAACTCATGTGTTTTATGAAAGCACCTACTACTTGGCCTAGAAGTTCATATAATCCAAGATCAACCGAGAAGGAAGAACTGGGCTTACAAATCTTAAACCAAGATAACTTGAGTCTTCAAACACCGTGAAGGCTTGGCAAACATCTATTGACTCTCCCAAACACCATCTAACTCATGTGTTTTCTGAAAGCACCTACTACTTGGCCTAGAAGTTCATATAATCCAAGATCAACCGAGAAGGTAGAAATGGGCTCACAAATCTTAAACCAAGATAACTTGAGTCTTCAAACACCGTGAAGGCTTGGCAAACATCTATTGACTCTCCCAAACACCATCTAACTCATGTGTTTTATGAAAGCACCTACTACTTGGCCTAGAAGTTCATATAATCCAAGATCAACCGAGAAGGAATAAATGGGCTTACAACTCTTAAACCAAGATAACTTGAGTCTTCTAACACCGTGAGGGCTTGGCAAACATCTATTGACTCTCCCAAACACCATCTAACTCATGTGTTTTATGAAAGCACCTACTACTTGGCCTAGAAGTTCATATAATCCAAGATCAACCGAGAAGGTAGAAATGGGCTCACAAATCTTAAACCAAGATAACTTGAGTCTTCAAACACCGTGAGGGCTTGGCAAACATCTATTGACTCTCCCAAACACCATCTAACTCATGTGTTTTATGAAAGCACCTACTACTTGGCCTAGAAGTTCATATAATCCAAGATCAACCGAGAAGGTAGAAATGGGCTCACAAATCTTAAACCAAGATAACTTGAGTCTTCAAACACCGTGAGGGCTTGGCAAACATCTATTGACTCTCCCAAACACCATCTAACTCATGTGTTTTATGAAAGCACCTACTACTTGGCCTAGAAGTTCTTATAAACCGAGAAGGTAGAAATGGGCTCACAAATCTTAAACCAAGATAACTTGAGTCTTCAAACACCGTGAGGGCTTGGCAAACATCTATTGACTCTCCCAAACACCATCTAACTCATGTGTTTTATGAAAGCACCTACTACTTGGCCTAGAAGTTCATATAATCCAAGATCAACCGAGAAGGTAGAAATGGGCTTACAAATCTTAAACCAAGATAACTTGAGTCTTCAAACACCGTGAAGGCTTGGCAAACATCTATTGACTCTCCCAAACACCATCTAACTCATGTGTTTTATGAAAGCACCTACTACTTGGCCTAGAAGTTCATATAATCCAAGATCAACCGAGAAGGAATAAATGGGCTTACAACTCTTAAACCAAGATAACTTGAGTCTTCAAACACCGTGAGGGCTTGGCAAACATCTATTGACTCTCCCAAACACCATCTAACTCATGTGTTTTATGAAAGCACCTACTACTTGGCCTAGAAGTTCATATAATCCAAGATCAACCGAGAAGGAATAAATGGGCTTACAACTCTTAAACCAAGATAACTTGAGTCTTCTAACACCGTGAGGGCTTGGCAAACATCTATTGACTCTCCCAAACACCATCTAACTCATGTGTTTTATGAAAGCACCTACTACTTGGCCTAGAAGTTCATATAATCCAAGATCAACCGAGAAGGTAGAAATGGGCTCACAAATCTTAAACCAAGATAACTTGAGTCTTCAAACACCGTGAGGGCTTGGCAAACATCTATTGACTCTCCCAAACACCATCTAACTCATGTGTTTTATGAAAGCACCTACTACTTGGCCTAGAAGTTCATATAATCCAAGATCAACCGAGAAGGAATAAATGGGCTTACAACTCTTAAACCAAGATAACTTGAGTCTTCTAACACCGTGAGGGCTTGGCAAACATCTATTGACTCTCCCAAACACCATCTAACTCATGTGTTTTATGAAAACACCAACTACTTGGCCTAGAAGTTCTTATAAACCGAGAAGGTAGAAATGGGCTCACAAATCTTAAACCAAATTAACTTGAGTCTTCAAACACCGTGGGGGCTTGGCAAACATCTATTGACTCTCCCAAACACCATCTAACTCATGTGTTTTATGAAAGTACCTACTACTTGGCCTAGAAGTTCATATAACCCAAGATCAACCGAGAAGGAATAAATGGGCTTACAACTCTTAAACCAAGATAACTTGAGTCTTCTAACACCGTGAGGGCTTGGCAAACATCTATTGACTCTCCCAAACACCATCTAACTCATGTGTTTTATGAAAGCACCTACTACTTGGCCTAGAAGTTCATATAATCCAAGATCAACCGAGAAGGAACATATAGGCTTACAACTCTTAAACCAAGATAACTTGAGTCTTCTAACACCGTGAGGGCTTGGCAAACATCTATTGACTCTCCCAAACACCATCTAACTCATGTGTTTTATGAAAGCACCTACTACTTGGCCTAGAAGTTCATATAATCCAAGATCAACCGAGAAGGAATAAATGGGCTCACAAATCTTAAACCAAGATAACTTGAGTCTTCAAACACCGTGAGGGCTTGGCAAACATCTATTGACTCTCCCAAACACCATCTAACTCATGTGTTTTATGAAAGCACCTACTACTTGGCCTAGAAGTTCATATAATCCAAGATCAACCGAGAAGGAATAAATGGGCTTACAACTCTTAAACCAAGATAACTTGAGTCTTCAAACACCGTGAGGGCTTGGCAAACATCTATTGACTCTCCCAAACACCATCTAACTCATGTGTTTTATGAAAGCACCTACTACTTGGCCTAGAAGTTCATATAATCCAAGATCAACCGAGAAGGTAGAAATGGGCTCACAAATCTTAAACCAAGTTAACTTGAGTCTTCAAACACCGTGAGGGCTTGGCAAACATCTATTGACTCTCCCAAACACCATCTAACTCATGTGTTTTATGAAAGCACCTACTACTTGGCCTAGAAGTTCATATAATCCAAGATCAACCGAGAAGGTAGAAATGGGCTCACAAATCTTAAACCAAGATAACTTGAGTCTTCAAACACCGTGAAGGCTTGGCAAACATCTATTGACTCTCCCAAACACCATCTAACTCATGTGTTTTATGAAAGCACCTACTACTTGGCCTAGAAGTTCATATAATCCAAGATCAACCGAGAAGGAATAAATGGGCTTACAACTCTTAAACCAAGATAACTTGAGTCTTCTAACACCGTGAGGGCTTGGCAAACATCTATTGACTCTCCCAAACACCATCTAACTCATGTGTTTTATGAAAGCACCTACTACTTGGCCTAGAAGTTCATATAATCCAAGATCAACCGAGAAGGAATAAATGGGCTTACAACTCTTAAACCAAGATAACTTGAGTCTTCAAACACCGTGAGGGCTTGGCAAACGTCTATTGACTCTCCCAAACACCATCTAACTCATGTGTTTTATGAAAGCACCTACTACTTGGCCTAGAAGTTCATATAATCCAAGATCAACCGAGAAGGAACAAATAGGCTTACAACTCTTAAACCAAGATAACTTGAGTCTTCAAACACCGTGAGGGCTTGGCAAACGTCTATTGACTCTCCCAAACACCATCTAACTCATGTGTTTTATGAAAGCACCTACTACTTGGCCTAGAAGTTCATATAATCCAAGATCAACCGAGAAGGAATAAATGGGCTCACAAATCTTAAACCAAGATAACTTGAGTCTTCTAACACCGTGAGGGCTTGGCAAACATCTATTGACTCTCCCAAACACCATCTAACTCATGTGTTTTATGTAAGCACCTACTACTTGGCCTAGAAGTTCATATAATCCAAGATCAACCGAGAAGGAATAAATGGGCTTACAACTCTTAAACCAAGATAACTTGAGTCTTCTAACACCGTGAGGGCTTGGCAAACATCTATTGACTCTCCCAAACACCATCTAACTCATGTGTTTTATGAAAGCACCTACTACTTGGCCTAGAAGTTCATATAATCCAAGATCAACCGAGAAGGAAGAAATGGGCTCACAAATCTTAAACCAAGATAACTTGAGTCTTCTAACACCGTGAGGGCTTGGCAAACATCTATTGACTCTCCCAAACACCATCTAACTCATGTGTTTTATGAAAGCACCTACTACTTGGCCTAGAAGTTCATATAATCCAAGATCAACCGAGAAGGAATAAATGGGCTTACAACTCTTAAACCAAGATAACTTGAGTCTTCTAACACCGTGAGGGCTTGGCAAACATCTATTGACTCTCCTAAACACCATCTAACTCATGTGTTTTATGAAAACACCTACTACTTGGCCTAGAAGTTCATATAATCCAAGATTAGCCGAGAAGGAATAAATGGGCTCACAAATCTTAAACCAAGATAACTTGAGTCTTCAAACACCGTGAGGGCTTGGCAAACATCTATTGACTCTCCCAAACACCATCTAACTCATGTGTTTTATGAAAGCACCTACTACTTGGCCTAGAAGTTCATATAATCCAAGATCAACCGAGAAGGAATAAATGGGCTTACAACTCTTAAACCAAGATAACTTGAGTCTTCAAACACCGTGAGGGCTTGGCAAACGTCTATTGACTCTCCCAAACACCATCTAACTCATGTGTTTTATGAAAGCACCTACTACTTGGCCTAGAAGTTCATATAATCCAAGATGAACCGAGAAGGAACAAATAGGCTTACAACTCTTAAACCAAGATAACTTGAGTCTTCTAACACCGTGAGGGCTTGGCAAACATCTATTGACTCTCCCAAACACCATCTAACTCATGTGTTTTATGAAAGCATCTACTACTTGGCCTAGAAGTTCATATAATCCAAGATCAACCGGGAAGGAATAAATGGGCTTACAACTCTTAAACCAAGATAACTTGAGTCTTCAAACACCGTGAAGGCTTGGCAAACATCTATTGACTCTCCCAAACACCATCAAACTCATGTGTTTTATGAAAGCACCTACTACTTGGCCTAGAAGTTCATATAATCCAAGATCAACCGAGAAGGAATAAATGGGCTTACAACTCTTAAACCAAGATAACTTGAGTCTTCTAACACCGTGAGGGCTTGGCAAACATCTATTGACTCTCCCAAACACCATCAAACTCATGTGTTTCAGGAAAGCACCTATAACTTGGCCTAGAAGTTCATATAATCCAAGATCAACCGAGAAGGTAGAAATGGGCTCACAAATCTTAAACCAAATTAACTTGAGTCTTCAAACACCGTGGGGGCTTGGCAAACATCTATTGACTCTCCCAAACACCATCTAACTCATGTGTTTTATGAAAGCACCTACTACTTGGCCTAGAAGTTCATATAATCCAAGATCAACCGAGAAGGAATAAATGGGCTTACAACTCTTAAACCAAGATAACTTGAGTCTTCTAACACCGTGAGGGCTTGGCAAACATCTATTGACTCTCCCAAACACCATCTAACTCATGTGTTTTATGAAAGCACCTACTACTTGGCCTAGAAGTTCATATAATCCAAGATCAACCGAGAAGGAATAAATGGGCTCACAAATCTTAAACCAAGATAACTTGAGTCTTCAAACACCGTGAGGGCTTGGCAAACATCTATTGACTCTCCCAAACACCATCTAACTCATGTGTTTTATGAAAGCACCTACTACTTGGCCTAGAAGTTCATATAATCCAAGATCAACCGAGAAGGAATAAATGGGCTTACAAATCTTAAACCAAGATAACTTGAGTCTTCTAACACCGTGAGGGCTTGGCAAACATCTATTGACTCTCCCAAACACCATCTAACTCATGTGTTTTATGAAAGCACCTACTACTTGGCCTAGAAGTTCATATAATCCAAGATCAACCGAGAAGGAATAAATGGGCTCACAAATCTTAAACCAAGATAACTTGAGTCTTCAAACACCGTGAGGGCTTGGCAAACATCTATTGACTCTCCCAAACACCATCTAACTCATGTGTTTTATGAAAGCACCTACTACTTGGCCTAGAAGTTCATATAATCCAAGATCAACCGAGAAGGAATAAATGGGCTTACAACTCTTAAACCAAGATAACTTGAGTCTTCTAACACCGTGAGGGCTTGGCAAACATCTATTGACTCTCCCAAACACCATCTAACTCATGTGTTTTATGAAAGCACCTACTACTTGGCCTAGAAGTTCATATAATCCAAGATCAACCGAGAAGGTAGAAATGGGCTCACAAATCTAAAACCAAGATAACTTGAGTCTTCAAACACCGTGAGGGCTTGGCAAACATCTATTGACTCTCCCAAACACCATCAAACTCATGTGTTTCAGGAAAGCACCTATAACTTGGCCTAGAAGTTCTTATAAACCGAGAAGGTAGAAATGGGCTCACAAATCTTAAACCAAATTAACTTGAGTCTTCAAACACCGTGGGGGCTTGGCAAACATCTATTGACTCTCCCAAACACCATCTAACTCATGTGTTTTATGAAAGCACCTACTACTTGGCCTAGAAGTTCATATAACCCAAGATCAACCGAGAAGGAATAAATGGGCTTACAACTCTTAAACCAAGATAACTTGAGTCTTCTAACACCGTGAGGGCTTGGCAAACATCTATTGACTCTCCCAAACACCATCTAACTCATGTGTTTTATGAAAGCACCTACTACTTGGCCTAGAAGTTCATATAATCCAAGATCAACCGAGAAGGTAGAAATGGGCTCACAAATCTTAAACCAAGATAACTTGAGTCTTCTAACACCGTGAGGGCTTGGCAAACATCTATTGACTCTCCCAAACACCATCTAACTCATGTGTTTTATGAAAGCACCTACTACTTGGCCTAGAAGTTCATATAATCCAAGATCAACCGAGAAGGAATAAATGGGCTTACAACTCTTAAACCAAGATAACTTGAGTCTTCTAACACCGTGAGGGCTTGGCAAACATCTATTGACACTCCTAAACACCATCTAACTCATGTGTTTTATGAAAACACCAACTACTTGGCCTAGAAGTTCTTATAATCCAAGATCAACCGAGAAGGAATAAATGGGCTCACAAATCTTAAACCAAATTAACTTGAGTCTTCAAACACCGTGGGGGCTTGGCAAACATCTATTGACTCTCCCAAACACCATCTAACTCATGTGTTTTATGAAAGCACCTACTACTTGGCCTAGAAGTTCATATAATCCAAGATCAACCGAGAAGGAATAAATGGGCTTACAACTCTTAAACCAAGATAACTTGAGTCTTCTAACACCGTGAGGGCTTGGCAAACATCTATTGACTCTCCTAAACACCATCTAACTCATGTGTTTTATGAAAACACCTACTACTTGGCCTAGAAGTTCATATAATCCAAGATCAACCGAGAAGGAATAAATGGGCTTACAACTCTTAAACCAAGATAACTTGAGTCTTCTAACACCGTGAGGGCTTGGCAAACATCTATTGACTCTCCCAAACACCATCTAACTCATGTGTTTTATGAAAGCACCTACTACTTGGCCTAGAAGTTCATATAATCCAAGATCAACCGAGAAGGAATAAATGGGCTTACAAATCTTAAACCAAGATAACTTGAGTCTTCAAACACCGTGAGGGCTTGGCAAACATCTATTGACTCTCCCAAACACCATCTAACTCATGTGTTTTATGAAAGCACCTACTACTTGGCCTAGAAGTTCATATAATCCAAGATCAACCGAGAAGGAATAAATGGGCTTACAACTCTTAAACCAAGATAACTTGAGTCTTCTAACACCGTGAGGGCTTGGCAAACATCTATTGACTCTCCCAAACACCATCTAACTCATGTGTTTTATGAAAGCACCTACTACTTGGCCTAGAAGTTCATATAATCCAAGATCAACCGAGAAGGAATAAATGGGCTTACAACTCTTAAACCAAGATAACTTGAGTCTTCTAACACCGTGAGGGCTTGGCAAACATCTATTGACTCTCCCAAACACCATCTAACTCATGTGTTTTATGAAAGCACCTACTACTTGGCCTAGAAGTTCATATAATCCAAGATCAACCGAGAAGGAATAAATGGGCTTACAAATCTTAAACCAAGATAACTTGAGTCTTCTAACACCGTGAGGGCTTGGCAAACATCTATTGACTCTCCCAAACACCATCAAACTCATGTGTTTCAGGAAAGCACCTATAACTTGGCCTAGAAGTTCTTATAAAACCGAGAAGGTAGAAATGGGCTCACAAATCTTAAACCAAGATAACTTGAGTCTTCTAACACCGTGAGGGCTTGGCAAACATCTATTGACTCTCCCAAACACCATCTAACTCATGTGTTTTATGAAAGCACCTACTACTTGGCCTAGAAGTTCATATAATCCAAGATCAACCGAGAAGGAATAAATGGGCTTACAACTCTTAAACCAAGATAACTTGAGTCTTCTAACACCGTGAGGGCTTGGCAAACATCTATTGACTCTCCCAAACACCATCTAACTCATGTGTTTTATGAAAGCACCTACTACTTGGCCTAGAAGTTCATATAATCCAAGATCAACCGGGAAGGAATAAATGGGCTTACAACTCTTAAACCAAGATAACTTGAGTCTTCAAACACCGTGAAGGCTTGGCAAACATCTATTGACTCTCCCAAACACCATCAAACTCATGTGTTTCAGGAAAGCACCTATAACTTGGCCTAGATGTTCATATAAACCGAGAAGGTAGAAATGGGCTCACAAATCTTAAACCAAATTAACTTGAGTCTTCTAACACCGTGAGGGATTGGCAAACATCTATTGACTCTCCCAAACACCATCTAACTCATGTGTTTTATGAAAGCACCTACTACTTGGCCTAGAAGTTCATATAATCCAAGATCAACCGAGAAGGAATAAATGGGCTTACAACTCTTAAACCAAGATAACTTGAGTCTTCTAACACCGTGAGGGCTTGGCAAACATCTATTGACTCTCCCAAACACCATCTAACTCATGTGTTTTATGAAAGCACCTACTACTTGGCCTAGAAGTTCATATAATCCAAGATCAACCGAGAAGGTAGAAATGGGCTCACAAATCTTAAACCAAGATAACTTGAGTCTTCTAACACCGTGAGGGCTTGGCAAACATCTATTGACTCTCCCAAACACCATCTAACTCATGTGTTTTATGAAAGCACCTACTACTTGGCCTAGAAGTTCATATAACCCAAGATCAACCGAGAAGGAATAAATGGGCTTACAAATCTTAAACCAAGATAACTTGAGTCTTCTAACACCGTGAGGGCTTGGCAAACATCTATTGACTCTCCCAAACACCATCTAACTCATGTGTTTTATGAAAGCACCTACTACTTGGCCTAGAAGTTCATATAATCCAAGATCAACCGAGAAGGAATAAATGGGCTCACAAATCTTAAACCAAATTAACTTGAGTCTTCAAACACCGTGGGGGCTTGGCAAACATCTATTGACTCTCCCAAACACCATCTAACTCATGTGTTTTATGAAAGCACCTACTACTTGGCCTAGAAGTTCATATAATCCAAGATCAACCGAGAAGGAATAAATGGGCTTACAACTCTTAAACCAAGATAACTTGAGTCTTCTAACACCGTGAGGGCTTGGCAAACATCTATTGACTCTCCTAAACACCATCTAACTCATGTGTTTTATGAAAACACCTACTACTTGGCCTAGAAGTTCATATAATCCAAGATCAACCGAGAAGGAATAAATGGGCTTACAACTCTTAAACCAAGATAACTTGAGTCTTCTAACACCGTGAGGGCTTGGCAAACATCTATTGACTCTCCCAAACACCATCTAACTCATGTGTTTTATGAAAGCACCTACTACTTGGCCTAGAAGTTCATATAATCCAAGATCAACCGAGAAGGAATAAATGGGCTTACAAATCTTAAACCAAGATAACTTGAGTCTTCAAACACCGTGAGGGCTTGGCAAACATCTATTGACTCTCCCAAACACCATCTAACTCATGTGTTTTATGAAAGCACCTACTACTTGGCCTAGAAGTTCATATAATCCAAGATCAACCGAGAAGGAATAAATGGGCTTACAACTCTTAAACCAAGATAACTTGAGTCTTCTAACACCGTGAGGGCTTGGCAAACATCTATTGACTCTCCCAAACACCATCTAACTCATGTGTTTTATGAAAGCACCTACTACTTGGCCTAGAAGTTCATATAATCCAAGATCAACCGAGAAGGAATAAATGGGCTTACAACTCTTAAACCAAGATAACTTGAGTCTTCTAACACCGTGAGGGCTTGGCAAACATCTATTGACTCTCCCAAACACCATCTAACTCATGTGTTTTATGAAAGCACCTACTACTTGGCCTAGAAGTTCATATAATCCAAGATCAACCGAGAAGGAATAAATGGGCTTACAACTCTTAAACCAAGATAACTTGAGTCTTCTAACACCGTGAGGGCTTGGCAAACATCTATTGACTCTCCCAAACACCATCAAACTCATGTGTTTCAGGAAAGCACCTATAACTTGGCCTAGAAGTTCTTATAAGATCAACCGAGAAGGTAGAAATGGGCTCACAAATCTTAAACCAAGATAACTTGAGTCTTCTAACACCGTGAGGGCTTGGCAAACATCTATTGACTCTCCCAAACACCATCTAACTCATGTGTTTTATGAAAGCACCTACTACTTGGCCTAGAAGTTCATATAATCCAAGATCAACCGAGAAGGAATAAATGGGCTTACAACTCTTAAACCAAGATAACTTGAGTCTTCTAACACCGTGAGGGCTTGGCAAACATCTATTGACTCTCCCAAACACCATCTAACTCATGTGTTTTATGAAAGCACCTACTACTTGGCCTAGAAGTTCATATAATCCAAGATCAACCGAGAAGGAATAAATGGGCTTACAACTCTTAAACCAAGATAACTTGAGTCTTCTAACACCGTGAGGGCTTGGCAAACATCTATTGACTCTCCCAAACACCATCTAACTCATGTGTTTTATGAAAGCACCTACTACTTGGCCTAGAAGTTCATATAATCCAAGATCAACCGAGAAGGTAGAAATGGGCTTACAAATCTTAAACCAAGATAACTTGAGTCTTCAAACACCGTGAAGGCTTGGCAAACATCTATTGACTCTCCCAAACACCATCTAACTCATGTGTTTTATGAAAGCACCTACTACTTGGCCTAGAAGTTCATATAATCCAAGATCAACCGAGAAGGAATAAATGGGCTTACAACTCTTAAACCAAGATAACTTGAGTCTTCTAACACCGTGAGGGCTTGGCAAACATCTATTGACTCTCCCAAACACCATCTAACTCATGTGTTTTATGAAAGCACCTACTACTTGGCCTAGAAGTTCATATAATCCAAGATCAACCGAGAAGGAATAAATGGGCTTACAACTCTTAAACCAAGATAACTTGAGTCTTCAAACACCGTGAGGGCTTGGCAAACATCTATTGACTCTCCCAAACACCATCTAACTCATGTGTTTTATGAAAGCACCTACTACTTGGCCTAGAAGTTCATATAATCCAAGATCAACCGAGAAGGAATAAATGGGCTTACAACTCTTAAACCAAGATAACTTGAGTCTTCTAACACCGTGAGGGCTTGGCAAACATCTATTGACTCTCCCAAACACCATCTAACTCATGTGTTTTATGAAAGCACCTACTACTTGGCCTAGAAGTTCATATAATCCAAGATCAACCGAGAAGGTAGAAATGGGCTCACAAATCTTAAACCAAGATAACTTGAGTCTTCAAACACCGTGAGGGCTTGGCAAACGTCTATTGACTCTCCCAAACACCATCTAACTCATGTGTTTTATGAAAGCACCTATAACTTGGCCTAGAAGTTCTTATAAGAACCGAGAAGGTAGAAATGAGCTCACAAATCTTAAACCAAGATAACTTGAGTCTTCTAACACCGTGAGGGCTTGGCAAACATCTATTGACTCTCCCAAACACCATCTAACTCATGTGTTTTATGAAAGCACCTACTACTTGGCCTAGAAGTTCATATAATCCAAGATCAACCGAGAAGGAATAAATGGGCTTACAACTCTTAAACCAAGATAACTTGAGTCTTCAAACACCGTGAGGGCTTGGCAAACATCTATTGACTCTCCCAAACACCATCTAACTCATGTGTTTTATGAAAGCACCTACTACTTGGCCTAGAAGTTCATATAATCCAAGATCAAACGAGAAGGAATAAATGGGCTTACAACTCTTAAACCAAGATAACTTGAGTCTTCAAACACCGTGAGGGCTTGGCAAACATCTATTGACTCTCCCAAACACCATCTAACTCATGTGTTTTATGAAAGCACCTACTACTTGGCCTAGAAGTTCATATAATCCAAGATCAACCGAGAAGGAATAAATGGGCTTACAACTCTTAAACCAAGATAACTTGAGTCTTCAAACACCGTGAGGGCTTGGCAAACATCTATTGACTCTCCCAAACACCATCTAACTCATGTGTTTTATGAAAGCACCTACTACTTGGCCTAGAAGTTCATATAATCCAAGATCAACCGAGAAGGAATAAATGGGCTTACAACTCTTAAACCAAGATAACTTGAGTCTTCTAACACCGTGAGGGCTTGGCAAACATCTATTGACTCTCCCAAACACCATCTAACTCATGTGTTTTATGAAAGCACCTACTACTTGGCCTAGAAGTTCATATAATCCAAGATCAACCGAGAAGGAATAAATGGGCTTACAAATCTTAAACCAAGATAACTTGAGTCTTCAAACACCGTGAGGGCTTGGCAAACATCTATTGACTCTCCCAAACACCATCTAACTCATGTGTTTTATGAAAGCACCTACTACTTGGCCTAGAAGTTCATATAATCCAAGATCAACCGAGAAGGAATAAATGGGCTTACAACTCTTAAACCAAGATAACTTGAGTCTTCTAACACCGTGAGGGCTTGGCAAACATCTATTGACTCTCCCAAACACCATCTAACTCATGTGTTTTATGAAAGCACCTACTACTTGGCCTAGAAGTTCATATAATCCAAGATCAACCGAGAAGGTAGAAATGGGCTCACAAATCTTAAACCAAGTTAACTTGAGTCTTCAAACACCGTGAGGGCTTGGCAAACATCTATTGACTCTCCCAAACACCATCTAACTCATGTGTTTTATGAAAGCACCTACTACTTGGCCTAGAAGTTCATATAATCCAAGATCAACCGAGAAGGTAGAAATGGGCTCACAAATCTTAAACCAAGATAACTTGAGTCTTCTAACACCGTGAGGGCTTGGCAAACATCTATTGACTCTCCCAAACACCATCTAACTCATGTGTTTTATGAAAGCACCTACTACTTGGCCTAGAAGTTCATATAATCCAAGATCAACCGAGAAGGTAGAAATGGGCTCACAAATCTTAAACCAAGATAACTTGAGTCTTCTAACACCGTGAGGGCTTGGCAAACATCTATTGACTCTCCCAAACACCATCTAACTCATGTGTTTTATGACAGCACCTACTACTTGGCCTAGAAGTTCATATAATCCAAGATCAACCGAGAAGGTAGAAATGGGCTCACAAATCTTAAACCAAGTTAACTTGAGTCTTCAAACACCGTGAGGGCTTGGCAAACATCTATTGACTCTCCCAAACACCATCTAACTCATGTGTTTTATGAAAGCACCTACTACTTGGCCTAGAAGTTCATATAATCCAAGATCAACCGAGAAGGAATAAATGGGCTTACAACTCTTAAACCAAGATAACTTGAGTCTTCTAACACCGTGAGGGCTTGGCAAACATCTATTGACTCTCCCAAACACCATCTAACTCATGTGTTTTATGAAAGCACCTACTACTTGGCCTAGAAGTTCATATAATCCAAGATCAACCGAGAAGGAATAAATGGGCTTACAACTCTTAAACCAAGATAACTTGAGTCTTCAAACACCGTGAGGGCTTGGCAAACATCTATTGACTCTCCCAAACACCATCTAACTCATGTGTTTTATGAAAGCACCTACTACTTGGCCTAGAAGTTCATATAATCCAAGATCAACCGAGAAGGAATAAATGGGCTTACAACTCTTAAACCAAGATAACTTGAGTCTTCTAACACCGTGAGGGCTTGGCAAACATCTATTGACTCTCCCAAACACCATCTAACTCATGTGTTTTATGAAAGCACCTACTACTTGGCCTAGAAGTTCATATAATCCAAGATCAACCGGGAAGGAATAAATGGGCTTACAACTCTTAAACCAAGATAACTTGAGTCTTCAAACACCGTGAAGGCTTGGCAAACATCTATTGACTCTCCCAAACACCATCAAACTCATGTGTTTCAGGAAAGCACCTATAACTTGGCCTAGAAGTTCTTATAATCCAAGATCAACCGAGAAGGTATAAATGGGCTCACAAATCTTAAACCAAATTAACTTGAGTCTTCAAACACCGTGGGGGCTTGGCAAACATCTATTGACTCTCCCAAACACCATCTAACTCATGTGTTTTATGAAAGCACCTACTACTTGGCCTAGAAGTTCATATAATCCAAGATCAACCGAGAAGGAATAAATGGGCTTACAACTCTTAAACCAAGATAACTTGAGTCTTCTAACACCGTGAGGGCTTGGCAAACATCTATTGACTCTCCCAAACACCATCTAACTCATGTGTTTTATGAAAGCACCTACTACTTGGCCTAGAAGTTCATATAATCCAAGATCAACCGAGAAGGAATAAATGGGCTCACAAATCTTAAACCAAGATAACTTGAGTCTTCAAACACCGTGAGGGCTTGGCAAACATCTATTGACTCTCCCAAACACCATCTAACTCATGTGTTTCAGGAAAGCACCTATAACTTGGCCTAGAAGTTCATATAATCCAAGATCAACCGAGAAGGTAGAAATGGGCTCACAAATCTTAAACCAAGATAACTTGAGTCTTCTAACACCGTGAGGGCTTGGCAAACATCTATTGACTCTCCCAAACACCATCTAACTCATGTGTTTTATGAAAGCACCTACTACTTGGCCTAGAAGTTCATATAATCCAAGATCAACCGAGAAGGAATAAATGGGCTTACAACTCTTAAACCAAGATAACTTGAGTCTTCTAACACCGTGAGGGCTTGGCAAACATCTATTGACTCTCCCAAACACCATCTAACTCATGTGTTTTATGAAAGCACCTACTACTTGGCCTAGAAGTTCATATAATCCAAGATCAACCGAGAAGGAATAAATGGGCTTACAACTCTTAAACCAAGATAACTTGAGTCTTCAAACACCGTGAGGGCTTGGCAAACATCTATTGACTCTCCCAAACACCATCTAACTCATGTGTTTTATGAAAGCACCTACTACTTGGCCTAGAAGTTCATATAATCCAAGATCAACCGAGAAGGAATAAATGGGCTTACAACTCTTAAACCAAGATAACTTGAGTCTTCTAACACCGTGAGGGCTTGGCAAACATCTATTGACTCTCCCAAACACCATCTAACTCATGTGTTTTATGAAAGCACCTACTACTTGGCCTAGAAGTTCATATAATCCAAGATCAACCGAGAAGGTAGAAATGGGCTCACAAATCTTAAACCAAGTTAACTTGAGTCTTCAAACACCGTGAGGGCTTGGCAAACATCTATTGACTCTCCCAAACACCATCTAACTCATGTGTTTTATGAAAGCACCTACTACTTGGCCTAGAAGTTCATATAATCCAAGATCAACCGAGAAGGAATAAATGGGCTTACAACTCTTAAACCAAGATAACTTGAGTCTTCTAACACCGTGAGGGCTTGGCAAACATCTATTGACTCTCCCAAACACCATCTAACTCATGTGTTTTATGAAAGCACCTACTACTTGGCCTAGAAGTTCATATAATCCAAGATCAACCGAGAAGGTAGAAATGGGCTCACAAATCTTAAACCAAGATAACTTGAGTCTTCTAACACCGTGAGGGATTGGCAAACATCTATTGACTCTCCCAAACACCATCTAACTCATGTGTTTTATGAAAGCACCTACTACTTGGCCTAGAAGTTCATATAATCCAAGATCAACCGAGAAGGTAGAAATGGGCTTACAAATCTTAAACCAAGATAACTTGAGTCTTCAAACACCGTGAGGGCTTGGCAAACATCTATTGACTCTCCCAAACACCATCTAACTCATGTGTTTTATGAAAGCACCTACTACTTGGCCTAGAAGTTCATATAATCCAAGATCAACCGAGAAGGAATAAATGGGCTTACAACTCTTAAACCAAGATAACTTGAGTCTTCTAACACCGTGAGGGCTTGGCAAACATCTATTGACTCTCCCAAACACCATCTAACTCATGTGTTTTATGAAAGCACCTACTACTTGGCCTAGAAGTTCATATAATCCAAGATCAACCGAGAAGGAATAAATGGGCTTACAACTCTTAAACCAAGATAACTTGAGTCTTCTAACACCGTGAGGGCTTGGCAAACATCTATTGACTCTCCCAAACACCATCTAACTCATGTGTTTTATGAAAGCACCTACTACTTGGCCTAGAAGTTCATATAATCCAAGATCAACCGAGAAGGAATAAATGGGCTTACAACTCTTAAACCAAGATAACTTGAGTCTTCTAACACCGTGAGGGCTTGGCAAACATCTATTGACTCTCCCAAACACCATCTAACTCATGTGTTTTATGAAAGCACCTACTACTTGGCCTAGAAGTTCATATAATCCAAGATCAACCGAGAAGGAATAAATGGGCTTACAACTCTTAAACCAAGATAACTTGAGTCTTCTAACACCGTGAGGGCTTGGCAAACATCTATTGACTCTCCCAAACACCATCTAACTCATGTGTTTTATGAAAGCACCTACTACTTGGCCTAGAAGTTCATATAATCCAAGATCAACCGAGAAGGTAGAAATGGGCCCACAAATCTTAAACCAAGATAACTTGAGTCTTCAAACACCGTGAGGGCTTGGCAAACGTCTATTGACTCTCCCAAACACCATCTAACTCATGTGTTTTATGAAAGCACCTATAACTTGGCCTAGAAGTTCTTATAAACCGAGAAGGTAGAAATGGGCTCACAAATCTTAAACCAAGATAACTTGAGTCTTCTAACACCGTGAGGGCTTGGCAAACATCTATTGACTCTCCCAAACACCATCTAACTCATGTGTTTTATGAAAGCACCTACTACTTGGCCTAGAAGTTCATATAATCCAAGATCAACCGAGAAGGAATAAATGGGCTTACAACTCTTAAACCAAGATAACTTGAGTCTTCTAACACCGTGAGGGCTTGGCAAACATCTATTGACTCTCCCAAACACCATCTAACTCATGTGTTTTATGAAAGCACCTACTACTTGGCCTAGAAGTTCATATAATCCAAGATCAACCGAGAAGGAATAAATGGGCTTACAACTCTTAAACCAAGATAACTTGAGTCTTCTAACACCGTGAGGGCTTGGCAAACATCTATTGACACTCCCAAACACCATCTAACTCATGTGTTTTATGAAAACACCAACTACTTGGCCTAGAAGTTCATATAATCCAAGATTAGCCGAGAAGGAATAAATGGGCTTACAACTCTTAAACCAAGATAACTTGAGTCTTCAAACACCGTGAGGGCTTGGCAAACATCTATTGACTCTCCCAAACACCATCTAACTCATGTGTTTTATGAAAGCACCTACTACTTGGCCTAGAAGTTCATATAATCCAAGATCAACCGAGAAGGAATAAATGGGCTTACAACTCTTAAACCAAGATAACTTGAGTCTTCTAACACCGTGAGGGCTTGGCAAACATCTATTGACTCTCCCAAACACCATCTAACTCATGTGTTTTATGAAAGCACCTACTACTTGGCCTAGAAGTTCATATAATCCAAGATCAACCGAGAAGGAATAAATGGGCTTACAACTCTTAAACCAAGATAACTTGAGTCTTCTAACACCGTGAGGGCTTGGCAAACATCTATTGACTCTCCCAAACACCATCTAACTCATGTGTTTTATGAAAGCACCTACTACTTGGCCTAGAAGTTCATATAATCCAAGATCAACCGAGAAGGTAGAAATGGGCTCACAAATCTTAAACCAAGTTAACTTGAGTCTTCAAACACCGTGAGGGCTTGGCAAACATCTATTGACTCTCCCAAACACCATCTAACTCATGTGTTTTATGAAAGCACCTACTACTTGGCCTAGAAGTTCATATAATCCAAGATCAACCGAGAAGGTAGAAATGGGCACACAATTCTTAAACCAAGATAACTTGAGTCTTCTAACACCGTGAGGGCTTGGCAAACATCTATTGACTCTCCCAAACACCATCTAACTCATGTGTTTTATGAAAGCACCTACTACTTGGCCTAGAAGTTCATATAATCCAAGATCAACCGAGAAGGAATAAATGGGCTTACAAATCTTAAACCAAGATAACTTGAGTCTTCTAACACCGTGAGGGCTTGGCAAACATCTATTGACTCTCCTAAACACCATCTAACTCATGTGTTTTATGAAAACACCTACTACTTGGCCTAGAAGTTCATATAATCCAAGATCAACCGAGAAGGAATAAATGGGCTTACAACTCTTAAACCAAGATAACTTGAGTCTTCTAACACCGTGAGGGCTTGGCAAACATCTATTGACTCTCCCAAACACCATCTAACTCATGTGTTTTATGAAAGCACCTACTACTTGGCCTAGAAGTTCATATAACCCAAGATCAACCGAGAAGGAATAAATGGGCTTACAACTCTTAAACCAAGATAACTTGAGTCTTCTAACACCGTGAGGGCTTGGCAAACATCTATTGACTCTCCCAAACACCATCTAACTCATGTGTTTTATGAAAGCACCTACTACTTGGCCTAGAAGTTCATATAATCCAAGATCAACCGAGAAGGTAGAAATGGGCTCACAAATCTTAAACCAAGATAACTTGAGTCTTCAAACACCGTGAGGGCTTGGCAAACATCTATTGACTCTCCCAAACACCATCTAACTCATGTGTTTTATGAAAGCACCTACTACTTGGCCTAGAAGTTCATATAATCCAAGATCAACCGAGAAGGAATAAATGGGCTTACAACTCTTAAACCAAGATAACTTGAGTCTTCTAACACCGTGAGGGCTTGGCAAACATCTATTGACTCTCCCAAACACCATCTAACTCATGTGTTTTATGAAAGCACCTACTACTTGGCCTAGAAGTTCATATAATCCAAGATCAACCGAGAAGGAATAAATGGGCTTACAACTCTTAAACCAAGATAACTTGAGTCTTCTAACACCGTGAGGGCTTGGCAAACATCTATTGACTCTCCCAAACACCATCTAACTCATGTGTTTTATGAAAGCACCTACTACTTGGCCTAGAAGTTCATATAATCCAAGATCAACCGAGAAGGTAGAAATGGGCTCACAAATCTTAAACCAAGTTAACTTGAGTCTTCAAACACCGTGAGGGCTTGGCAAACATCTATTGACTCTCCCAAACACCATCTAACTCATGTGTTTTATGAAAGCACCTACTACTTGGCCTAGAAGTTCATATAATCCAAGATCAACCGAGAAGGAATAAATGGGCTTACAAATCTTAAACCAAGATAACTTGAGTCTTCTAACACCGTGAGGGCTTGGCAAACATCTATTGACTCTCCCAAACACCATCTAACTCATGTGTTTTATGAAAGCACCTACTACTTGGCCTAGAAGTTCATATAATCCAAGATCAACCGAGAAGGAATAAATGGGCTTACAACTCTTAAACCAAGATAACTTGAGTCTTCTAACACCGTGAGGGCTTGGCAAACATCTATTGACTCTCCCAAACACCATCTAACTCATGTGTTTTATGAAAGCACCTACTACTTGGCCTAGAAGTTCATATAATCCAAGATCAACCGAGAAGGTAGAAATGGGCTCACAAATCTTAAACCAAGTTAACTTGAGTCTTCAAACACCGTGAGGGCTTGGCAAACATCTATTGACTCTCCCAAACACCATCTAACTCATGTGTTTTATGAAAGCACCTACTACTTGGCCTAGAAGTTCATATAATCCAAGATCAACCGAGAAGGAATAAATGGGCTTACAACTCTTAAACCAAGATAACTTGAGTCTTCTAACACCGTGAGGGCTTGGCAAACATCTATTGACTCTCCCAAACACCATCTAACTCATGTGTTTTATGAAAGCACCTACTACTTGGCCTAGAAGTTCATATAATCCAAGATCAACCGAGAAGGAATAAATGGGCTTACAACTCTTAAACCAAGATAACTTGAGTCTTCTAACACCGTGAGGGCTTGGCAAACATCTATTGACTCTCCCAAACACCATCTAACTCATGTGTTTTATGAAAGCACCTACTACTTGGCCTAGAAGTTCATATAATCCAAGATCAACCGAGAAGGAATAAATGGGCTTACAACTCTTAAACCAAGATAACTTGAGTCTTCAAACACCGTGAGGGCTTGGCAAACATCTATTGACTCTCCCAAACACCATCTAACTCATGTGTTTTATGAAAGCACCTACTACTTGGCCTAGAAGTTCATATAATCCAAGATCAACCGAGAAGGAATAAATGGGCTTACAACTCTTAAACCAAGATAACTTGAGTCTTCTAACACCGTGAGGGCTTGGCAAACATCTATTGACTCTCCCAAACACCATCTAACTCATGTGTTTTATGAAAGCACCTACTACTTGGCCTAGAAGTTCATATAATCCAAGATCAACCGAGAAGGAATAAATGGGCTTACAACTCTTAAACCAAGATAACTTGAGTCTTCTAACACCGTGAGGGCTTGGCAAACATCTATTGACTCTCCCAAACACCATCTAACTCATGTGTTTTATGAAAGCACCTACTACTTGGCCTAGAAGTTCATATAATCCAAGATCAACCGAGAAGGAATAAATGGGCTTACAACTCTTAAACCAAGATAACTTGAGTCTTCTAACACCGTGAGGGCTTGGCAAACATCTATTGACTCTCCCAAACACCATCTAACTCATGTGTTTTATGAAAGCACCTACTACTTGGCCTAGAAGTTCATATAATCCAAGATCAACCGAGAAGGTAGAAATGGGCTCACAAATCTTAAACCAAATTAACTTGAGTCTTCAAACACCGTGGGGGCTTGGCAAACATCTATTGACTCTCCCAAACACCATCTAACTCATGTGTTTTATGAAAACACCTACTACTTGGCCTAGAAGTTCATATAATCCAAGATCAACCGAGAAGGAATAAATGGGCTTACAACTCTTAAACCAAGATAACTTGAGTCTTCTAACACCGTGAGGGCTTGGCAAACATCTATTGACTCTCCCAAACACCATCTAACTCATGTGTTTTATGAAAGCACCTACTACTTGGCCTAGAAGTTCATATAACCCAAGATCAACCGAGAAGGAATAAATGGGCTTACAACTCTTAAACCAAGATAACTTGAGTCTTCTAACACCGTGAGGGCTTGGCAAACATCTATTGACTCTCCCAAACACCATCTAACTCATGTGTTTTATGAAAGCACCTACTACTTGGCCTAGAAGTTCATATAATCCAAGATCAACCGAGAAGGAAGAAATGGGCTCACAAATCTTAAACCAAGATAACTTGAGTCTTCAAACACCATGAAGGCTTGGCAAACATCTATTGACTCTCCCAAACACCATCTAACTCATGTGTTTTATGAAAGCACCTACTACTTGGCCTAGAAGTTCATATAATCCAAGATCAACCGAGAAGGTAGAAATGGGCTCACAAATCTTAAACCAAGATAACTTGAGTCTTCTAACACCGTGAGGGCTTGGCAAACATCTATTGACTCTCCCAAACACCATCTAACTCATGTGTTTTATGAAAGCACCTACTACTTGGCCTAGAAGTTCATATAATCCAAGATCAACCGAGAAGGAATAAATGGGCTTACAACTCTTAAACCAAGATAACTTGAGTCTTCAAACACCGTGAGGGCTTGGCAAACATCTATTGACTCTCCCAAACACCATCTAACTCATGTGTTTTATGAAAGCACCTACTACTTGGCCTAGAAGTTCATATAATCCAAGATCAACCGAGAAGGAATAAATGGGCTTACAACTCTTAAACCAAGATAACTTGAGTCTTCAAACACCGTGAGGGCTTGGCAAACATCTATTGACTCTCCCAAACACCATCTAACTCATGTGTTTTATGAAAGCACCTACTACTTGGCCTAGAAGTTCATATAATCCAAGATCAACCGAGAAGGAATAAATGGGCTTACAACTCTTAAACCAAGATAACTTGAGTCTTCTAACACCGTGAGGGCTTGGCAAACATCTATTGACTCTCCCAAACACCATCTAACTCATGTGTTTTATGAAAGCACCTACTACTTGGCCTAGAAGTTCATATAATCCAAGATCAACCGAGAAGGAATAAATGGGCTTACAACTCTTAAACCAAGATAACTTGAGTCTTCTAACACCGTGAGGGCTTGGCAAACATCTATTGACTCTCCCAAACACCATCTAACTCATGTGTTTTATGAAAGCACCTACTACTTGGCCTAGAAGTTCATATAACCCAAGATCAACCGAGAAGGAATAAATGGGCTTACAACTCTTAAACCAAGATAACTTGAGTCTTCTAACACCGTGAGGGCTTGGCAAACATCTATTGACTCTCCCAAACACCATCTAACTCATGTGTTTTATGAAAGCACCTACTACTTGGCCTAGAAGTTCATATAATCCAAGATCAACCGAGAAGGTAGAAATGGGCTTACAACTCTTAAACCAAGATAACTTGAGTCTTCAAACACCGTGAAGGCTTGGCAAACATCTATTGACTCTCCCAAACACCATCAAACTCATGTGTTTCAGGAAAGCACCTATAACTTGGCCTAGAAGTTCTTATAAACCGAGATCAACCGAGACGGAATAAATGGGCTCACAAATCTTAAACCAAGATAACTTGAGTCTTCTAACACCGTGAGGGCTTGGCAAACATCTATTGACTCTCCCAAACACCATCTAACTCATGTGTTTTATGAAAGCACCTACTACTTGGCCTAGAAGTTCATATAATCCAAGATCAACCGAGAAGGTAGAAATGGGCTCACAAATCTTAAACCAAGTTAACTTGAGTCTTCAAACACCGTGAGGGCTTGGCAAACATCTATTGACTCTCCCAAACACCATCTAACTCATGTGTTTTATGAAAGCACCTACTACTTGGCCTAGAAGTTCATATAATCCAAGATCAACCGAGAAGGAATAAATGGGCTTACAACTCTTAAACCAAGATAACTTGAGTCTTCTAACACCGTGAGGGCTTGGCAAACATCTATTGACTCTCCCAAACACCATCTAACTCATGTGTTTTATGAAAGCACCTACTACTTGGCCTAGAAGTTCATATAATCCAAGATCAACCGAGAAGGAATAAATGGGCTTACAACTCTTAAACCAAGATAACTTGAGTCTTCTAACACCGTGAGGGCTTGGCAAACATCTATTGACTCTCCCAAACACCATCTAACTCATGTGTTTTATGAAAGCACCTACTACTTGGCCTAGAAGTTCATATAATCCAAGATCAACCGAGAAGGTAGAAATGGGCTCACAAATCTTAAACCAAGTTAACTTGAGTCTTCAAACACCGTGAGGGCTTGGCAAACATCTATTGACTCTCCCAAACACCATCTAACTCATGTGTTTTATGAAAGCACCTACTACTTGGCCTAGAAGTTCATATAATCCAAGATCAACCGAGAAGGTAGAAATGGGCTCACAAATCTTAAACCAAGATAACTTGAGTCTTCTAACACCGTGAGGGCTTGGCAAACATCTATTGACTCTCCCAAACACCATCTAACTCATGTGTTTTATGAAAGCACCTACTACTTGGCCTAGAAGTTCATATAATCCAAGATCAACCGAGAAGGAATAAATGGGCTTACAACTCTTAAACCAAGATAACTTGAGTCTTCTAACACCGTGAGGGCTTGGCAAACATCTATTGACTCTCCCAAACACCATCTAACTCATGTGTTTTATGAAAGCACCTACTACTTGGCCTAGAAGTTCATATAATCCAAGATCAACCGAGAAGGTAGAAATGGGCTCACAAATCTTAAACCAAGATAACTTGAGTCTTCAAACACCGTGAGGGCTTGGCAAACATCTATTGACTCTCCCAAACACCATCTAACTCATGTGTTTTATGAAAGCACCTACTACTTGGCCTAGAAGTTCATATAATCCAAGATCAACCGAGAAGGTAGAAATGGGCTCACAAATCTTAAACCAAGTTAACTTGAGTCTTCTAACACCGTGAGGGCTTGGCAAACATCTATTGACTCTCCTAAACACCGTCTAACTCATGTGTTTTATGAAAACACCTACTACTTGGCCTAGAAGTTCTTATAATCCAAGATTAGCCGAGAAGGAATAAATGGGCTTACAAATCTTAAACCAAGATAACTTGAGTCTTCAAACACCGTGAGGGCTTGGCAAACATCTATTGACTCTCCCAAACACCATCTAACTCATGTGTTTTATGAAAACACCTACTACTTGGCCTAGAAGTTCATATAATCCAAGATCAACCGAGAAGGAATAAATGGGCTTACAACTCTTAAACCAAGATAACTTGAGTCTTCTAACACCGTGAGGGCTTGGCAAACATCTATTGACTCTCCCAAACACCATCTAACTCATGTGTTTTATGAAAGCACCTACTACTTGGCCTAGAAGTTCATATAATCCAAGATCAACCGAGAAGGAATAAATGGGCTTACAACTCTTAAACCAAGATAACTTGAGTCTTCTAACACCGTGAGGGCTTGGCAAACATCTATTGACTCTCCCAAACACCATCTAACTCAT